>PVKB01001627.1:0-40326 GCA_004027205.1 Ctenodactylus gundi
AACATACATACATCAATCAATGTAATACACCACATCAACAAAAGTGAAAACAAAAACCACATGATCATTTCTATTGATGCAGAAAAAGCCTTTGACAAATCCAGCAATCCTTCATAATAAAAACACTGAGAAAAATAGGTATAGAAGGGCCCTACCTGAAACTCATAGAAGCCATATATGCTATACCTACTGCAAATATCATAGTAAATGAAGAAAAAATGAAATCGTTCCATCTCAAATCAGGAACAAGACAAGGCTGCCCACTTCACCACTCTTATTCAACATAGTCCTTCAAACACTGACTATAACAATCAGAAAAGAAAATGAAATAAAGGTAATCTGCATTGGGAAGAAGGAGGTCAAACTTTCCTTATTTGCAGACGATATGATTATCTACATGGAAGACCCTAAAGACTCCACTAAAAAAACACCTGGAAATAATAAAAAAAAAAATTTAGCCAAGTCACCAGCTACAAAATTAACACTAAAAAATCAATAGCTTTTCTCTACAATAATAATGAACTTATTGAGCAAGAACTCAGAAAAATAGTTCCATTTTCAGTAGCTCAGCAAAAAATTAAATATCTAGAAGTATACCTAACCAAGGAAGTGAAGGACCTATATAAAGAAAACTACATTACACTGAAGAAAGAAGTTATAGGAGACATTAGAAAATGGAAAGGCGTCCCCTGCTCTTGGATAGGTAAATAAATATCGTCAAAATGACTATACTCCCGAAACTGATATATAGATTCAATGCAATTCCTATCAAAATACCTGCACGTTTCTTCAAAGAACTTGAAACAACAATTCTTAAATTCATAGGGAACCAAAAGAGACCAAGAATAGCCAAAGCAATCCTTAGCAACAAGACCAAGGCAGGAGGCATTACAGTTTCAGACATCAGGCTGTACTATAAAGCATTAGTTGTAAAAAACAATCTGGTACTGGCACAAAAACAGACAGATAGCCCAGTGGAACAGAACTGAAGATGCAGAGACAAACACAAATACCTTCAATTACTTAATCTTTGACAAAGGGGCCAAATGCATACAAAGGAAAAAGGACAGCCTGTTCAACAAATGGTGCTGGGAAAACTGGACATCCTCATTCAGAAGATAGAATCTAGTCACACACCTATCACCAAGCACCAAAATCAAATCAAAGTGGATCAAAGACCTAGACATTAAAAGAGAAACACTGAACCTCCTAGAACACAAATTAGGCAAATATCTAAAAGACATACGGGTAGGCAAAGACTTCCTTGACTAGACGTCAAGAGCAAAAGAAATTATCCTCATTATTAACAAATGGGATCTTGTCAAATTAAAAAGTTTCTTCACAGCAAAGGAAACTATCCACATTGTAAAAAGAGAACCAACAGACTGGGAAAAAATATTCATCACCAACATCTAACATAGGAATCCCACAACTAGAATATACAGGGAGCTGAAGAAAAGTAAGCCTAACAAAATAAAGGATCTTATTGAAAAGTGGGCAAATGAAATGAAGAGACAGTTCACTCACGATGATGTACATATGGCAGATAGATACATGAAAAGATGTTCAACATCTGTAGCCATAAGAGAAATGCAAATCAAAACAACACTAAGATACCATCTCACTCCAGAGATAATGGCCTGTATCAACAAGTCAAATAGCAATCAGTGCTAGTGAGGCTGTGGGGAAAAAGGAACCCTCCTGCACTGCTGGTGGAGATGTAAATTTGTACAACCACTTTGAAAAGCAGTATGGTGATCTCTCAAAAAGGTAGAAATAAATATCCCCTTTGATCCAGCGACACCCCTCCTGGGAATATATCCAAAAGAGGCCAAAACAACAGACACACACACACACACACACACACACACACACACACACACAGGTTCATAGCAGCACAACTAACAATAGCTAGAATATGGAAGTCACCAAAATACCCATCAACAGACCAGTGGATACAGAAACTGTGGTGCTTATACACAATGGAATACTATGCATCTATAAAGTCCAACAGCGTGAAGGCTTTTACAGGCAAATGGAAGAAACTTGAGAATATCATGCTTAGTGAAGTGAGTCAGAAGCAGAAGGTGAAACATTGAATGGTCTCTCTGATATGAGAGACCCAGACCACAACTCTTATGGAACTTAAAACGAAAAACAAAGTGAACCAGGGGAGTAGGGCAGGGTGGGCTGGAGGGGTGGGTAAGGGGAGGGACAAAAGGAGAGAGGGGAAGTCCTTGTCACCTTGACAATATACGTACGTGCACAAAATGCTCAACTTCATTGTCAACCTTAAATTTTGTGCTTATACATATCAATAAAATGGTAGAAAAAACTGACTTGTGAAAACGGGCTAGGTACATGGCTCATTGTGAAATGTCTGGGTTCAATCTCTGTTCTCACACCAAAACCAAAACAAAATAGGAAATTAAACTAACCTGATTTTAAATTTGTGATTTGACTTCAAATGGCTTCAATAATACAGAAAAAGAGTCAGTGAAAGAATAGTCCTTTGCATGAGGTGGGAGAGGTGAAAGCTGCTTGCAAGAGGAAGAGCAAAGCAAAAATTCCCAGACTGGGGACAGACTGCACGACCACCCGGGACAGAGGACTCTGGGAAGGATCCAGAAGTTGTTTCTACCTCCAGTGATGCAGAAAGTATCACAGAGCACTGATTAGGTAGAATGCAAAAACTTCAGGGAATATCGAATCCTGGGCCGAGAGGTGACTAAGTAGGCGCTCAGAGCAGAAAGGAGGACGACAGAAAGCTGCTGTTGTCATGAAGGAAGGTTCCATCAGATTTTTGTGCAGTGGGGGTTATAGAAAAGTCCTTCAGATTGTCTGAGGAAAGATTGTCTATTGTCTGACCTGCTGGTAAATCTAAGTAAAGGAACAAAAGAACGAGTGTCCCAGCCAAACTGTAAATTGAGGCTGATTCATTAAAAAAAAAAAAAGTCTGTCCTGATAAACTCATGTTTTAATGAATTTTAAAATTTCTAGTGGATTTTCTGCTTGAAGTGTAATATTCAGGTACTTTTGCAAAAGATAATGGACGCAACTTGAGACCATCATGCTCAGTGAAGTGAGTTAGAAGGAGAATGTTAAATATTGAATCATTTCTCTAATATGAGAAACCAAGATCACAATTATTTCATAGAATTAAAAATAGTAATTGGAGGGAAGACGGAGTGGGTGGGAGGGTTGAAAATGGAGAGGGGAAGGATTTGTCATTTTGCCATGATATGTATATGCACAAAATACTCAAGATCAATGTAAACATTGTGTATTGTATCTATACATATCAATAAAATGAGGAAAAAAACATTAAAGTTCAAGAATTTTTGTAAAATTTCTGATAGTGTCTTTAATGAACTGAGAGAAAATTCATATTTTTTACTTCTCTTCCAAGAAATCTGATAAAAGATAAAATCCCCCAGTATTGAAGTAGATTTCCTGAAGTGAAACTGTATCTTTGAGCCACCAAAATCAACTCTGAGAGGAAACTTGAGCAGAAAGAGACTAGGCAGAGGAATGACATAGCAGTTAAAGTGCTTTCCCTGCAAGCGCAAGGCCTTGGGTTCTATTCCCCAGCGCCACATAAACTGTGGGGGGAGGGGCGACACAGGTGGAGGTTTGCATGCCTGTAACCCCAACATTCAGGAGCCTGAGGCAGGAGGAGGATTGCTTTGAGTTCAAGGCTAGCCTGGGCTCCATAATGAGTTCAGGGCCAACCTGGGCTACACAGCAAGACCCTGCCTCAAAGAAAGAAAGAAAGAAAGAAAAAAAGAAAGAAAGAAAGAAAGAGGGAGGGAGGGATGGAAGGAGGAAGGAAGGAAGGAAAGAAAGACACTTCTAATTAATAGCTTCTAGCTTTTCCTCCTAGCTTCCCTCTGTGAGTCTCTCACTTGAAATGATGGAATTTCCAAAATACCAGTAGGGGCCAATGGTTCCTTTGCATTAAATTATAGAGTTAATAGTTGCAAAAGTATTGGTATTGCGCCTATGACTCCTTTGACACAACAGTAAAAAGTTAAGGACACAGTTTCTATGTTTTGCTGTGGTATTAGTCACCTTTGCTGTTGCTGGGACATGAGTCTTGATGTGTAAAGGGGAGAGGGTTTGTTTTGGTCCACTGTTTCACTGGACTTAGTCTGCGGTTGGTCATCTTCAAGGTGGAAGCCACCTGATGAAGGAATGAGTGTAACAAAACTTCTCACTGCATGGTAGCCAAGAAAGAGAGAGAGCAGGGAGGAGCCAGGTACAGGAATCCTCCCTTCCAGGTAATATCACCTGTGACCCACCTATGACCCACCTTCAACCAGGTCCCATCTCCTGCAGCATATCAGCTACTGAACTTATCAGGAGCTGAGTCCATTCATAAGCACAGTGCCTCCATTATCTAACATTCTTCAAGACACATGAGAATTCTTGGTCCACATTTTAACTATTGTTAATTGTGCTGCTGTGAACGTGGGTATACATGTATCTCTGTTATGTGTTGTTTTTAACTCTTCGGGGAATATTCTCAGAAGAGGTATCACTGGATTGAAGGGGATATTTATTTCCAGTCTTTTGAGAAACTTCCATACTGCTTTCCATGTGGTTGTACCAGTTTACATTCCCACTAGCTGTGCAGGAGGGTTCCTTTTCCCCACAGCCTCGCCAGCACTGATTGCTGTTTGTGTTCTTGATATACACCAATCGCTCTGGAGTTAGATGATATCTCAATAATGATTTGATATGCATTTCACTTGTGGCTAAGGATGTTGAGCATCTTTTCATGTATTTATTGGCCATTTGAACTTCTTCATCTGAGAACTGCCTATTCATTTCTTTTACCCATTTTTATAGGGTCTTTGATTTTGAGGGGCTTTCTTTTCTTTAGTTCCCTGTATATTCTGGTTATGTATTCCCAGGAGGGGTGTAGCTGGATCGAAGGGATATTTATTTCCAGTCTTTTGAGAGATCTCCATACTGCTTTCCAGAGCGGTTGTATGAACTTACACTCCCACCAGCAGTGCAGGAGGGTTCCTTTCTGCCCACAGCCTCGCCAGCACTGGTTACTATTTGACTGGTTGATATAGGCCATTCTCTCTGGAGTGAGATGGTATCTTAGCAATGTTTTGATTTGCATCTTTCTTATGGCTAGAGATGTTGAACATCTCTTCATGTATCTACTGGCCCTTTGTACTTCTTTGTGAGTGAACTGCCTCTTCATTTCATTTGCCCACTTTTCCATCGGATCCTTTATTTTGGTAGGCTTACTTTTCTTCAGCTCCCTGTATATTCTTGTTATGAGCTTCCTATCTGAGATGTTGGTGGTAAATATTTTTCCCTGTCTATTGGTTCTCTTTTTACAATGTTGATAGTTTCCTTTGCTGTGCAGAAACTTTTTAATTTGACAAGATCCCATTTGTTAATAATGAGTATGATTTCTTTGCTTTTGATGCCTTGTCAAGGAAGTCTTTGCCTACCCCTGTGTCTTTTAGATATTTGCCTAATTTGTCTTCTAGGAGGTTCAGTGTTTAACACGTTACAGAGATGCATGTATACTCGTGCTCATAGCAGCACAACTAACAATAGCTAAAATATGGAAGTCACCAAGATACCCATCAACAGAGCAATGGACACACGAATTGTAGTATTTATACACAATGGAATACTATGCATCTATAAAGTCCAACAGTGTGAAGGCTTTTATAGGCAAATGGAAGAAACTTGAGAACACCATGCTTAGTGAAGTGAGTCAGAAGCAGAAGGTAAAACATTGAATGCTCTCTCTGGTGTGAGAAACCCAGATCACAACTATCTCATGGAACTTAAAATGAAAAACAAAGTGAACCATGGGGGTAGGGTGGGGACGGATAGAGGGGTGGGTTGGGGGAGGGACAAAAGGAGAGTGGGAAAGTCCTTGTCACCTTGACAAGGCATGTATGTGCACAAAATGCTCAACTTCATTGTAAACCTTAAATTTTGCACTTATACATACCAATAAAATAGGGGAAAAAGATTGAAAATACAAAAGATTGATGAATCACAGAGGGTTTTTTTAAAAAATGATAAGTAAGACTGATAAACATCTAGTGAAACTCACTAAAAAAGAAAGAAAAAAATCCAGGTGAATGAAATTAGGAATACAATAAATGGGGTCACAACCAACACTGATGAAATTCAGAGGATTATAAGAAATTATTTGAAGACATATTCCAAGACATTTGAGAATCTAGATGAAATGGATAGATTCCTAGACTCATAGGAAATCCTGTTGTGAATTGGATTTGGAATGGCCCCCAAAGTCTCATGTATTTGAATGTTGTGGATTATCTGTGGAAGCATGCACTGTTAGGAGATGGGGCTTGGTCTGGAGGGGCAGATTACAGATGTGTGGTTGATTATAGGTGTCTGTTGAAACACAGACTTGTGATAGATTATCGATTACAGAAATGTGGATTATAGATTACTTGTGTGTGGTAGATTAGGGATTTAAACCTGGAAGGGGCAGAACACTGAGAGGCTAGACTTGGAAGGGGTGGATCACAGGCACAGGACACGGCAGAGTATATGCTACTTCCTTCCTTCTGGGATGTGTTTAATACTTACAATGTCATGAGAACTTGCCTCCACCTCTACCTCCACCATGTGCATCCACTATTGCTGGTTGCCCATGAATAAACTGTGGCCCTCTGAACTTGTCATCTAAAGTAAAGTTTTCTTTCCCTAATTTGTCCATGGCAGATAGTTGATAGAGATAGTTGTGTAGAGGAGAGAAAAGATGTCAACCATTTTTTCCCATTTTATTGATTTGTATAAGTGCAAAATATAAAGTTTACATTGGTCTTGAGTATTTTGTACACATATGTATTATAACAAAGTTACAAAACCTTCCCCTCTCTCATTTTGGCCTTATCCTACCCACCCTATCCCCCCTCCCCAGTTTCCATTATTGTCCACATTAAGTTCTGTGAGATAATTGTGATCTAAGTTTTTTTCATATCAGAGAAACCATTTCACATTTCACCTGCTTCTGACTCATTTCACTAAGGATGATAGTCTCAAGTTGCCTCCTTTTGCCTACAAAAGCCTCCAATCTGTCTTCATAGATGCACAGTATTCCATTGTGTATAAATACCACAATTTATGCATCCATTGATCTGTTGATGGGTATTTTGGTGTCTTCAACATTTTAAATATTGTTAGTTATGCTGCCATGGACATTGGCACACACACACACACACACACACACACACACACACACACACACACACAGAGGTTATGTGTTGTTTTTAACTCTTGGGAATATTTCCAGAAGAGGTATTGTTGGACTATTTATTTCCAATCTTTTAAGAAACTTCCATACTGCTTTCTATACTGGTTGAACCGATTTACATTCCCACCAGCAGTGCAGGAGGGTTCCTTATTCCCCACATCCTTGCCAAGACTGATAGCTGTTTCAGTTCTTTATATGGGCCAATCTCTCTGGAGTTATATGGTACCTTAGCAATGCTTTGATTTGCATTTCTTTTCTGGCTAGGGATGATGAACATCATTTCATGTATTTATTGGACATATGAATTTCTTAGTCAGTGAATTGCACATTCATTTCTTTTGCCTATTTTTCAATAGGGTCCTTGATTTTGAGGGGCTTCCTTTTCTTCAATTTCCTGTGTATTCTGGTTATGAAACTTCTATCTCAGGTATTGATAGTGAATATTTTTTCCCAGTCTGGCAGTTCCCTTTATGTATTGTTGATAATTTTCTTTCCTGTGCAGAAACTTTTTAAATTGACATGATCCCATTTATTAATAATGGGGAAAGGTTTTTCTTTTTTGCTTTTGGTGTCTTATTAAGAAAGTCTTTGCCCACTTTGCCTATGTCTTTTAGATATTTGCCTACTTTGTCTTCTAGAAGGTTCAGTGTTTCACTTTTAATGACTAGGTCTTTGATCCACTTTGATTTGATTTTGGTGCATGGTGACAGGTGTGTGTCTAGATTCTTTCCTCTGCATGTGGATGTCAACCTTTTGGATAGCTTTGGTATAGTGGCAGCACCTCAAGGAGTAGAGAGCCCTGTAAGCCAGGACAGGTGGGACAGCTTTGCTGAGGGGGTTGGAGGTGAACAGACACCTCAGAGGACATCGCACTGTTAGGTCCTCCCTCACTGCCTACTCCCAGCACAGGACTCAGAGGAATCCACCCCCCCCCCAACACCTTTAGGAGGGTTCAAAGAAACCTTTCCTCTAGGCCTTTCAAGTAAAATCCCTCAACAACAGAAACATGGGAAGAAGTAGGGCAACAAGACAACCACAAACATGCCTGAGACCCCAGAAACTAATGTCCTGGACCCTTAAATAGTGGAACTCATAGAGAAAGAAGTCCAAAAGCAAATAAACAAGTCAAGCAACACGTTCAAATTGTTGAGTGAGCTTAAATAGTAACTTACTAGTAAAATAACGGCCCTAATGGAGACAAAGCTTACTGAGTATATAGAAGCCACAAATAAAAAGTTGCCAGAGGTAAATAAGGAAATGCAAGATATGAAAGGAACTTTTTAATAAAGAAGTGAAAATCTTGAAAAGAAATCTAGCTGAAATTTAGGACATGAAAAATACATTTGAAAGCAAGGGAAGTCCGCTCGAACATTGTGAGACAGAATTTCAGATCTTGAAGACAAGGTGAAGGAGTGCTATAATTTGGCACAACTCCAAAATTAGAAATGAGCACAGTAGCTCGATACAACAACTGATGGATAATTCAAAGACATCTAATCTCAATTTTATGGGTGTGCGAGTGTATTAGTTTGGGTTCTTTCAAAAGACAGAATTTACAGAAATTATAATTAAAAGGATCTATTTTGAAGGCTTACAAATCTGAGGATAGAGATAGTCCAAGACATTGGGCTGCATGTGAGAGAGCTGGAGTGTTCAGTAGCTGCTCAGCCACGAAGCAGAACTCTGCTGCCGATCTCAGTTAGTAGAAAAACAGTACTGAAGACCAGAGACTAAAGATCATTGACAGAAGATCAGCAATAAGCAGAAAGGTGCAAGTCCAGATTGCAGCAAATCTCTGATGAAGATCCGCAGTGTGTAGCAAGTCGGCATCTTTAGACAATTCTGAAGCTGAGAGCTTTCCCAGAGGAAGAAGCTGTAACAATCTTTCTTCTTTCTTTTTTCATACAGTTCGAATTCCAGATGGGCCTCCCACAACTGTGTGGTGCTCTTCCTTCATTCGCTGGACCACAGATTACACACACCCCCGTCCACACCAATTCTTAATTTCCAATCTAGGCATGGTTTCCAAACCCCAATCCAGATGTGGTTCCATATTGACTCAAGTTGACAAAATCTCTCCAACGGTCATAGTGAGAAAACAGAAGGTAACACCAAATGTATAAGGAATTTATTCATGGAAAACATGCAAGAAAATTTCCCAAATCTAGAAAAAGAAATGAATTTTCAGGTACAAGAATCTTATGAAGCTTATAGAATGCCAAATAACCTCAATCAGCAACAAGATTTGCCTCTACATATCATAATCAAAACAACATAAAAAAGGAATATTAAAATCAGCAAGAGGAAAACAGACATTATCCTACCAAAGCAGAGCCATTTAAATTACTGCAGATTTTTCAGTGCAAACTTTAAAGGGTAGAAGAGCCTGGAGCAGGATCTTTGAAGCATTACAAAATAGTAATTATCAACCCAGGTTGTTGTATCCAGCAAAATTATCATGAAAATTGAAGAAGTAAAAATCTTTCATGACCAAGAATTTCCAAAGAAGTTTACAACCTCTAGCCCAACATTACTTGAAGGAATCTTTGAGACAGAGAGATAAGCACCACCAAGAAACATGGAGGAAAGGAAATATCTAAAAAGAAAGTATAAAAAAATTTTGAATCATTTCATTGGTTTCTTTATAAAACAGTTCCAACTGTGTCATAAGATTTTTGAAACTCCCCCCATAATTATTATTTTTAACTATATTAGTTTGCAAAACATAATAATTATATTCAACCTGGGGAATTGGTATAAAATCTTTAAAAATATGTATGCATGAAATTATGAATGGGTGGGTAGATAAAGTAATAAACCAAATCTGGCAAAATGTTAGTAATTTGTGAAATATGAGTAAATAATTTATGAAAGATAAAAAATCTAAAATAACTGTGCCGTTATATCTATTGCTTTATGTGTAATATACCTTTGTGAAATAGACTTAAGTTCATTTAATGTAGCAATTCACTTAGTCTTTGATGTAAATTTATTGCTAAGAAAACTGACTGATATAATGATAACCTGAATGTCTTGAATGTACAAACATTTGCCTTTCAGTACTCAGCTAAGAAATTTGAAATTTAACTTCTTTCATTTCACATTTTCTAGCCTTATGAATTTAGTTGTTATCATCCTTTCCTTATGAGGATTGATGAGTGAGGCCACGATAAAGAATCACAACCAAGACATTGTAGGATAAAAAAAAAAAATCTTTCAGCACATCATCACAATAACGGGCTATGCTAGACCCAGGGAAGAGATATCAAGGTATGGCCATTCTAGGGGTGGGAAGCTGAGCTAAAGAGTGGTAAACTGAGCAGATGCAGAATATTAAATATGCTAAATATAAGACAGTTTCTCTGATTTGGGAAACCCAGAATATAGGCATTCTATAGAACCAGATGGGTGTAATAGTGGGAGCTGGGGGGTGTGGGGAGGATGTGGGAGGGCAAAAAATAGGGAGCAGAAGAAGTGGTAAAGTTGATACGATATATATGTGCACAAAATACACAAGTTCATTGTAAATATTATACATATTAATAACAATGGTGAAAAAATATTTTGAGGGAAAATTGGTATGTAAGAACTTAAGCCAATAAAAGCAACTTATGACAACATTATTGCCAACATTGTCCTAAATGGGAGAAAATCTGGAAGCATTTCCCCTAAAATGAATAACAAGCCAAAGGTGTTCACTTTCACTACTTCTGCTCAGCCAAGTATTTGAAGACTTAGTTAGAGCAATCAGGCAAAAGAATGAAATAAAACAACTGTATATAGGAAAGGGAGAGGTCAAACTATCCTCACTTTCAGAAGGAATCGTCCTTTATATAGCAGATCCCAAAGACTCCAACAGAAGAAGACTCTTAGAACTACCAAGCCAATTCAGCTTCATTGCAGGTTACAAAATCAATACACAAAAGTCATTAGTATTCCTGTATATCAATAATGATTACATAGAGAAAGAGATCAGGAAAAACAATTTCATTCACAGTAGCTTCAAATAAATTAGATACTAAGGAGCTAATCTATCCTAAGAAGTGAAGGACCTCTTTGATAAAAACTATAGTACTCTGAAAAAAGAAATTGAAGAGGATACTAGAAAACAGGAAGAAATCCCTGCTCCTACTTAAGTGAAAATGATACTGTCTAAATGGCCATACTACTAAAACTGATAAACAGACTCAATACAATTCCAATCAAAATATAAGCAGTGTTTTTCACAAGTCTTTTTTTTAAAAATTCTAAAATTTATATGGAACCAGAAGAGACCCAGAACAGACAAAATAGTCCTAAGCAACAAAACAAAAGCAGGAGGCATCCCAATACAAGACATCATTATATTATGGTGCCACAGTGATAAACCCATGTGGTCTTGGCACAAAAAAAAGGACCAACAGAACAGAATTGAGAATGTAGAGACAACCCCAAGCACCCTCAGCCATCTGGTTTTTGACAAAGGTGTCAAAAACATACATTGGAAAGTGATAATTTCTTTAATAAATGGTGTTCGGAAATCAGGCTATCCACAGATGGATGACCAGAGTCACATCTTTTACAATGTAGTAAAATCAAAGCAAAGTAGATTGTATTAGTTTGGGTTCTTTCAAGAAAAAGGAATTTACAGATTTTATTACAAGAAGGTCTATTAGGAAGACTTACAAATCCAAGGACAGAGGTGGTCCAAGATGGCTGCTCAGCCGTGAAGTAGATCTCCCGTCCAGGACTGCAGGACAGCCGGTGAGGTGAGAGTCTGCTGCAGATCTCAGTGAAGAACGAGGCCTGAAGATCGGCAACTGAAGAGCAGCAACAGGTAGACAGGCACACGTTGAGACTGGAGCGAATCTGTCCTGACCATCTGCCACGTGTAGCAAGTCAGTGTCCACAGACAATTGGGAAGGCGAGAGCTTTCCCAGAGGAAGAAGCTGTGACAATTGTCCCTCTTCCTCCCTTTTATACCTTTGGAGTTCCAGCTGGCCCTCCCACAACTGGGTGGGTGTTCTTCTCTCATTGGCCAACCCACAAATGACTCACACTCTAGTCCAGACCAGTTCTTGACGCCCAGTCTAGGGCGGTTGACAAATTCTAATCCTAACAGAAGTGTGGGTCCTAATTTCAGCAAGTTGACATAATCCTGTCAGTGGACACATAGATCAAGGACCTGGATACTAAAATGGAAACACTGAATATTCTGGAAGATAAAATAGGCAAAACCCTTGCAGACATAGGGATAGGCGAGTGTTTGCTTGAGAAAACAGATAATGCACATGAAATACCACCAAGAATCAACAAATGGGATTTTGTTAAAAAGATTCTAAACATAAAGATAACAACAGAGTGAACAGTTGACCAAGCTATGCCTTTTCTGGGTTTCTTCCTGAAGAGCTAAAGACATTGTTCAACAGTGATACAAGCACATCTATGTTTACAGCAACAAAACTCAATAGCTATTTTTGGAAGTAGTCAATGTGACCATCAACAGATGAATGCATAAAAAAGATGTGGTATATACTCACAATGGAGTAACACACTGCCACAAAGATAAATTTGAGTCATTTGTAGGAAACTGGATGTACTTTGAGACCATAATGCTAAGGAAAATCAATTAGACACAAAGGGTTAAGTATAACATGATTTCCCTAGTATGACAAAATCTAATTATAAAAAGTAAAAGCAAAATAAGACTGATGGAAGAAAATAGATTTTATTGAACAGGAAAGAAGATATGGGAGATTGAGAGGGTGCGAACGAGAAAGGGAAGTAAAAATGTTCAAAATGAGGTATGGACATGCAGCAATACCTCAAGTGGAATGCATGAATTTAGGTTTTTAAAATATTCTATTACTATCTGAAAAAATAAATACTGTTTTAATTAAAATCATAATACTTTATAATTTTCAGATATGAGTACCCATCTAAAACATGGATTGGAAAAAAGGTTTTTTTTGAAATTTAGTGGAAGAATGCTATTCAGTGCTCTTTGAAAAGGAAGTGAATGTTGTAGTGAGACACAGAATCTTGTGAAACTGCTAGGGTTCAAGTCCCAGATACTCCCCTCATTAGTTGTAAATGTTAAGAGAGTCATTTAATGTCTCTGTGCCTCAATTTCCTCACCTGTATAACAGGTATGATGATAGACTCTGCCTCACGCTTTTATGATGTGGTCTAAATACATAAGCGCTGTACATGTGACACACTTGGAATGATGCCTAGCACTGAACGTGTTCGATATATTCTGATTAGTGTTGTTATTATTAACCTCTACACTTTTTTCTGGCTATTTTATTTCTATTTTTAATTTGCTATTGCATTGCTTTCCCCTTCCCACCCACTCATCACATACACACTCACCTTTTCCCTCTCAATAATGTCTATCTTCTTAGTTTCTTCCATCTCTTTTTTATTTTTTTAAAATTTTATTTTCTCATATCTATAAATTTCACTAAGCATAATAGTGTTAAGATGCATGCATTTTCCTATAGCACTCTTGGTGATTTTAACTCTCTTGGGAAGAAACCCAGAAGAGCTACAGCAGGATCTAATGGAGGTATCTATTTTCAGTGTTTTGAGGTATCTCCATACTGCTTTTTATAGTGGTTGTACCAGTGCACAGTCCCACAGTCTCCCCACAACCTCTCCAGCATTTGCTGTTTTTTGAGTTCTTAAAACCAGCCACTCTTACTGGAGTTAGATGGAACTTCAGTATTATGTTAATTTGCATCTCTGATGGCTAAAGATGCTGAGTATTTTTTCATGTATTTACTGATCATTAGGATTTCCTCTTCTGAGAATCGTCTATTCATTTCAGTCATCCATTTTTGATTGAGTTTTTTATTTTAGAAGTTCTCTTTTATTTTCACTTCTTTGTATATGCTTGATGGTATTCTTCTGTTTGAAGAGTAATGAGCAAAATTTTTCCCATTCCTTTGGAATCCTCCTCACTCTGCTCCTTTGCTGTGCAGAAGATTTTTAATTTCATAGAATCTTATTTATTGATTCTTGGTGTTATCTCATGTGCCTTGGGTATTTTATTGAAAAAGTCCTTGCCTATACCTATATTTTCAAGGCTTTTGCCTATTTTTCTTCTAACAAATTCAATATTTCTATTGTAATGTCTAGGTCTTTAATTAATTTTGATTTGGTTTTGGTACATGGTGAAAGATGTGGGTATAGTTTCATTCTTTTGCCATTTGGCTAGCTACTTTTCTCTGTACCATTTGTTAAAGAAGCTATCTTTACTCCAGCATATGTTTTTGGCCTTTCTGTTGAAGATTAAATGGCTAAAGATACTCAAGGTTATCTCTGCATTCTCAATTCTATTCCACTGATACACTCGTCTGTTTTTGTCCCGATATCATGTGGTTTTTATCACTGTTGCTTTGTAATATCAGTTGATATCTGGTATACGATGCCTCTTGCTATTGTCTTGTTACTCTGGATTGTTTTCACTGTTCTGGGTTTCTCCTGGTTCCATTTAAATTTTTGAATCTTTTTTCCCCTAGTTTTGTGGAAAATCGTGTTGGGATCTTGATTGGATTGCATTGAATCTGCATATCAATTTTGATAGTGTGGCCGTTTTAATAGTGTTGGTTCTGACTATCCAGAAATGAGAGATGTCTTGCCACTTTCTAACATTCTCTTCAGTTTCTGCCGTTTTCAGTACACACGTTCTCCACTTGCTTAATTGGGCTGATTTCTCGGTTTTTCATTTTCTTTGAGGTGACTCTGAATGGATTTTCTTTTTCTAACCTTTTTCTCTCAGTTTTTACTGCTGTTGTAAAGAAATGCTATTGATTTTTGTGAATTGATATTATATCCTTTAACGTGGCTGAAATTGTTTGTTAGTTCGGGTGGAGATTGGGGTCCTCTATGTACAGGTGATCCTTACATCTGCACATAAGGGTAGTTTGACTTCTTCTTTTCCTATATGTATTCCTTTATACCATTCTATTGTCTTATTGCTCCAGCTAAGGTTACATTGAATAGAAGTAGTGAGAGGGAACATCTTCGTCTCATTTCTGATTTCAGGGGAAATGCTTTCAATTTTTCTCCATTTAGGATAATGTTAGCAGTAGGGCTGTCATAAACTGCTTTTATCAGCTTGAAGTAAGATTCTTCTCTACCTATATTCAACAATTTTAATCAGGAAAGGGTGACACATTTCGTCAAGGGCATTTTTTGCATCTATTGAGATGATCATGTGATTTTTGTCCTTGCTTTTGTTAATATGGTGCATTATATTAATTGGCTTATATACATTGAACTAGCATTATATTCCCAAGGTGTGGTCATGGTGTGTCATCTTTTTAAAAAAATTGTTGTATTCTGTTTGCAAGTATCTTGTAAGGATTTTTCCATCTATATTCACTAAGGAAACTTGCCTGTAATTGTTTTTGTTTGTTTTTTTTTTTTTTGTTGGATGTTTTCCTAATGTCTATATTTCTGAGCACATTATCTTATACATACTTTGTGCTTGATAAATTTTTCTGAATTCACTAATTAACTGCTTTGCTACTAGTATGAAACAAAGCAATGAACACTGGTGGCTTCTAAATGCCACAAATATAGCACTAAATGAGCAAGCAAGGTTTCTGAGCTCATTAAGCTTACATTAGATCTGTTGTATACTATTTAGCCAAGACTATAGAGAACCAATCTCAAAGTTTAGAGATTGAAAGAAGGTTCTTGATTGCAAACACCATATACTATGGACTGTACTGAAAACAAAGGTAAAGATTTGCATTAAAGATAAAGATTTGGCTGTGTGCCACAGAGGCTCAACCTAGGTTTTGCATAAAGGATATGAAAAAGGCTTTCTCGTGTAACTCTTGAGGCAGGCATTTGAAGACTCCTCAAGGCTACCCAGGAACTCAGGTCCTATGTATTACAATTCTAACATTGCTCTTTCTATGTGGCCTGGGGAGCTCCTGACCACATTCACCTTCTAAATGAGGAACTGGGGGAAGGAGGAAGAAACATTCCTCATCCATGAAGGTAAACATGAATAAGAAATTATTTTCTTCACTTCTGTGCATAACCCATTAGAAGGAGTCTCATGTAGCCACCTAAATCTGCAAGGAAGCTTGGAAAATATTTATTCTGAGTATCTTCATGCCTACCTTAAGTCAAAAAAAGAAAAAAAAAAGTATATCTTGAAGGATAGCTAGAAGTCAACCCATTCCTTTGTTAAGTTTTACATTATTTATCATCCATCTACAAAGAGTGCATTCTGGGGCAGGAGGATTGCCATGAGTACGAAGCTAGCCTGGGCTACATAGTGATTTTAGAACCAGCCTGGACTGCAGAACAAGATCCTCTATCCCTGTATCAATATATATATATATATATATATATATATATATATATATATATATATATATATAATCATTCTCTTCCCAAAAGGGCTGAATTCCAAGGCCTGTTCAATTTCTGCATCTAGTTGAAGGCCAAGAATTCCCAAACATCTATACCAAGTCATCATGTGGCTCTAATATGGCAGCCTATAATCAAATTAGCCAAGTAATCTGCCCCATCCAATCAACATAAAATGAGGAAGTGGGAGAAGAGTTACAAAAATCAAAACTTCTACTGAAAAAGAAAACGAGCAACATAGAGCTGTCATCAATCTGTGAGTTATAAAGTCCTTTTGGAAAGGAAATTCTGGAAACTTCCTTCCATGCTGGTACTACGAGTCCTTTGGTCAGTCCATCTGGCAATTGGGGCTTCATTGCTCTTGGAGGATTTCTTTTGTCCTGTGTCTATGGCCACGTCTAAAGCAGACATTAGACAATGTTGCTTCTTGGGGCCACCACAGCTTCCACACACTGCTTCTTACTGGTTTCAATTTATGGATCCAGGCATTAAGTGATCCGTCACATGCTTTAACAGGCCAGTTTTCTGGCTTCCTTGGCAACTCTATTCCCTTATAACTAGAATGCCTTCAGCCCATTTGTTTTTGTTCAGTTCCATGTGTGGATTATCACAGCCAAGACTCAGATCCTCACATAAAGTTTAAGACTAAGGGTTCTGGTCTTTATGAGGACCTCAGTGTCACTTAGCTCCTCACATGAAGGATTCTTTTATAGCTGAGACTCTCTCCCACTTCCCTGCTTCTTGTTGACAAGGGCGTTAAATCATTGCCTGTTTTTCTGTCATGGGAGTGTTTGGAGGGGTGATACTCTCTCTTCCAGCCACAGCCACTCAGCTCCTGGTTGTAGGCCATCATTCTCTATCTAAGCTGTCCTTAAGTCCACAAGCATGTGTCAGCACAGCCTGAATTTGCCCATAATAGTCACTCTTCTTGCCTCCTGTCTTCAGCAAAGTCTGCCTTCTGTCATGAAGTTCTTCTTGAGGCTGCCCATGTAACCACTGTGGTGCAAAGGTCATACTTGGAACTCTAGAAGTGGTTTCTTGCCCAGAAACTCACCTTCCTTTACTGTGCACAGCACCCCCAGATGCTCTGTGCTGAGCATCTGCAGTAAAGAGGTTTTCCACTTACTCTTTAGAGATTTAATGAAGCAACTTTACCTTTCCAGGTCTATATTCTTCATTTTCAAAATTAACAAAATCAACAAGATGAACCCATATATTCCTCTAGTCTTTTTGTTCTACACATTTTATAAAATTGTATGAATACATATGTACATATGCAGGAGACCCGCACACACACACCACGTACTGTGTCTCTCTAGCCTCTGTCCCTGCTGTCCAGGGTTGTTCCTGCCGGGGAAAAAAAGGCAGGCATGTCTCTCTTTTTTCATCGGGTTCAAGATCCAGGGTCACAGTTCAGGCTTCCCCAAATCTTCTTTTTAAGTCACAGCAGTCTGTCGATGTCTCAGCCTGGCAAGTTTTCAGGAGAGAATGAGGTCTCACTATCTTTCCAGGGAACTCACGATGCTCAGAGACTCTTCTTTACTTGTCATGTGGAAATGTTGTATCCCTTTCCACCAGACAGAAAATGGACCAGCTCTGTGAATTCTCTACTTTGAAAAATTCTTGAATTTCAAGGCTTTAAAAAGTGGTTGATGGGTGCCAGAATCATTCACATTTAGTTGGTCTTGGGAACTTCAATATGAAGGTATTTATCATCTGGTGTACCAAACTTTGAGGCTTCAATGACAACTGAAGGTAATAAAACTCGCACCCAACTTTCTGTTGCTACACTACTACTCTTAATAACTAATATTCAAAAATGACAGGCATAGCACTACATGCTTTAAATTTACTAATTTGTTGAAACTCTATTAGTCATACAAAGTTGGTACCACATTTTACAAATGCGTAAACTGAGGCACAGAAATCTTAAGTACTAGCCTAAGTTGCTTTTTCATTGCTGTGACAAAATACCTAGTATTAATATGCAAATTAAACAAGGGAAAACTTATTTTAGTTCACGGCTTTTGGTCAGTGTGCATTCCTGGGCAGCTGGCAACAGTGGAAGCATGTGGCAGCGGATGAAGTGGAGACTGATCCTCACAGCATTACAAACAATAAGCCAAGTAAAGTCAAGTCCCAGAAGGAGGGCAGGAAGCAGCCTAGATTCTTCTACGTCCCTTCCAGCGATTCACCCCTCCTGGGTCCAGCTTCAGTGCTCTGCCTCTTCCAGGTTTCAGCCCCCACCACACACCTGTAATCTATAATCCACCACACATCAGGAATCTATAATCTATCACACTGGTCTTCCACCACACATCCATAATCCATCCCTCCAGACCAGGCCCACTTCCATGCCATCCAAATGCACGAGGCTTTTGGAGGACATTCCAAATCCAAACCACAATAGCACATTTAACTAGTATGTGGCAGGGTCTGGTGCTCAGAATCAGGCAGGCTAGTTGCAGAGCTTGTGCCCTTAATGGCTGGCTACACATTCCCACCTCTTTCTGTTAAGAGATTTGAGATTTATTCCATCTATAGAATGGAGATAGTAAAATCTACATTATATAGTAACTTCGAAGATACGATAATAAAGATGAAGATTCTGGGACCAGCTCTAATATATGGGAAGAACTTGGTAATAAATGATAACAATTATCATCATTTTTTCCTTCCCATGTGCAGTGGTCAGTACTAAGCCAGCATGCGCATGTACACACACACACACACACACACACACACACACACACACACAAATGTAGAACAGCTATTTCCGTAGAGATAAAAGAGCGCCAAGTCCCCGCATCAGCTGTAAGATTTTGTCCTACACGATTCTCCTATATAACGAGCAAATGATGGGAACTACTTCCCAAATTAAACTGCAGCCAGCGATCGTTTATTGCCCGTTAGGTTTGTTCCTTTGAAGACAGAGCCAAAGAGTCGGAGACAAGTTAGAGAAACTGAGCCTGAGCCTAAGCTTTCTGATTCCCCTTGATCTGGTTCCCGACACAAACCCCAGGCTGAGTAGAGACTGCAGAAAGACTCTCAAATTTTATCTTCTCTGGCAGGCAAAGTGTCAAAATGAGTTCCAGGCAGACAAAGGGCTATACAAAGACGTTACCATGAGGCCAATGCCCTCCACTGGTTAAGTTGATCAGAGTATTAGAGAATTTTAGTTGAAAGCTACTGATACCTGTACAAAACAGAAGGGCTTTAGTTCCTACAATGCCTGGGTATCGTGGAAAGAATTGATGGCTGCAGCTTAGCCCAAATTAAAAGTCAACGCAATCACACCAGAGCGCTCATTTAGCTTTTAAGCAGAATTAGGCCCACACTAGCTTTGTGAAACTGGGTTGCTTGCAACAAGGGTCAGCTTCTCACATACCCTAGGAAAATGTGAGGTTTGCATACTTTTTCCAAGTTAGGAGGCACTGTGCCCAAGACGGGCAGGCAGAAAGGGTCTCGAAACAAGTGTTCCTAGTCTTATGGCTTAAAACAAAGCACAGGAGAATAGCAATTTCATTGTTGTATTTTCCCTCACAGAGAAAGACAGAACCAGGTTTTAGTCCTGTAGATGCTCCTGAAGGCCTGGATCTTTGTAGGAGCAGTGGAGGGTGAGGGAAGTCATTGGACTTCTTTATTTGATATGTATATGCTACAAATTCATTTACATGTTGACTGCATGCAACTTGGGAAAGATTCTCTCATCTGTAAATAGACAGCCAGACCCTACAGAATCTGAGTTGGTTTTCTCAAAAATGTAATTATTGTCATTAAAGTAATGGGGGGAAGAATACAAGGAGGAAGAAGATAGAGCTAAAGAGATAGAAAGAGGGCTGGGAAAGTAAGCACCTCCAATCTGTACAAGGCTGCTTCCTTTGCCTTTGTAATTTGATAGCCTCAGGAGTTCCGGTTATGGGGAAAAGGAATGAGGGTGTGAGCACAAGTCACACAGGCCACTTAAATGTTTTCCCAGCACCCATGAAGAGTCTACACGACGCCCCTACTTGTGGGATGTGGCTGATTTCTCTTGAGAATATGTATATCGTTTTCAGTGTATACCCAAATATCATATTCTCTATTCTCTAGCATCCAGAAAATTCAATTAAGATTAATTCAAAACCAAACCCAGATTAAGCTAGTATTTTGTAATCAAGACCCTACCTGAGCTGACACTGAGTGTGTGGGCACTCAAGCAGCTTCTCATCTGCCAGGGACATCTTAATACCAGGAGTGTATGAAAAAGTAAAATAACGCACTGGCTTTGGAGTATGAGAGCACAGTCCGTAAACCACAATATCTCTCTGTGAGGAAATAGACTTCCTGTCTGCTATTTTTTATGTGCCCAATTAAGTGCAGATTTTTGGCTGCATGAGCAAAATAACTGCAGCATTTTTTCCAGAAAAACCAAGAAATGAACTAAGAAGCTAAACAAGAAAAGGTCTTCTAAGAAGATGGTCTGATAAGTGCTACGAGGTAAAGTTTTTTCTCACTTTATACCTGACACCTTTCAACCTAGATGTAGCCAACCTCCCGCACAGGGCTTTAGATCACATTCCGGAGGCACTGGCAGCTTGCACCCCAGAGGGATTTCCACTGAGGAAGGTGACTAAATTCCAAGGCCTTATATGGAATAAACCAGCAGGGTACCGAGGCAGGGTGAGTGGTTCAGGGAATAGGGCATCTGAGAATTAAGTCACAGCTAACCAAAATTCTTTGATGATAAATAGGGGTTGGGTGACCTGGTTCAATAGAAATAAGAACTTGCCTAAAACCTAGTTGCCAAAATAAAGTCAAACACAAACATACATGTGAGTTCTAAAAAAATTCAGAGGTTTTTGTATTAGCGCCTGGTTACACACATTAGGTACTTCCTGGTTTAAACCAGACTCCTGTGAGAAAGACTGATTAGGAAGATAGCACTCATTAAGAACTCAGCTCTCTGCGACCTCAAGAAATGTACATCCACTCCTTAAATCATGTTCAATTAGGTGAGTCACTTTTTCCTGTAAGAATTCACCGGAAAAAAAAAAAGGACCTCAGTTGTAGGGTTGGAATCAACATCAGCCTTCAAGACATAAACAGTTTAGGCAGCACTTAACATAGGTATATTTTTGTCTATTATAGAAACAAAAGGCAAGAATAATGTGTTATATGGGATGCCCAAATCAGCTTGACGTAATCAGCTCTAGTAATAGGACAGTGTCAGAGTCCTCCCCAGAACACCTCTTGATGGGAGGCTGGAGTCCTCTGAGCTTCTGGCTTCTCTGCTCCTGCTCGGGGTCATCAAGTTTCTGAATGAACGTTAAGTATTGCATGCAACTTGGGGAAGCTTCTCTCGTCTGTAAATAGATAGCCAGAATACATACACAAGCTACATGAAAGGATTAGTTTGCCGGTCTCTCTGCTTTTGGTACCAAGGAGGTATAGTTTTCCTCTGTGTCTCTCAGTCTAAATCTACTGCTCATCTCAGTGTTAACTATTTGGGACTGTATGCTGAACTTACTTTATATTGATAAGATGATGACAAATCAGATAATATAGCTGAAAATGAGTTTAGGGCCTCCAGAACAAAAAAATATCATGAGATTTTCCAAGTGTAAAAGACAGCCCCGTGGTAAATCCAAACCACAACTGTTGTTTACAAAACAAAGGTTATAAATAGGGAAACAAAATGAAAACATGTGCCTGTGTAGACTGGTGTGTAAATTCGATGGGCCGTGTTAACTTATAAGGAAGAGCAGGAATCCCAGTGCCTAGACCATGGTGTGGATACACGGGTCTATGTTTGTAACTGAACTGTGGCATTTTTGATCACATTATTGCATGTTTACATATGAATGTGTCTCGTT
The DNA here is from genome assembly GCA_004027205.1 of Ctenodactylus gundi. Classification (NCBI taxonomy): domain Eukaryota; kingdom Metazoa; phylum Chordata; class Mammalia; order Rodentia; family Ctenodactylidae; genus Ctenodactylus; species Ctenodactylus gundi. The sequence goes on from PVKB01001627.1 coordinate 22,498, forward strand.
TCACCTCATGTCATTTAAAATTTCAAAGTAAGCCCTTGTTTGAGTCTCGGTTTGAGATCTAAATGATATCAGACATGAAATAAGCCTGTTAAACTTTGCATCACACCCTCTCAGGAGTCTGCATGCTTCATGAACCACTGCACTGCTGTTCAAAAAGTGCCCTTCTAATGAGGCCAGTTCTGACTAATGCATATTCCAAGAATAATACTTGACCAAAATTGAATACAATGCTCTTGTACTTATTATAATTTTCTATGACAGTGAGCAGAGGCTAAATTCGGTGAAAGTATTGTTTTTCTTCTAAGCTTGGGTCGGCAAAATTTGTTTTTATTTCTTCCCCCACCCCCAGTCATCCTTTTTGGAATGATGTGGTGCTCATGACCAACTGGGAAACTTGCTGACATCTGTATAGTACCAATTTTCACCATTTTCCTTCACTCCTGAGATAGATTTTTGGTACAAAAAAAAAATATTCCAACTGGAAGAATCATTAGCAAGAGCCATGTCAAGGGCAGCCTTGAAAACGAGGCAGCTGATATTCCGTACACACAGTGCACTATCATGCTAACAGTACAAAAGCCATTTGAGGTCTGTAGCTTCCTTTCCTGCATAGAAGGAAACACAGCAGTGAGTCAAACTGATACAGGAATTTTAAGTATGTGTGGTCACACGACGTTAGGAGGGTGCCCTCACTGCATGGGCAGTTCTTTAGTAGGTCTGACTTGAGAGTGAGGCCTATAATCTACATTCCAAACATGCAGTTCACTTCACTCTGTATGTTTCTTACATAATGAGAATTGACAGGAGAGAGCAACAGAAACTGTAACATGGAGTTTCTATAGGCTTCTGCTATGGTTTGGGTCTTGAGTGTCCTTCAAAAACCTTATGTATTTGGAACTGTGTATTATTGGGAGGTGGAGCCTGGCTGGAAGGGGCAGAGGCTTGGGATTTAACCTGGAAAGTTTATGTCAATTTGTTGGGATTCGGGGTGCCCATAGCAGAGCTTTCAGGTGCGGGTTGTTTACCTGTGGACAAAGAAGTAAGGGAAGGACACCCACCTTGGTGGACGTGGGAGAGCAGCTGGCAGCTTGAATCAAGTAAAGGAAGAAACTGTTACAACTTCTTCCTGGGAAAACTCCAGCCTGGTCAGTCCACGGACTGCACGTGGCTCCTGCTTCACGTGGCTTCTCTGTCTGCAATGGCGTGAGCAGCTCTCCAGCCACTACCATGCGCCTTCACCATTGCCAGCTGCCCCATCAACGGACTATGTGTGTGAGAGACTTTCTGAAACTGTGAGCTAAAAAATCTTTAAAATTTAAAAATCTTTAAATTTTGGATGTTAGATATTCTGTCGTAGCAACAATTAAATAACTAAGAGATCATCCACTCTTTCTCCCCCAGAGCTCACTGCATGTTTTTCCTTGTTGTTTCTCTGCCTGCTAGTCATGTCTCCAAAAGGTCTCCTGAAGCCTATCTTTGAATTCTGAAAACATCCCTGTGCCGTTATGCAGAGATTATGTGTTCTCGCCCTCTTATTTCTGCTGAAATTTGCTTCCCAGGCGGGAAGCATAACGAAGGTGTCTTCTCTTTCCTCCTTTGCTATGTCTTTCCCTTTATTGAGATTATTAATACAATATCAAGAACATGCTGCTGACATGGCTGTGCTGGGTTTGTGACCACAGAGGTTGCCAGTGACAATGACAATGTGCCATGTGCTTGTCGTGGCTGCTGACCCCTGAAAAACCTCTCCGGTCCACTCAGGAGTCAGGACACCAGAAGCGCCGGGAGTGTCTGCAGGCTGTGGCACTGAGGACACCAGGACAGAACAGTGAGCAACTCTTTCAAACTTGGAGATGACTGCTGGCAGTATTTTTGAAGAATGGTGCCTAGGACCTACAAATTTATTTAAAAGGTGAAACTGTTAACTGCTAACTTGTATTCAGAGCTTTACAATTTACAGGTGCCTTCACATTTATTAGGACATCTTCACAGTTTATCTGGCATGTATTGTTATCCATGTGGGAAGGGGCAGTGAGTACTTAGCTCGTTCGGCCACCAAGTATTTAGAGTTTACCATGAGTCAGGCACTATTGTAGGCACTAGGAGGTAAAAATAGCAAGGAAGATAGACGAACTCCTGCTCTCTGTGAGCTGAAACCCTAGTTAATGGAGAAAAATGAGACTGACAACAGAATAGTAATACAACAGGCGAAGTACATAGCGTGTCAGATGGAGGTAATGTGATGTGGAAAACAATAACAACTGAGAACACGGAATAACAAGACCCGTGGGGACGGGAGGCAACTTTCTAGCTGCTAAGTAGGGCAGTCAGAAAAACCCTTGTTGAGAAGGCGACACTTGAGCAGATGGCTACAGAAGGTAGAGGAGTGAGTCAGGTGGGTATCTGGTGCTAGGGCATTCCTAACAGCAGAAGCTGAGAATCTGAGACAGGAATATACTTAGCCTGATTGATTGACAAAACGCCAAATGGCTTATGGGGAATGAACAAGTCCGGACTACTTGGAAATGTTGTCAAAAACATAGAAAAGAATCTTATTCATGTGGACTTTATTTCAAGTAAGATGCAAGCACAGGTGTTATTTCAATGTTTACCAGCAGGTATAGCACAGATAATAACCAATTAGCATAGTTATCCTGCCTCTGCACCTGAGTCCTAGATTCCCCTGGCTCAGAATGTCAAAGATTATTCACCCTTGAGTTGTACACTGTGGAGACACCTCTTGGTAGATACCAAAGGAGTTTTAGGCAAAGAAGCATGGGATGAAAAATCAGCCAATAGAAGAGAGGCTCAGTGCTCATTCCCCCTTTCCATTGTGAGCCAGTGGATATCAGCTGTAATAGGAACTCTGGTTGGGTATGTATGGATGAGTGACATGATTTGGTCCTTCGTTTAAGGAATTGTTCTGACTGAAATGTTGAGAAACATTCTAGAAAGGCAAGATTAAAAACAGAGAGACCAGCTGGTTATCCCAGCTGTCTGGTGAGAGATGATAGTAACTTGAGCAATGTCAGTAGTAGTACCTGTGGGATAGTAGTAAATGGTGTAAGAGAGCAAATATATTTTCAAATCAGATCCAAGTGAATTTTCTGATACATTGGATCTGGAGTAAGGGAACAAGAGAGTGTCAAGGATGAAAGAAGGATCTTGAAGGTAGAATTGCCACCAACTTGGCTGGGGAAAACTGGACATGCAGTAGGAATGGGAAAAAAAAAATCAAAACCTTGATCTTAGATGTGTTATTCGTAAGATCAAGAGAATCACAAGTTTGAGCCAATCCTGGCAACTTAGAAAAGTGAAGATTATTGGCACTTACTATGCATCGACACAATGGCTGTGAGGAAAGTATCATATTACTAACTTTAGTTTTAGTTAACTTCACTCAGAGAGCCGACATGGCTTACCCATCGCATCTCATAGCAAGTATATGGCATATCAAGAACTCGAAGTTTTTTAGTTATGAGTTAAGTGCATTTCCTTGGACACTTAGCTGAAAACCAATCAGTGCTACAAGTAGATAACTAATGGGAATTTCCTTTCCTGTGACCTACTCAAAGGCGAAATTTAAATCATAACTTCCAAACTCTAAGATTCAGAGAATTGGCTGTAAATGGCAGAAAAGCTTAATCTTAATTTCACTTGAAAAACCAAGAGGGTTTTTTTCCCCCTTAAAACACACACACACACACACACACACACACACACACACACACACACACACACAACAAAACTGAGGTGAGCCTAAGGCCAGTGTGCTGATTGCATCAGAGAGACAAAGATGAAAAGAGAGAGGAAAATGGGCAGAAGCCCTAAATCAGCACGTTCATGGGGCTGGCCTGGAGGCTGGTGGTATCAGACGTTAGTCAGAGAGGGAGGTTCTTCTGCTGGCTTTGGAGAAAACTGAAATAACACATTAATTTTAGGTCCTTTGATATTTTTTCCTGGAGATGTTTTGTTTTGATACATCTGACAACAGCCAAAGAGAAAGCCTCAGAAGACAGACATAATAAAAACAACGGATGATCCATAGTCACTAAGCGTAAGTTCCGCTTTCTCAGTGTTGCCCAGCCCAAGTTCGGCAGCTCTCTAAGGACCCACAGGCCATTCTGAAGTATTTGGAGAGCAAAGTTCCACCGTCAGTACTGCCTCTTTCAGCTGATAATGGCTTTGAAATCTGCTACATCTCAGAGGTTTCTGAGGAGGGTAGGTTTTGCAATTCATTAGGAGGTAACAGAGCTTCTTACAGGGGATTTACCACCACAAAACTTTAAAAGCTTAGCATGGGAAACTATCATTTGAGCAGAGTGCTGGTTTCCAGTGGTTTGGAAACCAGCATACTATTGTTTGGTTAAAGAACGAGGGCGGGAACTGGAATGGACATTCACTTTTGAGCTAGCATTAACTTATTTAACCAACACTGAATATACCAAAATAGTAATATAATCACAAATATTGGAATGAAAGCAAGAGTTGGGAGATAGTATACCTAAGATGCATTCTCATCCTTTATAGTAGAAAGTCAAAGATACTGTATGAAATTAATAAAACACCAAATATAGAGACATTGACTTGAACAAATAAAAACAGGAAATAAAGGTGGCTTTTGGAGGGTGTAAGAATGAGAAGAGGATTGAGAAAGTGGGAATAAAATATCCAGTATTTTATATTCGTTTTTACTGCTTCCTTTAGGGGGGAAAAAAAGTGCAGCTACACTAAAAGTCACAGCACTCTGGGAGGCTGAGGCAAGAGAATCACAAGTTTGAGCCCAGCCTGGCAACTTAGAGACTTAGCAAGATCTTATCTCAAATACACAATATACAGAGATTAGGGTAGTGGCCCTAGGTTCAACTGCCTGTACTGCCAAAACAAAATATAATAACGCATGCACATTTATTTCATTTACAATTTTAAACTGACTAAGCACTGTTTGACTAATCAAATTCTAAATTTGATTTCCATAAACAAGGCAGTGGTGATAAAGATTAATTAAGACACACTCCCTACTATCATGACAGTGTAGGAATTGCACCACTGAAGCAAAGGAAGAATAAAAATGGGGAAGTTAGAGTGAAACAAACGGGGCAGGACCTGGATCTTCTTCCTCTTGGTGGTTCGTTTTTCTGCCAAGGATCAAACTCAATCAAAAAAGAGACACAACCTACTCCCATCTAGTAAGTACCATGTCCTGCGCCACCACGCTCCCTGACACATTGCTCCCCTTTCCTCTTCTCTTTTTTGGTAAGAGTGACTTAGGAATTCCTTCCTCATCAGAGATCTATCTGTACAGGTGTGTGGGAATTGAACACACTCTTCTTACATTTCCCTTTGGTTTTATGGCACTGATCTGGCTGTGTTCTTACTTACCATGTTCCCCAACTCTGATCTTAAGGAAGACATCTCCAAAAAATGCCAGAAGCAAATTGTTTAATAAATTTCAACATGCTTGATGTGAATCATTCACAGAGCTTCAGCTTCAAACATGGACTCACCTCTGTTTTAACGGCTCTGGAAACTCATTCTTCACATAATTGGTTTCCGTGTATCAAGATTTTCTTTCCTGGAATTTCTGATTTGGTTAATTCTCTAGTAAGACCTATGCAACTCTGTGACCCCTAGTCACCACCAATCCAGGATGATCAGCATAATTTTAAAAGGAAGCTCAGCTTTGTTGGCAACAATAACAGTCTACATTTGCACACACGCATTGATGCTCTGCACTTGACAAAATTTAATTAGTGTGCCAATGTTGTAATAGGTGTAAGGAGACTATGAAGAAATAATAATTCCCTGCTCTTCAGGTACAAATAGTCTACTTAAATCAAGACCAACTGTCATAAAAGTTTTAATAAGAAGTGGTAATATGGATATATTTTCTACTAAATAATGTTAATCTTATCTGAATTCTCCACATCGGCCTTTATGGAATAGAGAGAAGAGAAGGAGAGGTGCCACTCCCAGGGAGCGCTCACTCTGCACCAGTCACTGCGGCACAGGATTCTTCAGAGCTGAAGTCAGTGGAGGGACAGCACATGGAGAAAAGTTCTCAGACCTCCCACTTTCCGGTCTGAAAGTAGGCCGTTTGCTTTCCTTCCCAAAGATAACATAAATTTCCATTTGTAAATGTGTCTCCTTCTCCCATATCAGAAAAAGGAGGCTAACTTACCAATTTTGCTTTGCATTTCTTACCAAGGAGCACTATTTGCTTTCCACAATTTAGAAATCCAGTACTCTTGATCCCTTGTTTACTGACATCCCTAAGGCCTATTGCTCTTTGCTAAAATGACATATGAATCACTTAGTTTAATGCTTGTTTGGATCTTCAGTTTCTTTTGTTTTATGAAGATTGTCATCTCATAATAAATCACTTCTGTTAATCTTTTTGTGAGTTTAATTTGCAGGCCTCTTTATGGAGCATAAGAGAGCAAACGAAATTTTTTTTTTACTCCAATACATGACCTATAGATAGATATGATGTGGGAAAGAGCATTTCATTGGAAAAAGAAAGTAGAAAGCACCTATTATATAGCTCGGAGAACTATGAGAAGAATTAATGGTATAAGTTACTGGTATGATCAGGCTCATATATAGCAATTCACCAACACTCACCACCTTGAAAAAGAAGCTTGTCTTAAATAAGCCGTACAGAAATATCAGTATAGACATGAACACGTCAGAGACAAAGATAACTCGGGCGTGTATTCCTGTAGGAAAAAACAGCATACTGCCAATAGGTTATAATTTTTGTTCTCCAAAAGAACTCAAGGCATTTATCACAATGACTGTGCATTAGGGAAAGGAAAATTAGTAGAGCTAGAGAGAAATACTGACTCTGACCTGTTACTAAATCCTAAGATCCTAGTCAACTGATCACCAGTAGAGTACAGGCTGATGGAGGTCAAGTAATGAATGTCATTTTGACCAAGGGCTATCTCAAAGTAGGCCAATGTGGCTATGAAATTATCTCATATTTCTCAAATTCCAGCATATAATTGGAATGTGCATATTCATCAAGAGACTGAAGCCCACATTGGTTTTGGATGTATGTAATGACAGTGAGAATAAGAAAACAGACTAACTGGGCAGCTCTAAAATCTCCTACATGTATGGAACAGAAAATCAAAAGCAATACCACATTCTAGGAAGGACTGTAGTGATTAGATATATTAAGAAATTGAATGAAATAGTAGATCCTAACACATTCTTACTTAAATAACCTCTTAGTCCTGTGGATAATAACGATGGATTCTGAAAAATGACAGTTCCTGATCATATATTTAATAAAGTGGTGGCTCAAATTGTTGTCTTCACACATGTCTTCCTTTGGTAAAACAAATCAACACATTTCTTTTGCCTCATAGGCACTTATTAGTATCTTATGTGTTTTGTTGTTACTGATACTTACCCTGTTAATAAAGACACCAGAAGCTTTGTGCTTACAATTTGAAGAGACCCTGAAGTATATTCAGTGTTCCACCACTGTTCAGAACTACATTAACTCTCTATTCTCGATCACAGCTTAGTCTACAGGGCCTCAGTCACCTCTTGCTTCCACAAAGAAATTCTGTCCAAATCCCTGAAAGATGTTTTTGTTGAGCACATAAGAATAAGTAAGAATTATTAATTTCTCTGCAAACCTTGGTAAGACATATATGTTCTGCAAGATGGTATATAAAAATCCCACCAAAATTTTGGAGCCTATGACAACTTGTGAGACAAAGAGTTGTAAAACTGGACAAAATGCATCAAACAATAATTTTCAGACATTGGAAAAACAAATGTCAAAGATTGTGATCTAGAGAAGGAACACTAACAGCCTTGAATCCCACTGGATTCCTGCCTGGAAGTGCTTTTTTGCCATTTAGCACAGAATGTAATAGTCTTTTCAAGTTGAGAAGATAGAAAAAATAAAACCCCCTAAATAAAACCCTAAAAACTCCATCAAGAAATGGGCAGCTGACTGCTTTCAAGTCTACAATCAGGGATGGCAAAGACCTTAGATGTCCCATTGGACTCTCCCTGGGCAAGGAACAAAGGCATGCAAAGGCGTGGTCGGCTCTGGCAAAAGGGCCTCCGAGGCATGAATGTTTCATCTGGACAAATAAGACTTTATCTTCCTGTTGTATGGCTGCCCATATACCGCAGCCATATCAAAGGAGACCATGCTTACCGGGGTGCATTTGGGGAGGGAAGCGAATTAACACTACATTGTCTGAAACCAATAAAACACAAAATTGCTATGGGAAAAAAAAAAAATGGGCAGCTGAAATGAAAAGAAGCTTCTCAAAAGAGGTAGGACTAATGGCCAACAAGTACATGAAAAAAGGTTCCTCATCAGAGAAATGCAAATAGAAACAATGTTAAGGTTTCACCTGGCTCAACTGAGAATGGCCTACATTAAGAACTAAAAAAATAACTAAATAAATAAAAATTTGTTGGCGAGGGTGCAAAAAGAGGATTAGTTCTCCGCCACTGGTGGGGCTGCAATCTGTTCAGTTATCATGGAAAGCAGTCTGGAGATTCCTTAGAAAGCTGAGAATAGAAATCCCATTTGATCCAGCTACTGCTGGCATGTTTCCAAAACAAAGACACATGCATCTCCATGTTTATAGCAGCACAATTCACAGTAGCTGATTCCTGAAAACAACCTACTGGCCCATCAATAGAGGAGTGGATAAAGAAGATGTGGTACCTATACACAATGGAGTACTACCCAGCCATAAAGAAAGACAGGTATGAAGCATTTGAATGAAAAATGAAGCCACCCTGAATTAAAAATCCTCAGTGATAGAGACCAAATACAAAAGTATGACTATAGACAGATGTTCCTCTCATGAAATTCACAAAAATAATGGCATAAAAAGGGCCCAACATGAGAGACAGTGTAGAAAGAGGGGCAATAGACTGCCAGGAAAGGGATGAATCTCTTAGAGTGTCATGGGGGAGCAAAGGGTGAGGGTAAGAAGGAAGGAAAAAGAGGCCAAAATTGGTGTAGATGGTTATGGATTCCCCAAGCCATATGTTTCCAATGTGTTATAGAATTTGGAATTCATGTATATAAAAAATAAAATAGAATAAAATTTAAAAATCAGCTGGGTTGTAGCTCAGTGTGAAGGCCCTGAGTTCAATCCCAGCCCCTCCCCCCAAATTTGTAAATATGTGGGTAAACATGAAAGATATACTTTCTTAGTTTTGGTTACTTAAAAATTCATCAACATATGACATTAAAATACTAAAATCTTTTTTCCATAGGTCTAGTAAACCCAGGGAGGCTGGTTACTTTTTAAAGAAGTTCAGTTGTTTCACCATTTTCATGGCTGAAAATCCAAGATGGGGCAAGACAGGCTATTGTGGCCAGTCTCTGTGGAGGACCTCCTGGCAAAAGGCATTACAGGAGTGGGAGGACATGCCTGGGATCAAAGGACTGCAAAGGAAGCTTCAGGGACCTCGCTTGTTCTTTTTATAACAACTTACTCTCAGAGGGACTAACTCAAGACATACAGCAATTCTTTCTGAACATTGTGCCCCCATGACCTAATTCCCTCACATTAGGCCCCACCTCACAAAGTCCAGCAGTCTTCATCCAACACTGCCTTGCAAGGGACCAAGCCACCAGCACACAAATCTTTGGGGACTACACGCAAACTGGATTCAAACTATAGTAATAATGTATTATAAAGACACATAAAAGGCATCATATAACATACAAATGGAGAAAATGAAAGTATTTTGTGAAATATATGTGCACAAAATCCTCAAGCTCAATGTAACCATTGTATGTCACACACACACACACACACACACACACACTAATAAATATTGGGAAAAATAAAACTTAAAAAGTTTAAACACTTTAAAGATTTCTAGTATACTATCATTAGAAGGGAGCTTGTATTCAAATTAATTTACATGTTTAAAACCCAGAGGAACCACTAAAAATAAGGTACAGAAAAATCATACTAAAAATAAAAAGAAAAAACAACAAAAGAGAGAGATTGAGAGATGACAAGATGGCAGACAGACTTAAATCTAACCATATCATTAACTATGTTAATATGAACACATACATTTTCTTTGGTCCCAATGAAATTAAAAATCGTTACTAAAATGCTGTCTAAACATTTTGGAGATTAATATACTTCACATAGTTTATATAACCCATATATCAGGAAGTCATAAGAAAAAAAATATTTTGAACTAAATAAAAATGTAAGTGTCAATATCAAAAATTTCTGAGTCCTACGAAGTTGAAAAAAGACAATAAAAAAGACAGAACTCACAGAAATAGAAAAGTGCACAAAAATAGGGAAATTTCATGTAAACTAAAGGTTGTTCCTTTGAAAAATTACATAAAATTGACAGATATCCACCTAGACTGACAACAGGGGGCAGGCAACATGAAGACAAAATGATCACTATCAAGAATAAAAGAGATGCTGTTATCACAGATCCTATAGGCATCAGAGGTTCTATGGACAACTTCAATAAAATTAACTTTTAGAAAGGCTAATTATGTAAACTAATGTGAGAAAAATATAAAATGTCAGTAATCTCATATCTATTAAAGGAATTGGATTTAAAACATCAATTCTTCCAGTAAATAAACTTCCAGGTTCAATTTTTTTCAACAGTAAGTTTATCAAATATTTAAGAAAGAAGTGGTAATAGTGCTATACAAAATATTCTCGGAAATAGCATCAGAGGGACTCCACTTCTACATCTTTTATAAGGCAAGATTTATCCGATGCCAAGACCAAAGTCATTACAAGAAAATAATTTAAAGTCCAATATTACCCACGAAGATAGACAAAAGATGGTTAAAGTCATTTTTAATTTTAAACTTTTAATGTTTTTAAGTAATTAATACAACTCATCAATAATAAAAAGGATAATACTTCACTACTGAAGTTGGGGTATATATCAAAGAACACAAAGCTGGATTAACTTTGGAAAATAAATCAGTATAATTCGCTATACTCATAGAAAAAGGAAATGTGAAAGAGCATTATTAAAAACTTTTCTGGTAATAATTCTCAGCATGCTAGGAATAGAACTAGATTTCTTCTATCTGATAAATGACATCCACAGAAAAAGTTCTGGATAAGAGCAGTGATAAGGTAACAGGTGCTTTTCCCCAAAATGGAACAAGACAAGAACATACTTATTATTATTTCTATGAGCACTGCATTGAAGGTCCTTGCCATTTTCTTGTAATAGAGCAAGAAAATGAATTAAAATCATAAATATTAGAAAGCAAGTAATAAACTATTTTTATTTGAACGTTCATGTCTATATAAATTTTAAAAACTAAAAAGTCACCTTACTAGAATTATCTGAAATGATGAATGAAGTAACTACCATGCACTTGTGATACATAAAATAAATCAGTATTTGGTTGGCAATAAGAAGTGAAAAACTACTGGTACGAACAAGAATGGGAAAAAACCTGAAAAAAAAATTATGATATATGAAAGAAGCTGTTTCAAAGAATACACAGCGTATGACGTGGTATGTGGGATATTAGAGAGGAGAGAAAAATATAGTGAACAAAAATGACTGCTGTTGTCTAGGCAAAAAAGCAATGAGCTACCGACTACAGAAAGACGTAGGAAACTTGTTAGGGTTATGGTACTGGTGCAGGTATTGATTCGAGTAATGGTTACTCAAGTGTATGCCTTTGCCAGAATTCACTAAACAGGAGACTAAAATGTGTATTTTGTTGTGCTTAATTGTAGCTTAGTGATAATGATATTGCTTTTTAAAACTCTGAGTCTACTTTCTTGGTGAAATTTTTATCATTTCAAGGTGAAGCACTCTTCAGTTGCTGTCTCTGGCTCTGTTAACTTTAAGAAAGAAGCCCACCCCTGACAGTGCTTCAAGAGGCCTGGGCAATGCTTAATGCTCTAATTCTCCAATTATTTCTGTGAACCTGAACTTTATCAGTGGCACTGCACCCGTTTTATTGGGTATTTAGATACTGAACCATAGAAATTGCTTTCATATTTGGATATTAATTCCTTATCAGGTATGTGGCTTACAAATATTTTCTCCCAACCTGTATGTTGCTTTCCAGTCTACTGTTAGTCTAGCATGCTAGGAAGAACATTTTAGCTTGATATAATTCCACTAGTCTGCTTTTGTTTTTGTTGCTTGGGGTTTTGGTGTGATATAACCCAGTGCTACAAAACTTCTTCCAGGTGTTATTTATTCTAGGTGTTATACAGTTTCCGGTACTACGTGTGAAATTTAGTTGATTTTGTGTAATAGTGTAAGAAACAAGTTCATGTTTATATCCAATTTTCCCAAGAACATCGTTGAGGAGACTGTAATTTACCCATTGTATATTCTTGGCACCTTTGATAAAGATTAGCTGACAGCATGGATGTGAAATTATGTCTAGGTTCTGTATTTTGTTCTTTTTATGATGCATCTGTTTTTATGCCCAACTTTGCAATATAATTTTAGATATATCATTTGTGATTCCTTCAGCTTTGTTCTTCTTTCTCGATATTGCTTAATCAATTCAGAGTTTTGTGGTTCCATGTGAATTTCAAAATTGACTTTTTTATTCCCCTAACCAAACAAAAAAATTGACATTCTCATGAAAATTGCACTAAATCTATAGATTGCCTTGTGAATTTTGGACATTTTTAACAGTACCAAGTCTTTCAATCCATGATTATGGCATAATTTTCCAATTATTAATTTATTTTAATTTGTTCATCAATGATTTGTAACTTTCACCATACCAGTCTACCATTCCTTTGGTTAGGCTTATTACTAAATATTTTTAATGCTATTATAAAATGAATTGCTTTCCTAAATTTCTTTTAGATAATTTAATATTAATTTACAGAATGTCAATGATTTTAGCATGCTAAGATTGTAACTTGCAAATTTACTATATTTTAATAGCTCTAACAATTTTATGAAATTTACAATGTCTTCTATATGAAACTTTGTCATCTACAAATACTTTTACTTGTTTATTTCTTACTTAGATGCTTTTCATTTATTTTTCTTGCTTAATTGCCTAGCTAGGAATTCCAGTTGCACACTGAATTTTAACAATGAGTGTCCTTACTTTGTTTCTTATCTTAAAAAGGAGCTTTTAGCTTTCTCTCACTGAGTATAATGTTAAGCTGGGGTGTGTGTGTGTGTGTGTGTATGCTGAGTAAATTCTATGTCTAGTTCATTGAGTATTTGCAACATGAAATGATGACATATTTTTCATTTCTATATTCATTAAGATGATATTGTCCTTTATTCCTACATCATATTAAATTATTTGCATATGTTGAACCATCCTTACATGCCAAAGATACATTCCACTTGGTCATGATGTGCTGTTGAATTTAAGTTAATAGCACCTTTTTGACAATATTTACATCTATGTTTATCAGAGATATTGGCCAGTAGGTTCTTTTTTTTTTTTTTCTATTGCCATTGTCTGGTTTTGATGTCAAGATAATTCTGCTTCATAAAAATAGGTTTTAAGTGATCGAGCTTCTTTAGTCTTTTGAGTTCAGGAAGTGTTTGGAATTACTCTCTGAATGTTTGACAAAAATCACTAGTAAAGTCTTCTGTTTCTGGGCTTTCTTGAATACAACCTATCAAAGATTGACTCATGAAGAAATAGAAAACTTGACCAGACAAACAATAAGATTGAATCTGTGATTAAAATTTTTTCCAACAAAGAAAAATCTCACAACTAGATGCCTTTATTACACACCGTATTAATTTTCTACTTCCACATACCAAAGTGACACACATTGTGTTGGGTTTTTGCCTAAACCTACTCAGTTTATCATCTTGTAGCTTTTCTGGGTCAGGAATTTGTCACATTTTAGCTGGGTCTTCTCAGCATTTTTTAAGCCTGAAACCAGTGATGTTAGTTGTGAACTCAGGGTCCCCTTTTGAGCTCACTGATTCCTGGAAGTATTCAGGCTTCATGGTTATAGAATGAGATTCATCCCTTCTTATAGGTTCTCACTAGGCCTGCTCTCATATCCTAGGTTAGTCTCCATTTCCAGTCCTATAGCTCTCTTTACAATTGGGCGTTTTCCTCTTCAAGGAAAGTAGGAAAGCATTTACCTTGCTTCAGATTTCTCTTGCCATTCTGCTAAGAAGTCATAGCTGATATAACATGATCACAACCATGACCATTGTATGCAGTGGAGGCTAATGAAGAAATTGGGCAACTCATTATATCCACGGGCACTATGCATACTCTATAAGCATTTTGCCCATCTGGAAAGATCACACACACACACACACACACACACACACACACACACACACACACACACAGAGATATGTCTTAGCTAATTCCTGGGATAAAAATACCTGGCACCCACAACTTAAGGGAGCAAAGACTTAATTTAGCTCACAGTTCAGAGGTTTCAGTGTGTCCATGCATGGACACTTGACAATGGCAAAAGGGTATGGCTGGTGGGCTTAGTGGAGAATAGCTGCATTTCTCATTGGGACCAGAAAACAGCTCAAGACATGTAAAAAGCTTGAGGGGAAGGTATGCACTTCTCTGCTACACAGTGGACTGCCCCTTCATACCAGTCCCCACCACTTAACAGCACATGAAGCCAACAGATTCATTCACTTGGTTTAATTGACACCCATGATCCAATCATCTTTCAAATACATGAAGTTTTTGGCAGTTATTTTAGATCTAAATTATAACGCCATGGATATTAGGATGCGGATACAATGATACAATGTTCATAGATAGAAAAAAGAGAAGAATGTCAAACCAGTTAATAATATGTATGTCTTGAGGCTTAGAAATGGAATGAAGTTAGCAGAGCAGAGCTATCGGGCAAGTGAACTAGAGACTTAATGCAGGCGATCATGGGAACAGAACTATAAACAGAGAATGGGTTCCAATGCCAGGAGCTTTTATTAACAGAACTAAGAAACGTGCTCTTAAACAAAAAATCAGGAGGAAAATGGTTATGGTTTTTTTAGTAGGGAGAATGACTCAAAAATACATATTTTAGGATAGTAAGACAAGTGAAATCATTACTGTAACTAGAAATCACCTGATGATCAGGTATGAGTCCAGCTGTGAGAGATACTCAACTAACTGTGGGAATAAAAAGGGAAAGAGAAATCTTAGACAACGTAACTTTTAGTCCATTTTATATGCAGTCCTTTGGACTCACATTTTCCTTGATTTTGTAACCTTGCTTATATATTTATATTCTCAGACCCAGTATTTTCTTACACACTGACCTATATGATTAACAATAAAAATGTCACCACTTATGGAGTAGGCTATTTTAATTTTCACAATAGTCCTATGCAGCATTTACTATTTTATCAAACATCATTCTGATGAGAAAAGAGAATAGAGAGTTTAAACAATTCTTATAGCTCATAGGTATAAAGTTATAAATTAAATTCAGGCCTTTTTCCCCCTCACAAGCACTATGATATACTGCTTCTATAAACTATTGAGTTCAAGGGGTCTAATCCTTAGTTTTCCATCTAGGGGATGATCAAAAACATAAGTTGTATCTAATGACTAAATTGAAATTAAGCATACCAAAAAGTATCCTATGATTTTAATCTACATCATGCTCATTATATTACAGATGTTTATGATATGGTGATTCTTAAATGCCAAACAGTATGCCAGGCTCACGGAAATTCCTCACTAAACATCAGTGTCCATTACCCCTTTTTGCTTTTTATTTTCTTCTGTTGTTACTCCTTTCCTACTTTAAAAAATTAAAATAGGCCACCCCTCGCCTCAGGGGCCTGCAGCAGAACCTGGGCTTGGCTAGCACCAGGCAGGATTGCTTGGGAGGAGGATGGTAGGCCTCCCGGACATTTTCCCCACTGCCCTTCACCTCAGGAACCCGCGGCGGAGTCTGGGCGCAGCTAGCACCACCAGGCAGGGCAACTCTGAAGGAGGCTGGTAGGGGACTTGGACATCTCTCCCTCCCACCTCACCACTCCCCCCACCACACCTCACCTCAGGGGCCTATGGCGCAACCTGGGCTTGGTTAGTGACCAGCAGGTCCGCTCCGCAGAGGGCCGGTAGGACTTCTGGACATCTTCCTAGACACCCCTTGCAGCAGAGACCTACAGTGGATCCTGGGCTCAGCAGCAGGTCTCCTTGCCATCCTCCCCATGGCCTCTCACAGCAGAGGCCGACGTGGACACTGGGCTTTGCGACCACCGGGCAGACAATCCCCAGAATAGACTGGTGGGACTCCCCACCACCTTCCCTGCTATGCTCACAGCGGAGGCCAGAACACAGACTGGGCATTGCCAGTACTGGGTAAAGCCGTGTCAGGTTAGATAGAGGAGGATACGCTGCCATCTCCCCCGCTCCTCTCAGAGGTGGTCAGCATGAAGGCTGTGATATCCCAGCTTCGACAGAACTGTGCCAGGGTGAGTCGCTAGGGGAAACCCAGGGACAGATAACCAGAGACAACCAAAGACAACAAAACCATGAGGAAATGTGGAAATAAATCTCCTTGGAAAAGTATTGGCATACCAGAAGAGCATACTAGAAATCCTGAAAATGCAAAATCTAAAGATGAAAATTTTTAAAAAATGATGGTAACTTCTGGCCCCAGAAATACATTGAATTAAAGCAGGAATTAATGCAGGAAATGAAGCAGGAAATAAAAGTCATAGAGCAAGAGCTACACCAACACCTAGTTAAGCTAAAAGCAAGCTTTGAGAAGCAAGTAGAGGAGATCAAAGAAGAAATGAACCAGAAGATAAAGAAGGCAATACAAGAAATGAGAGAAGAACACAACAGAGACATTAAAAAAACATAAATGCAGATATCCAGGAAGTGAAAAACACACAGGTCACAAAAAGCAACAATATTGAACAATTTCAAAGTAGATTATCAGACTTAAAAGACAAAATGATGGAGCAGGAACAGAAAGACCATAAAGAATGCAAAGTAAAAAAAGAAGAAAATTAACTATTACAACGACTGATAGATGATTCAAAGAGAAACAACCTGAGAGTTATGGGAGTCCAAGAGAAGACTGAGGATGAAACAAAAGGCTTAAAAGTCATATGCAAGGAAATCAAGGAAGAAAATTTCCCAAGTTTAAAAAAGAGACATGAAGATTGAACTACTGCAGGCATATAGAACACCAAATAATATGGGTCAGAAGAGAGCCTCATCAAGACACATCATAATTAAAATTCTAGAAACCCAACACAAAGAGAGAATACTGAAAGCAGTAAGAGAAAAACAGAAGGTGACCTACAATAGTAGGTTGCAGACTTCTCAACCCAGACTCTAAGAGCCAGGAGGTCATGGAGCAATGTCATTCAAACACTAAAAGAACACAAATTCCAATCAAGACTACTATATCCAGCAAAACTATCTATTAAACTAGAGGGAGAAATTAAAATATTCCATGATATAGAAAGCTAAAAGAAACTTGCAGCCACTAAGCCATCACTACAGAGAATTTTCAAAGGAAACTTGGATAGTGAAGGAAAAGCCAACAACACAGGAGACACCAGAGAAAAAAAGACAAAAGCTAAAGGAGAATGAGCTGAAAAAAAAAAAAGGAAAGCCAGGAAACAACTTGGAAAAACTATAACAATGGCAGGACACATCAAACATACCTCAACAATTACCCTAAATGTGAACGGCCTCAACTCGCCTATCAAAAGACATAGACTAGCTGACTGAATTAAAAAAACAATTTGCTGCCTACAGGAGACACACTTCACTCACAAGGAAACTCAGAGACTGAAAATAAAGGTTGGAATTCAGTATTTCATGCAACAGGACCCAGAAAACAAGTAGGGGTA
>PVKB01001627.1:40426-383619 GCA_004027205.1 Ctenodactylus gundi
GGAGTCACGTCATTCGGACACGTCATATGGCCTGATTGGCCTCTGCAAATCAGGAACCAACACGCCACCCAGATGTAACCTAAAGGATATATAAACCGTGCCATTTTGGGGCTTGGGGTCTTCCTCTCATCAATGTTATAATAAACGATTGCTGCAGAAGGATCCTGGTGCCTGCGTGTGTTCTTGCTGGCGAGACGATTGCGCGGGTTACAGGTAGCTATATTAATTTCAGACTCATCAGATTTCAAAAGAAAACAGGTAAAGAGAGACAAAGGCGGCCACTACATACTGGTTAAAGGAACACTAGAACAGGAAGAAAACACAATTATCAATACATATGCCCCCAACTTTAGAGCACCCAATTATGTAAACCAAAAATTACTAGATCTGAAAGGACACATAGGCCCCAATACAATTATAGTAGGGGACTTTAATACTCTACTATGACAAATAGATAGATCAACCAGACAAAAATTCACAAAGATACACAACTGCTGAAAGACAGTATAACAGACATTTACAGAGTTTTCCTTCCAACATCAACTGAATACACATTCTTCTCAACAGAAAACAGAACATTTCTAAAATAGACCATGTCCTAGGACATAAGTCATGCTTAAACAAGTACAAAGGGGTAGAAATAATTCCCTGCATACACTCAGACCATAGCGGAATAAGACTGGATCTTAACAGCAGCAGAAACAGAAGAAAATACACAAATACATGGAGACTTAACAACTTACTACTAACTAAACGATGCTTCACGAAAGATATCAGAGAAGAAATCTAAAACTTCATAGAGTTAAATGATGATGGAAGTAAACCATATCAAAATGTGTGGGACACAATGAAAACAGTCCTTAGAGGAAAATTTATAGCCATAAATGCACACATAAAAAGAACAGAATAGTCACAAATATGTTCACTAATGATGTACCCTAAGGACCTAGAGAAAAAAGAACAACTTAACCCAAAAGGCAGTAGAATAGAAGAAATTATAAAGATCAGATCTCAAATCAACGAGATCGAAATTAAAAAGACAATAAAAATGATTAATGAGTCAAAGAGCTGGTTCTTTGAAAGAATTAACAAAATCGACAAACCCCTTGATAACCACATCAAGAGAAGGGAAAAAAGGCACAGATTAGCACACTTAGAAATGAAAAGGGTGAAATTACAACAGACTCAACAGAAATCCATAATATTATAAGAAATTACTTTGAACACCTATATTCTAACAAATTTGAGAACTGGGAAGAAATGGATGACTTCCTAGACACATAAAAAATACCAAAATTAAATGAGGAAGACATAAAGATCTTGAACAACCCCACCACTCACACAGAAACTGAAGCAGTAATAAAAGCTCTACCTACAAATAAAAGTCCAGGCCCAGATGGATTCACAGCAGAATTTTTTCAGTACTTTAGGAAAAAACTAACTCCAATCCTCCTCAAGCTATTTCATAAAGTAGAAAGTGAAGGAATACTACCAAACTCATTTCTGGAGGCTAGCATCACACTAGTCCCAAAACCAGACAAAGACTTAACCAGGAAGGAAAACAATATACCAATATCCTTAATGAATATAGTTGCAAAAACCCTCAACAAGATTCTGGCAAACAGAATCCAACAAGTAATCAGAAAGATCATACACCATGATCAAGTGGGCTTCATCCCTGAGATACAAGGTTGGTCCAACATATATAAATCAATCTATGTAATACACCATATCAACAAAAGCAAAAACAAAAACCACATGATCATTTCTATTCATGCAGAAAAGCCTTTTACAAAATTCAGCACCCATTCATGATAAAAACACTGAGAAAAATAGAAGGACCCTACCTAAACCTGCAAATGTCATAGTAAATGGAGAAATATTGAAATCATTCCCTCTCAAATCAGGAACAAGACAAGGCTACCCACCATCACTACTCTTTTTCAACATCATCCTTGAAACACTTGCCATAGCAATCAGACAAGAAAATGAAATAAAGAGAATCTGCATTGGAAAAGAGGAAGTAAAACTCTCCTTATTTGCAGATGATATGATTGTCTACATGGAAGACCCACTAAAACTAAAAACTCCACTACTAAACTCTTAGAAACAATAAAAAAATTCAGTCAAGTCTCAGGCTACAAAATTAACACTAAAACATCAATAGCTTTTTTTTTACACTAACAATGAACTTATTGAGACAGAACTCAAAAAAAATTGCATTCTCAATAGCTCAGCAAAAAATTAAATACCTAGAAGTATACTTAACCAAGGAAGTAAAGGACCTATATAAAGAAAACTACATTACATTGAAGAAAGAAATTATAGGAGACATTAGGAAATGGAAAGGTATCCCCTGCTCTTGGATAGGCAAAATAAATATAGTCAAAATGACTATACTACCTAAACTGATATATAGATTCAATGCAATTCCTATCAAAATACCTGCAAGTTTCTTCAAAGAACTTGAAACAACAATTCCTAAATTCATATGGAACCAGAAGAGACCAAGAATAGCCAAAACAAACCTGAGCAACAAGACCAAGGCAGGAGGCATTACAGTTCCATATATCAGGCTGTACTATACAGCATTAGTTGTGAAAAAAAAAATTGGTACTGGCACAACAACAGACAGCCCAGTGGAACAGAATTGAAGATAAAGACAAACCCAAACACCCTCAATTACTTAATCTTCGACAAAGGGGCCAAATGCATACAATGGAAAAAGGACAGCCTGTTCAACAAGTGGTGCTGGGAAAACTGGACATCCTCATTCAGAAGAATTAATCCAGTCACACACCTATTACCAAGCACCAAAATCAAATCAAAGTGGATCAAAGACCTAAACATTAAAAGAGAAACACTGAACCTCCTAGAACACAAATTAGGCAAATATCTAAAAGACACAGGGGTAGGCAAAGACTTCCTTGACAAGACACCAAGAGCAAAAGAAGTTATCCCCATTACTAAAAAATGGGATCTTGTCAAACTAAAAAGCTTCTGCACAACAAGGGAAACTATCCACATTGTAAAAAGAGATCCAACAGACTGGGAAAAAATATTCACCACCAACATCTCAGATAGGAAGCTCATAACTAGAATATACAGGGAGCTGAAGAAAAGTAAGCCTACCAAAATAAAGGATCCTATTGAAAAGTGGGCAAATGAAATGAAGAGGCTGTTCACTCATGAAGTTCAAATGGCGAATAGATACATGAAAAGATGTTCAACATCTCTAGCCATAAGAGAGATGCAAATCAAAACAACGCTAAGATACCATCTCACTCCAGAGAGAATGGCCTATATCAACAGGTCAAATAGTAATCAGTGCTGGCGAGGCTGTGGGGAGAAAGGAACCCTCCTGCACTGCTGGTGGGAATGTAAACTCATACAACCATTTTGGAAAGCAGTATGGAGATCTCTCAAAAGACTGGAAATAAATATCCCCTTTGATCCAGTGATACCCCTTCTGGGAATATATCCAAAAGAGGCCAAAACAACAAATAACAGAGATATATGTGTACTCATGTTCATAGCAGCACAACTAACAATAGCTAAAATATGAAAGTCACCAAAATACCCATTAAGAGACCAATGGTTATACAAATTGTGGTATTTATACACAATGGAATACTGTGCATCTATAAAGTCCAACAGCGTGGAGGCTTTTACGGGCAAATGGAAGAAGCTTGAGAACATCATGCTTAGTGAAGTAAGTCAGAAGAAGAAGGTGAAACATGGAATGGTCTCTCTGATATGAGAAACCCAGATCACAACTCTTTCAAAACTTAAAACGAAAAACAAAGTGAAACAGGGGGGTAGGGTGGGTAGGGCAGGTGGGGTCAGTAGGAAGAGAAACAAAAGGAGAGCGGGAAAGTCCTTGTCACCTTGGCAAGATACCTATGTGCACAAAATGCTCAACTTCATTGTAAACCTTAAATTTTGTGCTTATACATATCAATAAAATGGGGAGGAAAAAATTAAATATAACAAATAAATTAAGATATTAGGATCTGTTCAGTACCGTTTTAATAGAAATCTACATTCGTTTGGAGAGAAGAAACAATAAGCTTACCAAATGCTCGTGTTCCTCTCACCCCACCCCCAGTAGGCTGTAAGAAAGGAACCCAAAAAAGATTACACAGTTCCAGAGAAGAATGGGGAGCTGGTAACAAGAGGTTTGGGGAGACAGGAAGCTTATGTCAGGAAAGTGAAATGCACGGGCTCACTTTCAATAACCTTTCACGGTGACCTGAGAGTCTAAAACGATCTGTGGTTTGATTTACCCAGATAATTGCATTGGTTCTGCATTTGGCGTATCAGAGGACTAAAAGTTGCGGTCGTGCTGCGGACTGAACTGCCCTTTGGAAATTGACTTTTCTCCCCGTGTGAACTGCATTAGGGCAGCTCAGCCCCAGCCACAGCTGAAGGGGACATCACTGCTCTCAGCTAGCTAACAAGCTCAGACTTAGCCTCTAGGCTACATAAATCCAAGCATGTATCTGTTCATCTCCAAACATCCAGCGTGTCTTCTCCATCAATTAAAGGGTATTAGGCAAGGGGGCCACTAGAAAGTTCAAGCGTGTTTAAGTAGCTACTACACATTTTCATGCCCACTTTTAACATCTCCAGTATTTAAACTAAAAGCTCTAGATATTAGCTGCATCTGAAGGATGGGTGGGGGTACAGGGGAAAGGAGGGACACAGACTTGCCTCCCAGGCAGGTTAACACAAGTTTCTCCTCGGCCCTCCATTCTTCACTTAAGGAACATTCTCAGAGGAAGAGCAAAGGCGTTTGGGGTTATATGGAAAATCTGACTCAATCCAAAAACCCAGCCAACACCACAAAATGGATCTGAGTCAAATCAGATAAATAGAAAAATAATACAAAATATGTTTGAATGACAGTATCAAAAAAGGTTAAAAGGCTTAACAGAATCAGTTTCACAACAAACTGACCCCAGTTTCACACCATCCTAAGGAGGTGCTTGCAAGTATTGATGCAGTAGTGTTTCTTTTCCTCTTCCTATAGAAAGGCAAATAAATGTTCACAAACTTGTATGTTCTTCTTGGGTTTGGAGCTACCAAAAATAATGTTTGAGAAATCACTCTAATTCTCCAGCATATTATTCCTGTGACCTACATGTACTAGCCTCCATTGCCAGCAAATGAGTGAAAATACCCAGCAAGACTTTGGTTTAATTTCTTTGACAAACTGTATTGTCTTTTTGTTTTCGTGAGAAAGGATTGGTAGAGTTTACTAAATAAACAGCAGCTGCCTTGCAGACATTGTTACAATTTACAAAACTAAGAAATCAATCCTGAATAGAATATGGGGTCTTTGACAGACTGATGGAGGGCAAACTTCAAGGTCAATAACCATGAGAAGATGAAGGTCAGATGAGGCTTTGGGCTAGTGATACATTTTGATACTTTCTATTTTAAGAACTACAAATTTTGGATGCTGATACACAGGTTATCCAATATTTTTTCTGAAAATCTTTAGCCTTCAGAATTGTGTTCTTCCAGGAGTTTTTGCCTGTGTTTGACCTGGAAATTATAATATTTATAATGCCAAAGCTTGAAATGCAGAAGTGTACCCAAAGGGGAGAAAATGAAGCCGATATTCTGTCACATTTAAACAATAAAATAAAAGTTAGACGTAGTGAGTGCTTTGGGTAAAGGTGAACCATATTTCTAGAAGTCCAAAATAAGTTTTCCTTATTCTCCGTCAAAACAAGGTTAGCATAGGTCAAATGACATTTTTGTAGATACTGAATAAGTGAAGGAAAGGAAGGAAATAAAACTAATGCAGTTCAGTGCAAAGGCCTTGTATGCAATTCTCAGTATCATTGAAAGAAAGAAAGGGAAAGAAATAAAGAAAAGAAAAAATGAGAGAAAGAAAAAGAAAGAAAGAAAGAAAGAAAGAAAGAAAGAAAGAAAGTAAGAAAGAAAAGAATGAAAGAGAAGAGAGACATAATGAGTTCAGAACCAGCCTGGACTGCAGAGTGAGACTCTGTCTCAAAAAAAAAAAAACAATAAACAAATAAAAAGAAGGAACTTTATTGAGACAACGGGGAAATTGGAACATAGGCTATATATTATATAAAATTAACTATCATTATTAAAGCTTCTCAATGGAATAAAGATATTGTGGTAATTGGAGGAAAATGGTCTTTACAAAGGGAAACTGAGAGAAACTCCCAAGGATCATCAAAACCAGAGGGGAAAAAAAAAATCCCCGCAGTCCAGAAAGCCGCTGCAGCCGGCTGCAAATGGCACCAGAAGGAAAGCTCATGGGGACCTGAACATCTGACAGAATGGAGCTGGGAGAGGACGGAGCCCACAACAACCGGAGAAGAGGCTGTGGGCGGGTCAGAAGCAGCCTACTCGGTGCGGCCGAGCTGCCAGCACCCACAGATCACAAACAAGGTCCGGAGGCCAGAACCTCAGCCCGAGGTAAGCGTGGATCCTGATAAGTGGGAATCATTGGCTGCGGACGGCCCTAGCCTCAGAAGCACCAACCCGCGGGTGTGTGTACTACAAACACAGCGTTCGCTCCCCCTAGAAAAGGCCCCGGGATCCCAGATCAGAAACAGAGCTCAACAAACCCAAATTCATTGTAAATACTGTATATTACATTTGTATATTAATAAAAACAGTGGTGGGGAGGAAGAAAGGGAAGAGAGAGAGAGAGAGAGAGAGAGAGAGAGAGAGAGAGAGAGAGGAAGCTAGGAAAGGAAGGAGGGCAGCCAATGTAGAATTTAACCTTGGGGGAGAGGGGACGTGAAGCACTGAAGAAGTAGAATCCTCACATGTTTGACTACCCAACAGCTCCCATACTATCTAAGCTCTGCCACCTTACTTAATGAAGACCCAGACCTGAACCAGAAAACACCATGACCCTTCTCCGCATAGCCCATGGCTTGAATCAACTTTTCTCTATCATTCTTTGAGTAATCTGCTTTCTTGACCACTAAAGTCTGATCTGAGCTCTTGGAATCAACATCTCAATACATTAATCCAGAAAACCTGTAATTGTAAACCTGTAAACCTGTAATCATTAGGTGATAAGCCCCGAACTTTGTTTCCTTCCGTCATTCCTAATGAGGAAGTTCTCACTTCCAAGATAATTAGAGGTCGGGCAGATTGTAAGTAGGCTTGCTTTGCCACTTTTCTCTTTATATGGTTTCTTTTCTATTTCTCTCCCTTAATGACTGGCTTAACACCTTTATATAATAAAAAGGTCAGATAGTCTCCACACAAAGCTCCCATAATAGCTGGCAGGTATCCTACTGCTATTAGCCTTCATTTAGCTAACCAGAAGTGTTGGAGCATGTAGGAACAGAGAGACAATGGAGCGCTTCTAGGTGCTCACCAGTGGGAGAGCAAAGAAGAAATGAGGGGCACTGAAAGACGAGCAAGCAGCAGTCATTCTGCCTAGAACAGCTGCCTACGTCCTTTTGAAGTAAATGCTGCCTTTCTTGCAAAACAGGAGGTTGGTCTGAGGAAATACACGCCTTGGTGGGGGTAAAGCACATAGTGATAGGGCTCAGGTCCAGGCAATGCAAAACACAGACCAGCATTGCCTGCTGTTCACTGTCATTTTTTCAGTACTGGTATCAACGCACAGCGACTACATAGGACTTATAATGGTCCAATTCATTCTTATGGAACTCAATATAAAAGCAGAAACCATAATCGGTTGAACTGCACATACACATTCTAGTTGCTACTATACAACATTAGGTTGAACTGTAAGAAATTTCAGATGCTTGAGCATTTTGATCTACAAAAAAAGCAATTTCACAAGATTCTGTTTATATCTATAAGTAGTTTGGTGCAAAATATTTCCTTTAGACTTGAAAATCAGTCAAATTTTGTGGATTTTTCAGATTCAGTGCAGTTAAAATCTAAACATTATGATATTTGTATTTCTCCTTTTCCGAGTGCCTCTCTCTCTTTCATATTTTTATGGATATCAAGTGTTTTTAGATATCTGGCCCAACATGCCAAGTTGTGGGAAGACTTAACTCTCAATGTGAAACCAAGGGTGCAATTGCTGGTTAAGCCAATAAACTTTGCACAGGAAATACCCTGTGTTCTACAGCCATATCCTGCATATCTTGTCCTCACCAATCTGCCAGCAAGTATCAGTCCTTAGTCCAAAGAAAGACCAAGAGGAGGAAGATTGCTCGGCGTTGAAAAAACAATTACTAGTGCCTTCCTTGTGTGAAGAAAAAAAAAGTTGTGATTTGTTTTGCAGTGTCTTTTTACCCAATAACAGAAAGAAGAGAACTTGAGTCTCCAAGTCAGAAGACCTCATGGAAGCTCTCACCCCCTGGGCCTTTATGAGGGCTTGGACCACTGGCCAAGGAGCTCCTTGCTTTGTTTTAAATCCTGTGAAACCTTCATTTGGGATTCTTTAATGCTCATGGAATTGTTAAGGCAGCCTAATGAGCCAACATAAGGCTTGCTGTAATCTGCCAGAATTTGTCCTAAACCTTTAAAAGCACAAAAATATGAACCAATGAACCGAAATTACAGTATACTGTGCATCTGCTGTAGGAAACTTCCTATTATCACTACTTTCATACAAATGATTGCTCATCTTGTAAGTAGGAGACAAACCACTTAATAATTTCCAGGCCAGTGAACTTTTGTCCAACTCCCAAATAAAGTTGTTATTCTCTTTTCATCCAGACTTTAGCATACGGTAAGTCTAATGAGAATGAGCTGCCAGACGGAAAATAACATTCTGTCATCAACAGCAGTGTGAGCAATGTCAGATCAAGTTGGGGCTGGGGGGGGAGGGGAGGAGGTACAATTGAGAATAAAGAAGTTCATGGTGACTTCCAGGCAACATTCTCAGGAAAAAAAATAATTTCCAAATGTCTGTATTGCAAGTTGCCAAGAACTGGGATCAAGTCTTGATCCTTCCACTGATATCCATGGAACTGGGAACAAGTCAACCTCTCCCTCCGTCAAGATCTTGAAACTTATGTTTTATCTGGATCACCTATGTCATAGTCATCAAGGTTTCCCAAGAATAAAGTGGAATTGTATGGCATCTTAGATTCCTTCCAAAGGTGGTGGCACTGTTTCTACCTTCTTAATTAGCAGATGATATTGCCAAATTCTCCCCAAGGCATCATATTTATTCCAGCAAGTTATGTAGGAGACTCATATTACAATGATCCTGTAAACTTTATCTGGATTGGCAAATTTAAACCCCCATCCACTAATTTATGCTTTATTAAAACTGATTCAGTTGAGGGAGCATATCTAAAAGGGCTGCGAGTGAATTCCTTGAAGGCAAACTGCAAATTAAAGACTATACCCAGTTCCATTTTTAAGAGCAAGTGTGTGTGTGTGTGTGTGTGTGTGTGTGTGTGTGTGAGCGCGCGCGCTTGCCTATATGCACAAAGGCAAGGAGGTAGCCATATTTGAATTTGAAATGCTCTCCAGGACAACAATGATTGGGACAACACTGAACTAGAATGAGCTCAAAGTGTTCTAGAATGGACCTCATAATAGTGTGTGGATAATGGTTTTCTTTTCTTTGTCTCAATCACAGCCAGTTATAGTGAGGAAAAGTATCCTTGTCTTCTGCAGATTTGGAAGATGCACTTAAAAGTAATAGAAAGAGGCAACGACAAAAAAAGGAAAGAACTAGGCAATCAGTCACAAGGTGAGCAAGCATTCTTGAAAAGGAAAAGGGATAATTGTGGGAAGAGAATAAAGAAATTCAGAAAGCACAGAAAGGAAAGGGAATGATGGAAGGAAACCCATATAAGCAAATATAAGAAAGGAAAAGCAAATTATGAAGGAAAGAAGAGGATGCAGTTGGAGAAAACTCCGTGAAGGAAGAAAATCTACTAAGCCTACAGATACCACCCTTACAGTCCTTGGTCACCATGAGTAAGGGTTCTAAAACCCTTCTGCAGTTCAAAGGGAGTCTGCCTTTAGTCCTCTTTTTCCTCCCACGGTATCAAAAACGCACCTCATTCTCACCTAACAGAGGATCTAGAAGATGTGAAAGTGGATGTTTGGTGTAATCAGTGCTATTCCTCTGGTAAGATAGTACCATCGTCCTAGACAAGAGATAGAGAATGTTCTAGAAACTTCCAGGCTAGGGAACACTGGAACCAAGTAGGTCACTATCGCTTTCCATTGTTGTGGCCTTGGATTTAGCTGAGAATAATGAGACCTGGGGACCTATTGCAGAAATTGTCTTTAGACTCTTTGATTGGCAAACAAGTGCAATAACTGAGATCTAGTCCTCGGCAGACAACTCACCCAAATAGTGAGACTGAAAGGCAAAAGAAAGTCTCAACCACTGAAGGACTCCTCGCTCATTCTGCCAGATACGTAAAGGTACACATGGCAGAAATCCTTTGTTGAAATGAGACCAGGAACATATTGCATATTAACTCGATAGAATAGTCAGGGTTAATAGTTGAAATGACTGTCACCTGGGAGAAGAGTCTCTGGGACAAGACCAGAGCAGGTAATGTTTTATCATGAAGATTAGCAATGGGAAAGTCCAGGACAGAGTTGCTCATAGAGATGGCCGTGGCTTTGGGGGTGGGCAGTGACAGGGAGAGAGGCAGATGGAGAAAGGGCAGTTGGAAAGAGAGGCAGTGAGGGACTGAAGGAAGGGCACTGCTTGCTGTGCTCCGTGTGACTGTGTGTGACACATATGTACATATGAGCCTCCCACAGTGTATAGTGCAGCCAAGAATCTACATATTTATGGGATGAAAAGAAGAAGACATACACCAAAGCCAGGCAAGGTACTAGCACTTCTTAAGAGTAATCTAAGATAAACCTCATCTTTCTGTCAGCCACCATGACCCAGTGTACATTCCAAATAATGCTCTTTAATCCGTGGTGTTTAATAGAAAACATCTGAGGGCACTGTGCATCATAACTTCTTACAGAGGTTGCTTTAAGTAAATAGAGGTGAACGTTGCTGTACCCAAAGCCATCCTTTGTATGAAAAGGGCTCAGTGGTTCACAATAAATCTCAAATGATCATTGCTCCGATTGAGTATTTATGGAAACCTATACATGGGTCTTTGCAAGTATTTTTGACAGTTTCGCAGATGACTTATTTTGTCACATTTTGATGAGGAAAAACATACATTACTTTTGTGATACAACTTACTCCATTTACAAAGAAAGAAACGAAGGGATATAAGTAATCTGCTTCTATTGATTCAGGGTTTTCAGGTCTTACGTACCAATCATGGCTTCCTAATGAAGGTAATTATTAAGAGTTTATGTCCAGGTATAATTTCCCCATTTACTGACTTTGGAGTAATGATTGCAATGTTACCAAAAAGAACAATTTCCAGAATTACCACTGAGCTCAAAATATGCTGGGTGAAGGTCAGAAATGCCAAGCAGCAACCCCTTGGACTCCAGTGGAACAGAGCTGTGCCTTCTCTCGAGTGTCTCCAGGAAGAGACAGTGAACAAGAAGGAAACTCAGAAAGCGTACTTAGGAGCCCCATCTTTTTCCATGTAAAGATAGAGAGGACTGAGAACGGCTGAGAAGCTGTGCTCGCTGTACTGTCAATATTTATCCTAACTGAACTTCAATCCTAAATAATTTTTGAAATACACAGCTCTACAATGCAGTCTAGGTTTAACTGTGAACATCTTCACAAATGAATCTACTACTTAGTTGCTAGGAAAGAATTTTGGCTGCTATACAAAGTGTGCTATATGTTCTGAGTGGACAAACTTCTATATTCTGAAGAGATAACATTTAAATAATTTGATCAATTTGAGGAACAGAGTAAAACAATCATGCCTACATAAACTGTTTCACAGTCAACTCTTGTGTTTTAGGAACAATTTCTATCTTTCTATATGGGGGTGTAGAAAACCTGATTATAGGATGGACAGAAGTTAGAAGTAGGAAATCAAAAAGACCAGTAGAGATATGGAAGTCACAGGCTCAACCAAAAACTGTAGCAGTAGTTTAAGAATGAGACAAATTAGAGACAACAAAAGTAAGGATGCCATAATCCTAAGAAAAATATAAAATTCTTTACATATATTAAGATCAAGAAGGGCTAATGAATTATTATAGGTGAAAAAAGGCTCAAAAGTCTTGACAACTAAATGGCACACATGATCATGGTCTGTGTTCCAAATGATAGGGGCAAAATATCAGGAGTACCAATATGACAATTAAAAATTAGAATAGTGATAGTAGGTTAAAGTTTAATAGTAGTATGAATTTATATATTCTTAGTCTCACATATTGAAAA
This sequence comes from Ctenodactylus gundi, assembly GCA_004027205.1. NCBI lineage: Eukaryota > Metazoa > Chordata > Mammalia > Rodentia > Ctenodactylidae > Ctenodactylus > Ctenodactylus gundi. Next base: position 52,710 of record PVKB01001627.1, read on the forward strand.
TTTTAGGCATCCAGAATCACAATACTTCTAAGTTCTCTTTGTGTACTTCACTGAAATATAAAGATAGGTATATAAATATATATACATATATGTAAGTATATTTATTTCTCTATGTCTCTCTAGATATATAGATTCATCTCAGATACGTGGGTCCGTCACCTATCGACCTACCAACTCTCTATCATCTCCACAATTGTGCGTGATGTAAATGTGGGGAAAGAAAGAAAAACAGTTGAGAGAATGATAAAGTACATTGCATAAAGGCTATATATAAATTTATTGTCCTATTCTTACAAATTTTCTATCCCTTTTAAAATTATATAAAAGTAAAATATAGTGAAAAGTTAAGAGAAAAGGAACTAACACATTTCTTAAACAAATAGATTATTGAGTGCTTGAACATTCCTGACTACCCTGACATCAAAGTTTTCATCTGCCCGTTAACAGGATATGTAATGAAACAGGAAAGCAAAGACTCTAGTGTATGCTTTTAAAGCTTCCTGTTGACTTTCAACAGCAATTGCAAACCCTGTCATCACTTGAAGTTGCCATTCCTGTATCTCAAAAGTCTCAAGGTTCAAACAAAAATCTTTTTTGTTTCCATTCCTGACCAGATTGACTTGTGGAATTGATAGCTGCTGAGCACAAAAAAAAAAAAAACCAAATTCAAAGAGGAAATAAGCCTGGAATTCTCTAGATGGCTGTATGTATTTAATTGTTGAAGAGGCCAGGAGAGTCCTGTTTGTGTCTGGCCTTAAAAAAAATCTCATTTTTTCAATGACATTGCAAATACTGATGCCTTATGATTTCTCCCAGCCATTTCAGAAGACTCTCCCCAGCCCTCAGGGGCATTGATTTCAATTACCTTTCAGAAAGCTAGAAATAGTATTTTGTGGGCAGGTGGTGCACACCAGCACAGATACACACCTCATGAAAGTGAGTTTCTGGGGCTGTATGACTCACTGTGTCTTCTATTTAGATAGGTGGCATATTGTGTTTGGCTGGGTCACAAAAACAGGTAGCTTAACTAGAAGCATGAGCATGTGGCCTTTGTCCATACCCCAAAGGAGATCACCTGCTGGGACCTCCATGGAATTTCCACTCCCTGTGCAAGTCAAAAGCATAATTGAAAAAAAGATGTTGTGGTTGCCAGGTGTTTGAGTTGGCCAACTTCCGCCTTCTCCATTATGTTTCCCAGGAATACAGATTTGAAGTGGGGTTGCAGGTAGTGGAGTTCTTGCATGGAGAATTGGATAAGAAATAGCACACAAGCAGTCAGACTAGAAGTATCTTTCTGAGTTCACCTAGCAGCTCTCTTTTTCATTTTGAAAAAGGTGCTATTTTACAGCTGTCAGTGCCTGGAGGAAGTAATTGTTATGCAGTGCTCGCCCTGGCTGAACAACTTCTGGGGTAGTCCGTATCTGTCAAAGTCTTCTAAATTGTACTGAAAACATGTTTCTGGGAATTCTCTACAGATTAAACTCACTGATTCCATCTACTACCTTCCTTAGCATCACTTTACTGGAGCATAGTATTATCTTTCTTTATGAAATATAAAAATCTTCAAAAATTGAGTGTAAATGTAGTCCTTAAAAATTTTACCATGTCTCTGTAGAGCTTGACTGCAAGCAATAGAGGTATGCTCTGGCTTAAATGGAGAAGGAAATTATTAGAACTGTACATAATACAGGAAAACATCTTGGGAAAAAGGAACTGGAGTTAAGACAGACTATGTAGTAGGTACCACAGGCTAACACACATGAGAAATCTGTGTGGGGCATTGCCACTTGACACTCTCACTCCAGCCACTGTGACAGGCCACTACACTAGCTAACAATAACTGTCTCTGGGAACCCCTTCTTAGCCATCCTATGACTTTGCACCACTCCCTCGAAATTCAGAGCCCTAGGTGACAGCACCCATGTGGTCAAACCCAGGCGAGGTGCTTCCTATCTGGCTAACTCTATCCTGGGGAGGGGAGTTAGATTCAGATGCACAAAAACCAAACATGAACATGTTTTAAAACTTTGAGATAATTAAAATTGTTGTTTTATCATTCATTTGCAAATCAAAAAGTTGTACATTTAACTAACTGCTTCCCTGGTTGAACTCCCACAAACTCGTATTATTGGCATATTTGAGTTTATTTACTCAATTCCCCCACCTTTGTAATTTCCTCTGTTTCTTTCCATGTCCATACTAAAAGAGAGAAAAAAAAATCCTTTCAAATACTGCTCTTAGCTTACTCAAATATTTGTGAATTTTAGTTCATGTGGCCATCATTTCAGTGAGCCCGAGTGAGAATAATACAGTTAGTCAGAAATGCAGCCAACTGGCCTCTTTATTTGCATTTCTCTCAGCAGAGTGTAAGATTATCAGGTTTTCAAATGAAATGAAGCACTTGGTTTGTTTTCCTGTATGTAAAAGTTCATCATAAACCTTGAAGAGACAACTGAAAAGCTAATATAGTTCATCAACACCACTATAGAGTAGCTCTTTCACAAACATACTGAGGATGCCTCAAACTGCCTTAGATCTCAAACGCTGTTTTCAAGTTGCTGATGCAGGTAGCGATTTGAATATTTCCAGTTCCTGATGACCTGCCCTGTGTGGAAGGCCTCATTGACAGAGCACCTCTTTCCTCAGTCGGGACACACTCACAGAGTTAAAAGGAGTAATGAGTAATTTATGTATATCAGTACATTTATTTTTAATATTTATAATGATACAAGGAGAAAATGATATGCTCTATTTCCATATTAGTAAACTCAAAAAATAACTAACCTAAATAAATAAGCTGCCCAATGTCATGGAACAGTAAATACAAAAGTCAGGATTCAGTTACAGACTCCTGGCACTGGCTCCATTCACTCTTATCCTGACACCTTGGGACTGTGCTCTGTCTGTTTGTCAATCTATATCATGCACTGCATCTGGTCTCAGTTGCTTTCTTCATAACCAGGAATTTCTATGAATTATAGCATTATTTCTTTTACCAGATTCACCAGGTGTGGCTATGAACCCTGATAAGTCTGGCAGCTGAAACAACTGTCACAAGTGCCATTTCAGGCCAACTGCCGAAGTGATCGTGCCTCTTCATTCATTCACAAATGTGTTTTCTGCCATTTTATAGAGCTGGATGTGCCCTCCTGGTCCTCAGAAGGACAACAGAAGCCATGACTTCTACACACCAAACCTTATTTGAAATCCTAGGTTGAGCAGGAAGTATTTCACCTTTTTTTCATGATTTGAAAATACACCGATACTGATTATTAGAAAAGGTAACAATATATGAGAACAAATTAAGTTATGCATAATTAGTGAGATGATTTTGATTATGTCAATACATATATATGCAAGAAATGACTAGACTTACTTAACCATTTTCAGCATAGAGGCAAACTCCAACTCTTGCAGGGAAATTCGAGCCCCCAAATCAAGAGAGTAAGAGTGAGAATTCAAGAAAGCCAGCTATCAGATTAATTACTCTCCCCTAATTTGGTCTTCAGCAAAAAAAAAAAAAAAAAAATAGAGCCAAAAATAAAAGTATTTGTGAAGGACTGACAAAATGAAGCCATGGTGCTAATCAATTGTCCTTTGTGCAGCTGCAGCGAATGCCAGTGGAAGCCAGCTGGCCCAGCTGTCACCAGGCCTCCTCTGCACTGTTCATTTTATAACCATAGAGAAGAGACATGAAACTGAGATGGGTTTATTTGTCCTCAACAAATATTGACTGAGAGCCTATTAAGTGCCAGGGCCTGGTAACTCCCCCGGAGCTCAGGAGCTCGCATGAGTGAGACAGACAAAACCCTCCTCGTAAGGGAAAAACAAAGTGAGAAGTGTTTGCAGAGCTCCGAAGCCCTTACATCTAAGTCTTTCAAATAAATGTCTAATCTTTTTGTATTTTTTTAGATTTACCCCAAAACTAGAGAAACAATCCCCCTCAAAATACTTTGTTTGAAGGCAATGTCCAACAAAATGCCGTGTTATGGAAATTCACATCATAGAGACAACACGTTCAAATTAAAGTGACATCCAGGTAGAAGGATACCCCAGATTGGAAGCTTAAACTCACTGATGTCAAGGAAATTGGTTGGTTGTTTTTTCCTTCCCATCCACTTACAGACTTGGACCAGGAAGATGCCATATCCAACTGAAAAGAAACTTTGGGAAATGTGACTATTTGCCCAATTGTTTGGGAACATCCCCTTCTTTCCATGGAACCTTGTTGATGTGCACTGTGTAGGTGTCCCTTTGGTATGTTTTAAACAGATTTCCGGTTGCAGCAGGTTTCTCCCATCCTGGTTAATACGACACACCTAAATTGCCACAGAGAGCTCCTAGCTTCAAAACATCAGATGTCCCTTTGAAGAAAGACCTTTTTGGCCTTCCAATACTTGGAAGTTAAGGAGCAGACTTGATGCTTTCTGAAATTCCCCATGACTGTCCAAGATACACACAAGTTACAAAACTTTAATTTTGGAAAACAGCCCTACCAAGTCATATAGCTGCATGTTGGTAATTTATTTGTCATGCCACTTGTTAAGCTTCCTTTATTTATTTCAGACACTATTCACCCTTCCCTTGAGCTTGCCTTCTGTTTTCTGAGCCAAAGCTGGAAGTTGCAACTTGATGCTCAGGTATGGAAACACTTGGTGATTAGAATGTGGAACTATGGTTTGGGGTGGGACTTTCTTTCTCTAGCACGTTTCCAGTATCTAATGTAGGGCATGGAGGATAGTTCTCTTGTATTGTCTACCTGGTTGTTTCCTGTGCTGAACCATCAGTCATGGAGACACAGGGGAAACTTTGTATGGAAATGGCATAAATGCAGTACCACCTCTTCTTTGTTAGCTAATTTCAGCAACAGAGAAAAAAAGATGCACAGAAACAACAACCTAATTTACGATTCTTGTCTTCTTAATACTGGACAGCATTTCTCAATGTTTTTTCATATGAAAATCACTTTTAACATGATAAAACAGTTATACACTAGTATATGATGTGATTGTGATTTTGGTGAGTGCTTTTTAGTAAAACACACAATACTCAATGCTATTATGTGTTAAGAAACCTTTAAGTAAATTTATATTTTAATTACTCATAAAGGAATCTATATACATTTTAAAAATTATCACACACATATACATAGGAGATCTTTTTTAGTACGATTAAAATGCTTGGAATCCTAGCTACTATTAGGTTCCTAATAATAGCACTGGGTCTTTCATAAATTTGGATGAGCCTGCAAGTTGAATAATTCAAGGTTAGGGAAGAAACACTAGCTACTCCATTTCAGTTGGGCCAGAACCAGGGTAGACATCCAAAGACCTCAAGTTTGATTGTGTCTGTGCCATGTAGCTACATGAACTTGGGCATGCTGCTTGATTTCTTTAGGTTACATGTTCTTCATCCATGAAGTAGTGATGATAAGACCCAACGATGCACATGTGATTCTCAAATCAGAGAGTAGGTATGCATATAAGGAGACTTAATTACTCAAATCAAAACTAGTCTTTTCTTTCCTATGTGCATAAACCTGAGATGGCAGCGTAGCACAGCTTCTAAAGCCAAAAGTGAAAGATACTTCCAAAAGACTCAAGCCATGTGGGTAGTGATATTTATGTACCACTGCCTTTGCTGAATTTAAACCGATGATCTAGTCCCTCAAGCTTGGTGTCTGCTTTCCAATTTATCAAGTCATTTCCCAAACAGAAGTTCTGCTAATCTCTCAGTCTCCAGATAGGACACATAATGGTGTGCTCATTAGAGCTGGCCTTTCTGTTTGTTGAAATTTAAGTGAAGATTTCCACAGAGTATGAACTCACAGTAGAAATGAATTAAGGTGGCACCACAGTTGTAGAAGACATGATACCACTGAAATTTTAGCATTTCAAGTCCGTAAAAAGCATCTCTTATGTAACCCATTGTTCTCAGCAAGGATTAGTAGGCTTGAATCTATTTATTTTAACTCATTTTTTACTAATGTCATCTGGTAAGATTTAACCATCACTGTAGCAGCTGTAGTCCAAACTATCGTGCCTCTCAGTACAAGTTTACAGTGGATTACTCAACGGTGACTATGTCTTTTTGGCCTAGCAAACATAGGAGTGTGTGTCCCATGCTAAATATACCTTCATACCTCAGGAGAGCAGGCAAGGAAGCTCTTCCTAGGGAACAGGTAACATCTCGGATAGCATTGCTAAGAAAGCTTTTCTCAGAGAGCTGCAGCTGCTCAGCCCTTACCCCAAGGGCAGCCAAAACATCTAGATCAAAGGGAGTTCAGAAAGAAGGAAAGCACAACTCTAATTCAATACAGGAAAATTGCCATGACTGTAGTTCATTCTTCTAAGAAAACAAAACAGAAGACAGAAAAAAGAAAAAAATCCCTAAGATCAGATTCTGGCATCAGGAATTAGCCTGCCAAGGCGGAAGGCATACCCAGTGGGGAAGGCAGCTCATTTTCCTAGATTAATCACAGTGCTTTGAGTCTGCTTTTATTTCCAAGTGTACCACTGCCAAGGTACAACATAAGCCACTTAACTCCTTCCCACAATCTAGAATTATTAGCTGTCGTACAAGCTAGACACTTTTAATAAAACCCCAGAAAAAGTGAAGCCCAAGGATGAAGAGTAGGGGATAGGTGAGGAAACAGGTAGGCAGAAACTGGAGATTCACACCTCATTAAGGAGCTAAATCGCTGGGTGTTGACAAAAAGCAGTTACTCCAGGTGATGGCCTATTGATACCCGTCCAGTAAGGTAGCTAGTAAATCTTTTTTGATGGACAGAAGGTCAAGGTATCCCAAGCTATCACTGTAAGAGTAGGGAGTCTGAATGGCCAAAGTCCCTCTGTGGAAAGACCAAAGATTTAGGGGGAAGACTTACGGGGGAATTATGCTTTTCATTATAAAATTTTCTTTACAGGCTGGCTCAAGCCAATAATAGGTCTATCAGTAGCTCCTTGGGGTTAAGAAGTCTCCATGAGGTCCATGTTAAAATGCCATTATTATTATACTTGGGAGGGTGGCACAGAACATCTATCATCTCATTAATTTACTAGGTTGCTTGGAAATGATCAAGGCTTTAGGCTTTATCAAATAATAGTAAAGCCACTGGCTTTTGTAGAACAAGAATCGTTCTGAGGTGGAAGGGGTTCTCCCTGGCATGAAATTCCTGTGAGGAGGCACCAGAAAGAGCTTCTCCATCCAGAGGAGGGACAAGGTGGGGTGTAGCCTGAGGGCAGCCGGTCACCAAAGGCAAAGAGAACACTGAGTCCTGAAGTGGATGATACTTGACCCTACCTTTTATTTAGGAGCTGATGCTGTGATTTTATTTAGCACTAAGTTTCAAACTATCACCTGTTATGTTTCTTACGAAGGCACTTATCAGTTTAGTAGAAAACACCATCAAACCAGACCAAATAGTTTATTTAAAATAATAATCTTAACCAAATAGACAGTTAATGGATTTAGTCTTTTTTACCAGATCTCTTAAGCCAAGAAAAGGTTATTCCTGAACAAATGATAAAATTCCTTGAAATTTACCCAGATCCACTCATGTTTTTTCCAAAGAAAATAGAAGTTACAAGTGAAAGAAAGCCTGGGATAGGAGTCTCCATGGTCCCAAGCAGGTCTCCCAGATCCACTCATCTCTAATGCATACTAACGAAGTGGAAGAATTTAACTGGGAGAAAGATTTCTTTGTCTTAAGCTGTAAACGTTGCACAACATGTTTCGGGTTTTATGTAGGTCTACCTCTTGTTCAACATTGTAGAGTAAAAATAAATTAGGAAGAGATTCATATTTACTATGTTTTTGAGAAACTATTTTTCCTTGTTTAATCTGTTTTTATTTGTTGTTTAGCTTTCCTCCCACTGCTGTAAATGCATGTTTCCTGTCATACAATTACTACATAAAGACAAATCGAAACAGGGCATCCATATTAATTTCCACAGATTCCAGAAGAACGTGTTCACCACCATCAGCCTTTCTTCTCCAACAAGGGGACTCTGCGCTGGGCTCTATCCTTCCTCTGCACTCCCGGGTGTCCACGTCAGCTCTCCACAGGACAAGCTGTTGCCATCGCGTAGGCTGAGTGAACAGCGCATGTCTGTACAGAAGCGTCACTGCAAATTCTACTCTTGCAAAATCAGGGAGACTTAGTGAACAAGGCAGATTCTTGAGGATTTTCTTTACCAAAATTTTAGTGTTAACTGGAATAAATTTAAAAGAAAGGAAGTTGGTATGAGAATTAGAAAAGGAATTTGGAGCAACAATCACTATTTCTGGGCCACGCCCTGCCCAGGTGAGGCGGAATAAAGCCTCACAACAAGACACAGCGAGGTTCCTTGCTCAATCCTTCTCTCCCTCCAGCCTTCGCCCAAAGTTCCAGATGCGAAGCTACCCTCCTCAGAGCCAATGCCTCCTGATAACTTAAAAAACACGCCAATGTCACCACCAGAATCTGTCATACGATGGTTTTAGACATCATTTCTACCCACTTTTATGAAACAGTACAAGAAGAAGGCAACATAACCCACAACCCAAACCTTTCTGTGAATACTTTAACCGTGGTATTTATTTCTTAACCCTCTTCTCGTAAATAAGATGATACCTTATAATTCAGTCTGAAAATGGGGAAGCATATACCATTGAAAGACAATGAAATTGTGTGTAAAGGGTCTAAGAACCACCTTAGTTCATCAGAAGCTAACTGAAGCCTTCAATGTGTGGTGTTGAAATGTTTTTTGATCCACACTCTCACAGAGTGAAGCTGGAGAATCTTCTCAACTTGTCCCTTACAGATGCAGTTTCTGCTTTCCCACTTCTGGTGTGTAGAGCACACAACCCACGTGTTTGCAGAAAGTCCCCTTTTGGTGTTTCAACAGCGTTAGTACTTGCCTTTGTCTCAGTACCATATAGTTAGCTCTCAATGTTTTTATTCATCTTATGATTCCGTTTCCCTACTCAAAACACTAACAGACTCTAGTAGTTTCGGAGGGACCCAGATGCCTTAACATGGACTTCTGATAGCTTCATGGTTCCCATTTATTTAACACATTTTATCTTAAACTTGTAGATATGCTGGGCACTGTTAAATGCTGACACCACAAAGAAAAAAAAAAGAAAAAAACAGTTTCTAGAATTTAAATGATCTTCATATGAGCTCCAGCTACGTCACTGGCCACTTTGGACCATGAGCTCAGGTTCATTTGCTCACTACAAAACAAAGCAAAAGACATCCTTGATTTTGGTGAAAAGGAAAAAGCCATCTGTGAGGAGGGGGACTCATCACCTAAATCCATATCACCATGCACAAGTGTGCTAGGGCCTTTTATAGCCAGAAACAGTGGGGCAGGTAATATAAGGACACAGTAGGCAGGTTCAGGCTGGATTTATTCCTTCCTGGACTCCTACCTTTCCATCTCTTGCCTGGAGATGAAACTAGACTTTGCATGCTGGAGCAGCATCTGCGTATTCTGTCTCTTGACTGAGGAAAGGCTGGGGGTGGAGATTTATGCTTTAGGTCTGAGAAATTATGGATAAGCCACTTGTCTCCAAAGAACAATATTAAACTTATAAAAAAATTTTTCCTTTATTTCTTCTTTATTGCTTTCTCTTTCTTTCTTTTCTTTCTTTGCTGTGGTATTAAGGCATAAACCCAAGACCTTCACGTTGAGCTTAATTTTCAGCCCTTTTCAGATTTATTTTAACATGGGATCTCTCTAAGTTACTAAATTGCCCAAGTAAGACAAGTAATCCCCCTGCCTCAGCCTCCCAGGGTTTTGGGATTACATGCATGTGCCACATACCCAGCTGAAGTTCTAACTTTTCTGTGCCAGTTACATCAATACCAGGTTGTTTACTGTTCCAAAGATGGCATATATTCTTGTAACATCTTGTGAGACTACCCTCTGATGGTGCCTTTTCCTCTTTATTGCTACTGATAGAAAGACTACTTATTAATGCTACCTGTCCCTTTTTCTGACCACAAGGTCAGAATCAAGGACCTCACTGCTCTTTGCTACCAAAGTGCTTACCTTACAAGAAATAAAGGCTTGAGAAAAGGAGACATCTAAGTATAACCAATGAGGAAGTTAAGCTTATATAACAAAGATAGAAATTTATTGAAAGGATATGGAATAACTTCAAGAATAAAAGTGATGTCGAAAAAATAATTTTAGAATCAACAGGCACCAGAGTAGTTCTTGGATTCCTGGAGACAAACACAAAAGGTTATTTTTATTGGCCAGAAAAGACCAATCCATTTCGACAATACCAGCAAAGCTAAATCCAATGGGAAAAGATTGTTCTCTAAAACATACTGCATATGCTATTTCAAAAAAAAAAAAAGGTAAGGCAGGAACACAAAAAATGGACACTCAGTAAATGTATACATAGGAGTCATCACATGTTTCAGAATAAATTATTTGCTTATATTTAAATATAGATAAATTCATATATGATAGATTCAAAATAGGATGTTAAGTAAAGATTATGAGACATGGTCTAATTTGAACAGAGAGAGAAAGAGAGGGAGAGATCATTGGTTGTACCTATAACATCACAAAACATTTCATGAGGCAAAATCTGCTCAAATATACTTTTTTGTCTTCTCTTCCAGAACTTGATCATATTAAACGAAAATGTAAAGGAGGTTTTAGTCTCAGGGTTCCTGGCTTCATGCTAAGATGAACTGTTATCTCTATCTCGGGGAAGTTTGAAACTCTGACCCAGAGTGGCCATTTAATCATCTTGCTCACTTCGGTAACTCTGACATCCTTTGAATTTAACTCCAGTGTTCCTTTTTCATTTTTATCCCATCTGGTCTGCATGAGTCCCATCAACATGATATCCAACTAAAACCCTGACATCATGTATGTTTTTCCTGACTATTTCACTACAACTTACAAGTTCACTCTACTGACAATAATAAACACTTACTTTAAGCATTTGTTCTTCTCCTCTTTGGAATTCATATCTTCTTTTCTTTTAGCAATTCTTTAAGAATAAATATTACAGAATTTTAACTTGATTGATGAATGGTATGCTACATTAGTTTATAGTACCCTTCTCACATTGTTAGGTTTGCTAACTAGTTTTTTCCTTTATTATAACAACAATTAATAGACAATTACCTAGTGCCATATGCTGCCTAGAGAAGTTCAGAGATTACCAAGAACAAAATATATTTGTCCTTATTCTACCTCATGGTAATATTTAAACTTTGATATATTTGACAAATGTGGGAAGTTGGTGATAACCACATAGTTACAACAAAGTAATTGTGAAGCATGGAACACATGAATGGGGAACCAAAGTCCGCCAAGCTGGAGCTGCCCTTGCCATCAGTCACTTCCATCTTGTGGCGGCAGAATGGCTTCACACAAAAGGAAAGGAAACGCAGAAGGGCATACAAAGCCTGCTTGCTGGTATCCCCCACCAGTCCACAGGTTAAAGGACACGTTATATGCCCTTCCCTTGGCTCCATCCTTTCTGGACCATTCTCCACTTTTATCCAGAAAAATCAAGAAGAGCCATTATGAGATTGTTGGAGACCTTAATGCCTTTGTACATAAAAAGCCAACAACCCCTTTTCACAAACCTTTTCAACAACAAACTAGATTGAGGGTACTAAAGGAAGAGTGAGAATGGGACACGGGACCGGGAGGGATCAGAGCAGACATCTTCTTAGGAAATTCTGGAATTGAAGCAGGACAGCTGATGTGAGGACAAAGCACTTCAAATAAGATCCTAAATTCAAAATGTGGCCTGCAGACGGGTTTTCATAAAAAGCTGAGCCATCTGGTAGCTTCCTATTTTAGCTAATTATTCTTGCTAAGTGAGTGCTAAGCTTTTAAAACCATTGTTCAATTTGTTTTTGTTTTGTCACTTCCCTCTGTATTTTTGCTTCCCGGGGTAAATCCCTGCCCCTACGACTTTTCCAGGGAGAGCCTGGCTTGCCTACTATTCTTAGCAGAAAAGCCCCCACAGAAAACCTCAAAAATGCTTCTCTTAGCACTCTGATTCTCTAAGTTTTTCACCAAAATACACTCCCATAAAGAACAAAAATAATTGAGTGCATACCCCAGGAGTCTAGGGATTGGCTCAAAGCAGTCCTCACTAGTGGTCTGTATTATACGCTAAAATTTCACATCAACAATTTTTACCTCGGTCCTCATAGATAGACGTTTTATTTGAATATTTTAAAAATGGTTCATCTATCCTTACGATAAATTGAATCTCCAGTGAGATACATCAAATTATCCTTTATACCCCTCAGAACACTGTCACACTGAAAAAGTAGAGGAAGAATGTTGGTCATGAGGTGGCAGTTGTGGGGGATGGACAGATAAGAGAATTCATGGAAAGGCAACTAGGAAGCAGCCTAGAACCAAGCCTGAGACCTTGACCACTCAGGCTTCAACCTTACTCTCATTTGGTATGGTGTAGCTTTACTCTCACTGGTCCCCAGCCTCAATCTCTAGTCCCTGAGAGCTATTGGTCCAGAGGAAAGGAGATAAGGAGGACATGAGCTCCAGAGTCGCCAAACTATAACCCTGCCTTTTCTGAAATATTTCAGAGCATGGATTTCAGGCCATGACTAGTCTTAACCCAAATCGCAATTCTCTCAGAAGCAATGCAAATTTGTGTGCACAATGCTTCAGTTTCCTCTGTGGTAAGAGTGCATTATTCATCTCAGAGAACTCTTCTGAAGATTGAAGATAAGCATATAATAAGCGCATGTAGTTAGTACTTTTAGAATGATAAATGATTTATGCATCTATGAAATGAACAAAGATTTCTTTGTGAAGAAAATGAAAGCCCCTGTGCTCCATAACGGTAATCTCTTACCCCAGGTGGACTGACATCAGGCTGTTGTGGCACAAAAAGGGGAGACACAGTAGGACACACAGATTTGTCCAGTGAAGGAAAGTCTGTGCCATTCTGGGGATGCAAGTTGCTCTGTTTTTTTTCTGGAGAAAGTCTGGTCCATCCCTGGGACTGCCATACTGCAGTCTTCTGAAGAATGGCTGGGGAGTCTGAGCTCTGCACTGTCTATGTTGGCCTTAGCAGTGACCAGGGATGGCTGTGTCTTGTGGCAGGAGCCTTCTCTGTGGCTGTCTCTTGCCAGAGTTCAAAATGGCAAGCGAAATAAAACAACTTTCCTTTTTTGGCTTCTCTTTGAATCCCTCTAAACATCTCCACAATCTTTAAGATCAAAGATTTGCTTCCCCCCGTTTATGTCTCCTACCCGCCATAAACAGAAGGGCTGAAAGGGGAAGCTCCTGTACACTTTTCCATAGTCTCTTCCAGAGTGCCCTGAGCTCACTGCAGCTCTTGATTGCAGGAACTTAAATGGCTCACTATAGACAGTTGCTGTACAATGAGTGCCTAATAAATGTGAACACCCTTCCTCTCCAACTAAGACCTAAATTTCAAGACTCTTGTCTTGCTCTGGTCTCCAGAGTTCCACTCCAGTTGTCAAATGTTGAATGTAGGAGACACCGCACTCCTGAGGCAACACTGCTCAACCTCCCTGATAGACATGAATGCCGCTGGCAGAAGAGAGACAAGTACACACAAAAAAAGTGCACCGATAGATTAAAAACATGCATTATATTCTGGACATTATTTCTTTTCCATTAAGGCAGTGTCTCTCTTGGTAAGGAGTTTTTGTAGCACTATACTATCAGTATCAGATTTTATGTGATGGGAATTAAGTGAGACTTTATGGGCTGGCTGAGCAATGTAATTGTCAAAAAATAACATTATTTCTATGGGAAAATTTCTTGACAGTGCCTAATAACTGACTTCTAAATGAATTTTTGGAACACAGCTGATTTGTAAGTTGAGAATGAACAGTATTCCTCCCTAATACCAAAAACTTTCCTCATTACACATAGTGAAACCTAAGGAGGATAATTATCTGGAAACCAAAAATTAATATTTCTAGTCTCTCTATTTTTATAACTTACTTATTTCTCCTTTTAGCACAAATATAGTAGATCAGTGAGGCCAAATTTAAGCTATAAACTAGAGGCTGTGGTGAATTAAGTGCATTTGCTTTGTTGTGCAGATGTTAAACACAATTCCCACAAAATGTGAAAGGTGGAGTTAATTCTGACTTAAACGAATCTAATGAGCATCTGTTTTGATTTTTTCCAGCCATTGATCTGATTTTCTTTTAACTTGACACTGGTTGGTTTACACAAGTTTGTGTGATAATTTTGGATAGCCAAAGGTGAAATCATGCCAGAACCCCCAAACAGTTATTTTCTTAAAACGTTGAGTAATTCTTTAAGGACGTCTAACAGTTTTATATGAATACAGAAATGCAGAATATATGATGCAGAACAACATTTGCACCTTGTTTTCACAAACGTGTCTATACATAAATGTATGACTAAATAAAATTGAGAAGTGGAGTATCATTTTCTGTAAAAGGAGAAAGTTTCTTTAACAAGAATATATAAAAAAAATTCCATGTTGTGGGCTAACCCTCTCTAAAATCATATATTGTGACCTAATCCCTAGTACCTCAGAATGTGAACATGGTTTGGTAGGTTCCTTAAAGAGGAAATTAATTTAAGAAGAGGTCATGAGGGTGGACCTTAACTAAATATGGCCGGTGTCCTTCTAAGAGGAGGAAGTGTGGATGCAGGAGGGAAGATCACGTGAAGATATGAGATGGCCATCTGTAAACAGAAAGTGAGGCCTCAAAAGAAACCAGCACTGCTGCCAGATAAATCTTGAAGTCTCGCCTCCAAGAGTGGGAGAAAATACTTTTCTGTTGTTTGACCGTCCAGTTTGTAGTTCATTTTCATGGCAGCCGTAAAAACAACATACTGCACAACCTAAAATTTTGTCTAGAGGGGTAAAGTATAATTTAGGTTACTTAAAGGAATAGATATTTTACATCAGATTGGTAGAACACAGTTTTTCAAATTAGGTTATGTGCTGATTTTGTTGCTCTAAAAATGCATAATTTGAATTTTACTTTAAATTATATTTTTAATATTTTGAATGATACTAAAAATGCAAATATATTATCGAAGTCCAGCCCATTGCCAGCCTGCAATTCATTGACAAATGCTGCCACCATGATCTTCATACCATTTTTGTGTATGTCTCCCAGCAGAGCTCCCCTAACAGACCTCAGTATACACTAACCTGCAACGGTTTCCCAAATCCTTTTTTTATATACTTCAGTTCTAAGTAAAACAAATATCCATGTTTAGTGGTAATTCTTTCACTTTATTCCACTAAATGAAGATTAGTGAATATACAATATTGTAAGAAATTCTTAGGTATTGTTGTAAGAAAATCTAGAGAAACAATAAAGTAAATATTCATATAGACTCATCTCTTGGTTTTGCCAGTGGTTTGTTTGTAATATATTATTTAATTTTTATTATTTTAGTAGTAAGACACACGAAAGCTGACAAAGTTAAAAAAATATACAATTCCTGAGAATAAATATGTAAAAATGTCTATTGTATAACGTTTTGAAAATTCAGAAAATAGCAAAGGAAAATAGCAAAAAATCACTCAAAATCATAATCACATAAATGTGTAATCATATTCGCATGAAATTAGTTGCATAAAACTTTGAGTATACTACTTGCATGCAAACATGGCCACCCTCTAGCACATACCAAGTGAGGCTCCAGCATGTCTATTTAGGACACTTGTCATACTATATATAATAATCAGTTACATAAAAATATGAGATGACTGTAACATGTTGAGTCATGGTGACATCATGTTAAAGGAAAATCTGGCACATATCATTAGCTTTCTGTATGACTTAGGTATGTGTCACAGAAAAACCAAGAAGTTGACTGATATTACCAATTAAATTTGAAAACAAAAATGTTCTAGTAATCCTCTTTCATTTGCATCAGTCTAATTAAAAAGAATCCTAGACTGAAAAAGGAACTGCTTTTTAAAAACTAATAGCATTTCCAATTCAAGATTTCCTCAATACAGAAGATAATTGGATGCTGATGAAAATTTGCAGCAGTTATCTATAAGTCTCTATCTCTGTTTTTGTTGATATTTTACTTTTAAGGTATAGTTCCATGGGTCTCATTAATTTATAATAAGGAAATGTTTTATACTAATTGAACACTGGGTTTTTTTCCCTCATGGCAATGTAAGATTTCATTGTGGAAAAATAATGTGAAAACTACTGGCAGAAGAATAAAGGAACCTAGTCTTTAAAGGAGAAAAGGCTAAAAGTGAGACATCTAAACAGCTTGGTATCTCTGAAAGAGAAGTTTTTTGGGGGGTTAGTTCAGAAAACAGGAGGAAACTGGGCGTGGTGGTGCTTAGCTATATTCTAGCATTGGCAAGGCCAAGGAAGGAGGTTTCCAAGTTCAGGGCCAGCTTCGGCAATATAGAGAGACTCTGCGTCAAGAAAAAAATAAAAAGGGACTGGGAATGTAACTCAGTAGTAGACCACTTGCCTGGCGTTTTCAAAGCAACAGGTTCGATTCCTCAGGATTAAACAGAACAAGAGAAAGTAAGAAGAAAAAAGAGAATGAGAGAGAGTGAATTCATGAAGTTGCAGAGAGAAAAACCACAGTACAATACAAAAAGAGCTTTTCCATGATGACTTCTTTCTGAAAGTTAAGGACTGATTGTCACCCACGGACCCAAAATGGGAGATATCCAGACAAAGTTGAGTTGTTTAAGGGTTTGGTATGAGACAGTCTTTCTTAGAAAAGAAAAGATTAACACTGAAGCAGAGCTCCGTATCTAAGGGGAACCATTTTCTGAGAAGAAAGCAAGTATGTTGGCCTCCCTCTTTTAAGGATTTGGGAGAAAATCCTGGAATTTTCTGTACACTTAATCATGTGAATGAGGAGATTAAAATCATTGTAGTCAGAAGCTCTGCCTGCTACAGCAGAAGTCAGTGGCACAGGGAGGCTGCGGAAATCTCCCTGCTCTGCAGCACGAAGCAGCGCTCAGAAACACTAAGCTTCAGGAACTGGGGTGTGGAAAGCAGGAAATAAAAGAGAAGATATTCAAGAAATTACAACTGGATGGGGGAAACTATAATAAGAATGTTTTATATTATCACATAATTTATGCAATGGAAGGAAACTCAGGAAAGTGTGGTCAAGGCCTGCCCTGTTTTTTTTTTTTAACCCCCTGACCCCCTGCCTTGGTATTAATGGCTTATTCAGATGCCTGACTATTTACTATTATTTGGGAGAAGTTAAAGCATGTACATGCCAAATATGACCATGGCTACATTCATCCAGGAGGGGCCATGTTCAGAAGTTTGGCCCTACCTGAAGACCATTCGTCCAGATTTTCCAAGGACAATTTTAGCTTTGAACACTCCACTCAGTCCTTTGACAGCCACCTCAGACTTGAGCCAGCCAGAACAGTTGGCCAACCAGTGACGCAAGCTGCACAACTCACCAGTTTGGAGAACTCGTATAAAGTACCTAAATTGGGGGAAGATAAAAACATCTAACTCATAGAGTTGAATTATAAAATGTGTAGAACATGCCCACTCAGTAAACAAGTGGTTTGTCAATGACCTGTTCAGTCAACAATCTTTTTCTAAGTAACATGTCACTTCTAGTATACGCTTATATGCGACACATGATACCAAACCTCCTCCCTGTTCTCACCATGGTCTTATTTTAGCTCAATTACCAGCCTTAAGAAGTGGCTGCTGTCAGTCATTGAAACTCATGGGCTTAAATCCATGCCTAAACTGCATGTGCATCCCTCAAAGTTCCTGATCAGAAGACAACATTTTTCAGAAATCTCACCCAAGTACTTTCTTTGTAGAATTACCTAAAATAATCCTGAGCAGGGAGGATGTCACAAACAAGGCCAGAATACTATGTTGAATATAAGCAAGAGACAACGCGAACCCATTCAAATGCAGCCGTGGGATCCTGAAGAAAAGCTTAGGAGTAGGATGTTCTGGTCTTCATTTTAAAAACACCTGGATATTAGACATGAAAAAAAGGTAATGTGGTCAATATTCTTTGTTATTTCCAGGCACGAATATACCTTTACAATCTGAAAAGTGCCTTCCTCACAGGGGTGAAAGATTGTAAATGGGAGATATGACGCCTTGCCAGGGTCAAGGACATCTCATCTGCTTCTGCAGGATACCCCTAGAGCCATCACCCTTACGGCATTTCGTTCTAACTTAGTGAAGGTGTGCTGAATAATCTTTGAGCGTCTATCCAGGAATTTAAAAAAAAAAAAAAGAGGTAGCGGCAGGTTTGTTGATTCAGAGCTAGGAAAGTTAGAAATATCGATTAAAATAAAGCAATTTATGAAGACAATGAAGAGCCAAAAGCGTGTGGACAAGATGCCCTCACATACATGGCTGGAGGGCTAGTTCCTGTTTTCCAACTTGTAAGGCTGCTACGGTGTGCGCAGGGCAGGAATGTCTTGCTCCAGCGTGCCCCTCTCAGCACCAGTCTATCTGGAGACAGGAAGTGGGCAAGCTGCTGAATGTTGAAAGCATTGTTCCTTGAGATTATCCAGAGGAAGGTAGCAGACCACATGAATCCTGTTCTTTCATGAAGAGTTAGATTCATTCACCCTAGAGATTCACTTAGACAAAATAAAGCCTTAGTCAACTACAGCCTGACTTACCAGAGCTAACAATTAACATTTTCCTTTTCGTTTAGCCTTGATGAGAAACGAAGTGAGTCACAAGTAAATCGTTTGACAATAGGAACTTACCTTTTAACTAACCAATTCCAAGGTGTAACCAGCCTCTTCCATTTCTGGCCCATCTTGCTCATTTCCTATATTTATAGTGAAATTTATGGTGAATTTATAGTGAAATTCGGAATATGAACTTATACTTGGCTCAATGATCCTTAAGCATGAAGTGGTCATGTCTCCTGCCCTACCAGAGCTGACACTAGCCTTCTAGAATCAGAGGAGCCTTAGAGGTAGGATGTGCTGCTTGTCAGCATGTCCCCCTTCTGCTAGCGGTGTCCAGGCTTAGATAACAAATCATTTACTCACCATACAGAGGATCCTCTATCACGGTGCTTTTAAAGCAATGTTAGCAGCAGAATCTTTCAGTTTTATTTTCTTCAGACTGAATCTTACACAGAACTCTGACAGACGAGGTGACCAGCTGTTCCAGTTCCACCATAACAGCTGAGAGTTTTCCAATGAAAGGCTTTACCATTAAAACAGGGACTGTCCTGAGTTACCAAGCATGGTTGATGGCCTTACTACAAAATGCACACAAATTCACAATATTTGTTTATTATTTATCGATGAAAAGGTAAAGCCCACTTCAATGACCACAAGAAATAAAAGAATACTATTGAGTGATAGTTGTGTCCTTTTTTTTTTTTTTCCTTTTCTTTTCTTGAGATTCTAGGGATTGAATCCAAGGCATTAAAGTGCCTTACCATCAAGCTACATTTTGAGAAGAGGTCTCTCTAAGTTGCCCAGGAAGGTGTTAAACGTGTGATTCTCCTGCTTCAAGCTCTGGAGTAGTTGGGATTATAGGCATATGCAACTGAGCCTAGAAATAATTTTATTCCTATATGAAATTCAGGATTCAGTTTATTTTTTAATTTGTTTGGGTTCAGGTACTGAGGAAATTCTGATTCTCACAAACAAGTAGTCGTAAATGACAGTGTGCAGTAGCTACTTTAACAATTCCTCTTATAAGCTCAAGGTTCTTCCTAATGAGTATGGCCCAGAGGCTAATAAGAAAACAGACATATATTTGTTTTAATGTCAAATCACTAATAGTACCTAACATATTATTTATGATTAATGCAAAACTCAGCTCAGCAGCATGTAAAATTTATGAAGACCATAAAAGCTCTGTACCACACAGTCATCCATACATGTACAGTGTGACAGACTTCTTACTGCTCACCTCTCCTAGCACCAAACATTGTCATGGGCCTACCTGGCTTTCTTTATCATTTAACTGACACTCCGTAGTGTTCTGTAGAATTCTGGCCTGGGGTTGCCTGTGCAGGACAGGTTTTTAAGAAACATGAGCGTTGCCAGTATTAGTATATTCACAAGAAAATCTGACAAAAAAATAAGGTTTGTTCCAACACACAGAAAAAAGTTAAATAGGTAAAACAGGTAGCACAATTTAACAGGCTATCTTCAGTGGGACACACAGTGACACGTAAAACACTAATGTTTACATGGTATTTTTAATAATCAAGAACATGTTTTAAAGTGATACTCAAACAATATATTTGTAGAACTGCATTACAGAAGGCATAGAAGACTGATAAGGTAAGTTTATTAAGTGCTGAACCCTAAATATGGATTTGCTAAGTGCTCACAAGCCTGTGAGATAAGCTTTCAGCTAGTTTTATTAAAACTGAGGTACAAAACTAAGCGACTTAGTGAAGGCCACCAAGGCACCAAGCACCACCACCTCACTGGAGCTCATGCAAGCTGGATTCAGTCTTATTTCTTAACCATCAAAATTAACACTATCCGTCATCTTTTTAAAAACTCTGCTTCAATGTATTTTATAGACCAGGAAACTTGGGCCTGAAAAGCAATGCCAGTAGGCCACGGGCATGCATTTGGAATGACAGAAGGTCAGGAACTTGTCCGCTTGGTGCCCATTTTGGAGTCTATCTGCCACACCTGGGCTTCTCTTGAGCTTTTGCCCGACCCACCTGAGCAGACAGGTGGAACTTATCACTGCACTGGTCATGGAGAGGGGAGATTTCTTGAATGCACAGCACATCATTTGTGATCACTTCCTCCCCAGAACACACAGAGGCACATGCCTCCAGTTCCGCAGGCAGCTATAGAGTAAGCACATGAGCTCCCCACTGTATTATGAAAAAGAGAGGCCCTATCCAGTGTAGACTCTCAGCTACAACGGATCTAAGGATCTGTTTATAATAGCACAAATACTGCCAGTTTTGTTCCAGGCAGGCCTGTTGTAAACATCATAAGCAAGCCACAAAACCCCGCAGGGTAGCCCGATTTCTCCTCAAGGCCAGAACAACTCCACCGCCCTCTTGGGTGCTCGTAGTCCCCCTCCTTTCACCTGAAGCCACAGAGAAGCAGCACCACCAGTGGGTGCATTTCCTGGCAGCGCCTGTCCCCAGTACCCCACAGGAGCAGACAAAAGGGGGATTGCCACTGCCTTGGCACTCACATGCCATTCCTTCCTGGATGGAAAAGTGCCTAAAATGGGATAATAAATCAGATGCTTTGTTTTCTAATATTTTCCAGAGGGATAACACTAATGGTGGTCAAATACCCTATCTCCCCAAATGGATTCAATACATGTGCAGCTGAAGTATCTGCGATCAGCGAAGAGACAGTGATATCATAAACATAGTGCCTCCAAAATATCACATGTAGATCTAAAACTATCCTTACAAATATACACTAAACATGGAGCATAAGAGTCTTTTCTGAAAGTGTTGAGTCATTTATAACAGTATAATTGAAACCACAGTTAAATAACAGGTCTTAGTTACCTTTAATTTTGATGCGTATGGAAAAGCAGGTAGAGTTGAGAAGCCGAGACAGGAGATAGGCGTGGGAATGCTAGAGAGCTTCCAGCTCTTGGCAGGCTGCAGCTAGAAGCAGTGCTCACTTTCTTCCTCTCACAGGCCCCTCACCAGGAGTGACAGTTACGGCCTGGCACAGCTCTCTTCCATCCCACTTCCTCTGAGTCTCCCCCACTCTGAGGTCACATGCTGGCCATGGACTAGTCAAGGTCAGCGTAGTCTCTCACCACAGACCTCACAGCACTGCTGGAGGCTTCTGGGCTCAGGGCTAGTCATCCCTAAGGGTCTTGCTCTGGGGCAGGAGGTCATAGCCCTGCCTGGAGGCCCGAAAACAAGTAAGATACTGTTGCTTGCAGGACCGTCCCCACCCCTGCCCCCACCACCCTGCTGCCTACTGCCTAAAGGCATATCCTCAGGAAGCAAGCTAGAATATTCCATGTTTGCAGGGTAGGAGGATGGGTAACCGAGAGTCCAGACTCAATGAAAACCAGCTCTCCTCACCCTCCTGGAGAAAAATAAGAGAAAACGCATAGACATTGAACACAGATTGCCCAGAGATACTAACTAGAGGAATAGGCCTAAGTCCTCAGTTCCAGATGCTCAACTCATAAGCTTTCTGCTCAAGGTGGCTTCCCTTCTGAGCCAGACCAGGACCTGCAAGGCTCTCACACCACACTGCCCCACAGTTCCTACCGCCCGGCCTTCTAATCCTGTCCTGGCTGCCCTCACTCCTGTCTAGACACTGCAATGCAGCAGTTGAGGCTATGCACCTTGAACCGGAGTCATCTGTATTTGGTCTGCTGTGTGGCCTTGGCCAAATTCTTAACTCCATTAAATCTCATTTACTATTTGGATTTTTAAAGCCTACGGTTTTCACGCAGAGCTACATCCCCAGATCCTTTTTTTTTTTTTTTTTGAGACAATACCTTGCAAAGTTGTACAGACTCCGCTCAACTTGTGATCCTCCTGCCTCAGCCTTCCAGAATACACCAGGCTCACCTTCTCATATTTCTCCTAAACACCATTACTTTAACACAATAACAATATTACTTGCCTCGCAGATTCATTATTAGTAACACTCGTCATTATAATTAGCATTTGAATTCATTTTCACTATTGCAGCGCTGCCACTCACCATGAGATCCAGCCAGAGAGGGTGCTCAGGAAACGCTAATTGGACCATCGTCAGACCAGGCTCAGCGACGGAAGGAAACACGACACAGGTGCAGAAAGGTGGCTTTCCCCAGGCAGCTGCTGTACTAAGTTGCTGCAGAGGTTTTCTCACAGCTTCGTGCTGCATCTGATCATAAGGGCCTGGCTATTTCAAGTGCTGAAGGGCATCCTTGGTTTGTGAAGGGCGGGTTCACAAATAGGCCACCATCTGCCACGAAGATAAAAACGTTTGGCACTGGATGTGCTGTGGTTATCAGTACCAACAGGCCTGATATGCAGCACACTTCCTTCTTGATGGTGCTGTTGAGAAGCACAGAGATCCCCTGGGAATGCTGCCCTTCCCAGGCGGAGCAGCTGGCCACATTGCTGTTTTGCTGTTCTGGGGCTGCGAACTAGGAATGAGAGAGTCTCTCCAGCTACGCTGGGTATCTGAGTCCCCGGATGCTATTCCAGGACCCAGCTCAGCCCCGTCCACAGTGCACTTCCCATAGTACTTAAATTGCATGCCACTACCAAGTTTTTCAAAAATTGTGGTGGCTCTGTATCTGGTCTGCACATCGTATCTATGGGTATATTTTATCCTCAACCCTGACAGGCAAGGAAAATATTTTCGTGGGGTTTTCCCCTTGTAACAAGTTCATTCCTATTTTCAATTCCTATTTCTTAGGAGATGCACAAATTTAATTTTAGTTCCCTCAGAATCCTCTTTTTTTAAGGGTGGTGGGAAGATCGGTGCAGCATCTGAGGATTTTATGGGTTCTCGGTGCAGTGTAGATCCTTCAAGCTCAGCCTCGGCTGCTGTTTCCTACCACATTGGCCACCACCTGTGGGAGCAGTGCCATCATTTTACGGCTTGCTTGCCCAATAGAGTGTAGAGTTCTCTGTGAAGCTATGGGCCCAATTGCCAAGACTCAGGAAAAACCTCTCCCTTTCCTTTTCAGGGACACTTGAGTCTTCAGGGCTTTAAACATGTCTTCTAGAGAACACAGCCTTAAAGCTCACCTGAGCAGGGAGCTGCACAGAGACACACTCTAGGGATCCAGACCCTATCAACCCCCACCCTGCCCTGGAGGGACAGGATCCAGATGACATTCTAGAGAATCTTAAGAATTCTCAACAATTTAGATAATTCTCAATCTTTCTCGTTCTCCTAAGGCTGTGGGATTTTGAAACAGTAAGAGTCCCTTTGTATTAGTCTGAATTCTTCAAAAGGCAGAATTTACAGATTTTGTAACAAGGATGGAAAGGCTTACAAATCCAGGGATAGAGATAGTCTAAGATGGCTGCTCAGACACGAAGTAGATCTCCCATTCGTGATGGCAGGGCAGCAGGTGAGGTGAGCGTCTGCTGCAGATACCGGTTGTTCAAAGGACAATGGCAAAGACTGGAGCCTGAAGATTGGTGACTGAAGATCAGCGAGGGGCAGACAGGTGCAAGTCGAGACTGTGACAGAGATCTGTGATGTGCAGCAAGTCGGCGTCCTAGACAATTACAAAGGCAAGAGCTTCCCTCATTGGCCGGCCCACAAACCCCTCACCCTCAAATCCGGGTTGGTTCTTAATTTCCAATCCAGGCGTGGTTCCCAAATCCTAATCCTAATGGAGGTGTAGTTCCTAATCCCCTCAAGTTGACACAATCCCTTCAACAGCCATGCCCTTCTTTCTGTCCTTTGTAGCTTATCACACTGTTTCCCTGAGACAAGAGTAGGGCCCAGGTGCCAAGGGACTGGGAGGACAGAGAGTGGAGATCATGAAAGGGGAATGGGGGAGGGGTCATCAGTTAGTATTTCGAAATTTATCTTCCACAAAACATTCATTGTCTCACTTCCTTGTTCCAATAGTTCTCTGAAGTAGACAACTCTGTTTTTCAGTTCTGCAAAGGTTAAGTGATATTGTTCTTCGTCAGAAAGGTGAGTAGCCCACTCCCAGGCCGCACACTCCAGAGCCAGCAGTCTTTCTGCCACACAACGAAGCTCCGCACCTTCCATCCATGTCGCGTCTCCCTCGACCCGCAAGAAAGACGCAACAGCCGCGGTTCTTCTCCAAGCTTTATTCAGGCCTCTTCTTAACCTTGTGCTCGAGCACCTTCTTTTCTCTCTCCTTCTTCCTCTCCTCTCCTCCCCCCGCTAAGCTGCAAGCAATTTTATAAGCCCCACAAGCCTATCATATCTCACTACGTGGCGCTTTTTGATAGGAGCCTGCACATGAGGAGATCAGTCGCCAGTCCGCGATTTCCACATATGGAGTTGTTTATCACATTTTATTAGGAGGTATGGCTGCCACGCAGGCGCCATCCTTTGGGTGCGGCATCTAATCCTGCCCCTTGGCCCGTTGGCCGGCGCCATCTTAGAGCTCGGTTCCCCACACATCCACAGCTCACTTCCACTCATCTTCACACTTTCTCCCTGCCCTCCTCACACTAAGAATGTTCTTCGCGTATCTCCACCTGTCACACACACCACTTTCCCCTTAAGCCGTTTCTTACCCATTTCCTGCAGAAGTGACTTTTCCCCTTCAGACTCTCATACTGAAGAACCTCCATAGCCAGACTTCAAGGTCCTCAAAGCCCAGGAACCCCCTTTTTTCTTTAAAAGAAAGACTGAAGGGATGAGCAAATGTATGATAGGTAAAAATACCTGGCTCATGATCCGAAAGAGAAAAGAGGAGTGTAGCAGCCTCACAGGTAAAGTCAGCCCGTGCGAACAAGGATGCTCTGGAGTTGCAGGGTGAGGTGGGTGAGAATTTCTGCAAACTCATCTAACACAATCGTGAGAGCTATGTCACTATGAGAGGGGTAAAGGAAGAAACCAGAATCGTGGGCGGTGAAAATGAGTCTTCACCCGAAACACAACAGGTTTGCGAATGAGAGGTATTCCTGCATCAGCCACATGTGACTCTGGCGCTCTGTCCATTCCAGGGCAGAATAGGTGGACAGGAGCAGCGGCTGCCATGAGCCTGTGACACTGGAAGTTTGCTCTGAGGAAAGCACAGCTACCACAGCATCGCTGTAGCTGCCATTTACAGAATGGGGGGGGATGGATGTTGGGCATCATTTGCAGGCTTAAGTTAGTAGAAGAAAAATTCTTCAGTTCTATAAGAGTTAATACTTTAAAAATACCTCATAGGGTCTGCTTTCATGGCTTCTAGCCATCCACATGAAAGAATGTGAGGGAAATTGAAATGTGTAAAACTAGAAGGAAATATGCAGATATTTTCTAAGTTTTCACAGAGGTTTTATGATTATTCTACAGGAAGACTAAAGAAAATAAGTGGCTAGCTGCTAAGCCCCATTTTTGCATCAGCATACCCCCACACACGATGACATCATGCAAAGTAAAGTCATTGCTTCAGAGTTGTAATCACCACTGTCCCGAGAGAGGCTCATCCCAGGGCCTGGCATGACAGGAGTGTGTTTAGCAGGATAGTAGGTGGCTGATTAACACAAACCATGGTTACTATCACATGTATAAACTCACAGCCTACATTGTAAAAGATATTTGTCTTACCATTCACTACAATTCAATCTTTCTTATTATACATGGCAATGTGCAACAACTTCTTAAAGGAACAGAAAGCTCATTCTAGAGCTCATCTTCACATAATTTAAGGAGAAAATAGATAATGGAAGAGAAATTTTCAGATATGTGAGTGATGCATGTAATTTTCCATTTTTAAAAACCATCTCTCCATCCGTGCAATCTGAGTGTCCATCCACCCATCTCAAAGGGTGGGACAGGATGCTGCCAGCACTCTCTCACCTACTGTGGGTGTCTTGGTTTAGTGACTGCTCTTCTTCCTAAGGCAGAACAACAAAAACAATGCCACGTGGGCAGCTGGTAACTAAGTATGTCCCATAGATTCTACAAGAATTTAGCCATAGGGATACGGTTTTCTGAGCCGGGTACTTTGCCAGGAACTGAAGCATAACATCACAGAAATGTGTTAGTAAGCTAGAGCCCTCCTGTGGCAGACAGCCTTGATGATGGCCCGAGGCAGCTCTACCCTGTGGTCCCCATGCCTCCGTGAAACTCTCTCACCTCAGGTTTGGGCTTGACCTAGGATCTCATCTCTAATAAATATGAGCTGTTACTTCTGGATGGAATGACCAAGACACTACTGCTTCTGTCTTGGGCAGCCTCTGTCACTCTCAATGGCTGATTCTGAGGAAAGCTACCTGCCTCGCTGAGTAACCAACGGGAAGAAACTGATGTCTCTGGCCAACAATCATATTAGTAAGCTGGGAAGTGCGTCCTCTCCAGGTAGAGTTCTAAGACAACTGCCCAACCAGCCAATATCTTAACTGTAGCCTTGGATAACCCCAGAGCCATAAGCACTCATTCAAACTTCACCCAGATTTCTGATCCCTAAAAATTGAGAAAACAGATGCTTGATACTTTAAGCCACCAAGTTTTTGGGATAATTTTCTATGGAGAAAAAGATAACCAAGGAAATAATAGTTAAAGAAACAAAAAATTACTAGTATATACATTGTTTCTATTACATGTCAGAAACTAAGCTAAATGTATAATGTGTATCATTTCATTTATTATGCACAATAACACTAAGATACTATCATTATCCTCATTTTCCTGATGAGAAAATTGAGCCATACATTGCTAATAACCAGGAGAACTAGGACTCAAGCTTATGTTTCATCTAAGGATTCTTCCTCAACAATCAGCAAGTACACATATGGTGGCTTTCAAGCTACAGAGAAGGTATGTAAAAATAGAGAACTTAAAAATCTCAGACCATGTATTTTAGGCATTATAACTTCCCAGGATTTTTTCTTGTAGGTTTTAGATTTAGACTATAATAGAAACAGTTCTAAGAAATATTTACCTTTTCTATAGTGTTCCAAGACAAGTAAACACGCAGTGAATAGAGCTTACTGTTTGTCGATATGAATAATTCTGTAAATATTATCTCAGCCTTTATGACTTAATTGATCTTATATCAGGTATGTGACTTCATCTTAAAAACCTAACTCAACAAGCTGAAGATCTATTGTGTCTTACTTAGGAAATCTCTGATCTTGAGTACTGAGAAGCCAACACTAGCAATTTTGAACTCTTTTGTCTTGAGGTAGTAGCTTTTATTATAGAAGATACATATAAAATTTCAACTGATATTTGCAATGTTAAGCACTAAGTTTTGATACACTCGCACAGATCTCACGTGATCTCAAGAGTTGCATATAGTCTCGCAATAGAAAAACTATCAGAAATTCTAGCAGTGAGAAGAACTGAGCAAGAAAAATAACCCTAACCCTAACCCTAACCCAATATTGCAGCATAAAAGAAATAAAAGTGAAAAATAAAAACCTTTGGAAATACAAAATTCTTATCCTTTAAGTTGACCATAGGAAAGCACCATCTTAGTAGAATTATTTCTATCAAATAGGATGTGAATCAATATTTATAAAGAAATCCCCAAAAAATCTATGATGAGAATATCAATATTCTATAATAAGAAGAATTGTTACACCAAAAATGACCATTGTTTTACGGATGCTGTATTCTTTCCCTTATCTAATCATTTCAATTGTCATGCAGGCTGTAATGTTTTATACAGTCCTGCTACTGAAAAATAATTGTAGCTTAGCAAGATCACCTTATGCTAGTTTAACACACAGCAGAGCTGCCTTCAAAATGAGAGTATAATTTTTTTCTACCATGTCCTGACACATAAGTGTAAACAAGAAGACGGTGGACAGAAGTTATGTGGGCGCTATATCAAATGCAACCCAAATAAACTTCAGACAGAAACTGAGTAAGTTAAACCAAACTTGAGGCAAATTATAAGCATCATTTGGACATGTAAGAAAGGAGAAAACCTTTCACCTGGTCAACATAATGATTTGATAAAAGCTATCTGGAAAGAAATTTGGCAAGCTCTTACACTGCAGTGCCTAGCAAGTCACACACACACACACACACACACACTTTCTCAATAATTTTTGTTGCTTAAATGAAGAAATAACTAATTCAAAGAGAGATTCACACAAGTAGAAGCATTCGTTGCAGTATTCTTTACAATAGTAAAATATTAGAAGCAAGATCACGAAACAGAATTAGTTGAGTAAGAAGTATTATAACAATATGACTTGGTATTTTGCTGTCTAAAAACAATCTAGACAGTCATTTGTGAAAAGTGAGGAGTATTTAGCCATTGTGGGTGGAAAGATGAATATAAAATATGATGTAAGAGCTAGGTCTGGGGGTGCCTGCCTGCAATCCAGCACTGTAGTAGGCTGAGGCAGGAGTATGACTTTGATGCTAGCCTGGGAAAACTTAGGGTAGCAAGAACCTGTTTCAGAGAAACAGAGAGAGGGGATATGAGGGTGTAGTTACTTGATTATCTATATTCATCTAAAAAATCACCTAAATTAGTCTTATTTAGAAGCCAAGCTAAATAAATAAATTTAACATGACATCCCAGCTTGAACCGTTAAGAAATAACATTCTTTAGTCATTTGTCTCTGATGTAATTACATTCTTCCACCTTTACCTCTGTTAATATTTAGTTCTTACCTTTTCTTCTTCTTTAATGTTTTGAGCTGTTAATTATATTTGTACCTTTTATAATAAGTTCTTCAAATCCCTTTTGGAAGTAGAAGGATTATAAGTAAATAATAATAAAGCTTGGCAAACAATAAATAATCCATCCTTAATACTACAACATTATTGAAGTAGTTAAGCAGATGCCATTAGATGGATAGAAAAAAACAACTGAAAGCTAATTAAAATTAATTCCTTCACATTTTCAACTTTCCCTGCTCTCCTTCCTCCCCAAAAAGCTAACCCCCTATGCAGAGCACTCCTGCATTACCTTCCCATGAAGTCCTCCTTTTATTTTAGACTCCTAACAGCACGGGATGTACTGTAAGTACTGATGGCCGCTCATCTATTCAGCGTTGCCTGTACAGCAGGACACTGTCACCATTCCCTTACATGCCACCGCCTCCTTCCTCCCCCGCAAGCTCTTTTCTATCAGGATGTGACCTGTACTTTAATCCTTCTTGGTCCATTTTAATGCTTTGTATTTTTAGCCATTTTGTCATTCACTAAAAGCAATAGTCACATAACTCACTTGTTGTGTAAGCTATTCCGCTTGCAGAATCAAGTTGCTCATTTTAACACAGCTCTTAGACCTGTTCATTATGAGAGCAGAGAATCAGGGTAGCTGGTTCTCTTTCAAGGATTATTAACACTCCTTCCCTTAAAAGTCCCTTAAAAATAACCAGACTTGCAACATATAGGGAGGGACTAATTCAGGGAAGGTATGAAGACTAATTGTCTGATCTTCCTAAGGCAGACATCATGACCTAGAACCACCAGGAATACAACCAACCTGGCCTCCTCCCCACAGCCCTTTCAATCTCCCACTATTGGTACAAGTTGATAGTGACCAGAAAACCGGGGGAAAAATAATCATACTGAAGAAGAGATCACCACAGGAAAACCCAAGAAGTATTTGCATAGCTCACCTCTATTCTCTGTGTAATTTGAAGATCTTTCAAGGATTTGAAACACTAAATATTATTTTCAGTGTGTAAAGGAAATAACTTAGTTTATACCTGGCAATTAAGTCTTTGCAAACTCTCAGATTGACATGTTTTATTTCACTCATACCAAAAAGAGACAAAGTTGAAAAGGATTGAAAGAATATATTTTGCAAAATTAAGTACAATCCTAAGCAAACTCAATCTTTTCTGAGTACCCAAAATGTTTCCGAAGCTGTCTCCATTAAGGGGAACGCGTGGGGAAGAAGCGCACACATCTTACACTGTGTTTCAGGGCAGGGGTTACATATTTAACAGTGATAAAGAGAATGGACTGGCAGTCATTTCAAAGGACCCACTAATATAAAAAAGGGGGAAAGGTGGCGAGAATGCCTATTATGGGCATGTACTTGCTTCTAGCTGGCTAAGTAACAATAGAATACCACTTCTAAGAAATGGGCACCGAGGGGATTTTTCCCTAGCAATGTGCACCCACGGATGAAACCGGTCGTGTTGAGAAACAAGTAGCAAGCAATTCTTGCTATCTGCAACTTAATATGATTAATAGCTATAAAATCATAAAATTTAGCTCAATGAAGATCTTAGACTCCATCCACTTTCCTACCTTTGTTTTATAGATGAAGAAGCAGGAGTAAAACGTGAGTAAAGTAGCTCGTCAAGGTTTAAATAGCTGGCGACAATCTGCACTGGGACCAGGACTAGGACCAGGACTTCCAATCCAGCAGAGTTACCAAGCTGCTCTGTCTTTCAGTTCCTCTTCCACCCGCCTGTCCGCGCAGTTGTCCTTCCAGTCTACAGGCATATAGAAAGCAAAACTCAGCGCCAGAAACAAGGTGTTGCCCGGTGAATCTTCCCTCTCTTGTGTGCTCAGTCCTTTGCTGGGTGGCTTTTCTGTCCTCCCATCAGGAGGCAGTTTGTTCCTTGCTCACTAAATCTGGCCTAACCTTGACTCCTGCTATGACTTTTAAAATGTGGTAGAATGTGTTTTGTTTCTGAGTCTAGCCTCAGGAGACCTTGCAATGTCTGCTCTCCTCTTGCTGCTTGAGGTCTGTCACATCAAGACGTCTAGGCAAACCATCTTAAGGATGAGAAGGCACATAGCAGGGAACCAAGATCTTCAAGCCAAAAGCTCCAGCTAAATACTAGACAAGTAGATTAGGCCAACTAAGACTAGCCCTGTCCCCAGCCCCTGGTCCCAGCTGAACTCAAGTGCACAAGTGTGTGTGGCCAACACCAGGCAGTGCAGAGACCAGCTCCCAGGGATGAGCCCTGTATAGTTTGTTGACCACCAGGCTCATTAACAAATAAGGAAGCGCTATTTGTAGCTTTCAGGTTTTGGCGTGACTTGTTACAAAGCAAGAGTTGACTGATCCATTGTTGGACTCTATAAAAAATAAGATTAAAGATAAGTAAGACCAGCCTGACGTGGTACACCACCTTTGCCTTTCCTCAGGCTACTGAGGGATACAAACACAATAGCCATCCTTTAAGAAATGGAGTGGTAAGTTTTGTAGAGTTTTCTAAGTACGAAATTATAAGTAACTCCGTTCAGATATTGCAAGTAAATTGAATACCTTGATGGCTGAATGGAATGATTAAAGGAGTCCAGCATAGTATCTGGGTTAGAACTTGAGAGTTACTGCTAACAATTAAGTGGAGGGGAGGCAGATGAGGAATTAGGCAAAGAAAATGAACTGCTCGGGAAGTTCAGACCAACACCCCTCCTAGGCACGGGGTGGCATATGGACCTGAGGTTTTGGAAAGAGGATACATTAAAGGACACCCTTGGGAGTCACCTGCGTATATTAACAGTATTTTAAACCACATCTGGATTAAGCCAGAGAAAGTGTATCCAGTAAAGTAGAGGTGAAAAGGAGACCAACACTGGGTAAACTTCTGTGAAGTTTTTAGGTGAAGAAAAGAAAAAAACTAAACACATTTGATAGAGGGTAGCTTTTTGGCCATATTATGCCAGACTTAGAGCAAGATTTTGCACTACTTCACATTCTCCCACAAAGAAAAACTACATAGAGTATCCAATAAACATTAAAAAATTTCCTGAGAATTTGAAAAGCCTAAGTGTGGGAGCACATCACTCAGTCCACAGCGTTTCTTTCCAAAGATCCTCATTAAGTAAGTCTTTCCAACTCACCCACTGGGTCACCGGCTGCTTCTCGCTTTCCAGACTCTTCCCTTGCTCGGCCTGACATCTTCCCTTCCCTCTTTTTATTCAAAGTAGTTTAGCTCTGGTTCAATTATCTTTGGGCGCCAGTCCACTCAGAAGCTTGGATGCCCAGCCTCTAAGTGGGATCACCATGGCACTCTGAGCAAACCTGCACGTGGCATATCACAACGTGA
The DNA here is from genome assembly GCA_004027205.1 of Ctenodactylus gundi. NCBI lineage: Eukaryota > Metazoa > Chordata > Mammalia > Rodentia > Ctenodactylidae > Ctenodactylus > Ctenodactylus gundi. The sequence goes on from PVKB01001627.1 coordinate 85,286, forward strand.
AAATAAGCAACCCCAAGGTATCTTGGTCTTGGTACGTACTGAAGTGGATACCAGAAAGATAGGAAGAGGAAACACAGGGCAGTGCCAGCCGAGTATTCAGGAAATGCATGAACAAAAATTATGCAGCTGGGTCCTGGCTGGAGGGAGTAGGGGGAGAGGCACAATAGGATAGGTTGGCCTCAAGGCTTTGAATTGGGCATTGTTGATTCTTATTTAACTAATGTGACCTATTTTTTTCTTTCTAATTGAAGTATGTTCTGGTTCCAAGAAGAGCTATAAATCAAACTGAAGAACATTTTTACCTTTTGAAATTTAACTTAGAACCCATGAAAAATAAAATAAAAAAATGAAAAGCAACCTTTCATCTTTAATTAACATTGCACACCTTTAAGGGATCCAAATAATCATTCTTGCTTTTTATTACTGTTTCCTCTTACAGTGACAAATAAGACTGAACAAATTATAGAAAAAATAAGTGTCACTGTTTTCTTTAGCTACTATGCTGTAGTGGAAACTTAAAATATCTTTGACTCTATTTTGTATGCATTTTGTAAAACAATCAATAATGTTAGAATAAACCTGTACTAGAAACTTCCCCTTTTAATGAAAAATGGATAGCTTTGGCTATGATAATTATCCCTGTCCAAAAAATAAAAAGTCTGCTGAGGTAAGAATTACTAAAACAGCCAAAAATTCTCCATCTGTTGCTCAGAGGAATAAAAACTATTCCATTATGCAAACAGTGAATCTCAAGGAAAGTTTTGTGGTGTTTTTACATTTTACCAAATCACTTCAGAGTTTTGTGATATTAATAAAATCAGTAATTTTATCTGGCAATAAAAATAACACTTCAACAATAAAAAATTGACTAATAATTGTACTAATTAGGATTAAGAAATTATGACACTTAAACAAACATTGTAGAGTCTAATATAAATATTAGTACAAGAGGTCACTTTTTGCCACAAGTATTAATACAAGTAATTAGATAATAGGGTGTGCGCTGTTATTAAATCAGAATCATGTGTTTGTTTCTTCTAAGCAACCTATATTAATAGGGTCATAAATATTCATAAATCCTCTGATTCTAAGAAAGCTTTTTATTTTTAAGTGATGAGGTTTTTTAATATCTAATAAGTAATTCAAATACCTCTTTAAGACCTACAACTGTTCTTCATTCCCTACCCAGTTAGCAGGTCCCCTATTGGCAGGTAGTATTGCACTAAGGTAGCATTGGCCATTGCATCATCTACAGGGTACTGAGAAGCTTCTGGCTCTCTGAACCCTGTAAGATGATCACAGATGTGCTTAAAAGGTACATAGAAATATGGGTCTTCTTCCTCAAAAATGTCTTATATCTTCATGTCAAAGTAACTGAAAAGTCATTACAAGAGATTATGTTATTTGGTTTAATAAAAAAAACTTTGCTTTCTATGAACATATGTATACTGAAGACTAAGATTTATACTTAAATTTGTGGGATATGCTGTATAAGTTATAAAGGAACATAGAATAGTTTTGGTGCCATCAAACAAGCATTCCATTTGGGAAAACATGGAGTCTGCAGAATCCCTGGCCAATGTTCTTCTGCAATCAGAAGAGAAAGAGACTTCAAGAACACGAAAGTCTAGAGAGGGAAGTATACGGAAGCAATGTAGGAAACACACACACTCATACTAACCTCATGCCTACAACTGGACCTGCCACTGAACACAGCTATCCAACAGGATAGTTCATGCAACAGGGCCAAACAACAACACCCAGATGTCTCTTTACTGAAAGATGTGCTTACCCATGCCTTACCAGCTTTCGATCCCTCTTGTTACCTTACACCACCCTCCACACCCATGTCCCTCTGACTAGACGTATTTCTGGAAGCAGAGGAAGAGATGGAATTCAGGGATGGAGGCCAGGGGAGGAAGAGCTGAATGCTGAATGCTAAGGTGGTTCACAGTGACCCTGGGACAGAGAAAATCATCGGCAAAGTCTTACGTGAACAGAAAACTGGCGTTCCTTTTAGGATTTCCTGAGCCAGGCCAGGATCCACGGCTACTGCTCCCTTCTCATCTCCCTGGGAGTCGTGAAGAGCAAAGGATTTGATTACGAAAAAGGGGACTAGTGCAGAGTAAAGTGCCGCACAGCTGCTCTGATCCTCAACTGGAATGTCAAGGCCAAGAGAGGCAGCTCTTCTAGGACTGGTCATAAGCACCCTAGTCTGTACGAATTAATACTGTACTATATTTCAAAATACTATTAAAACACAGGCCCTGTTGTGGGTTTACCCCTTGTCTTTTTAATGATGCTATAAACTTTAATAGGAAAAGTACTCAGCCCTAGCTGCAAAATATGAAAGGGGAGGAGCCACAGAATCTTGTAAATACATTTTAACATATATTTCCCAAACCAGTTCATGGGTTTATGAGCTTATTTTTACCAATTTTCTGCTTGCTGTCTTACAGACTAGCTTTGAGTTGAGACCCAGAATGGGCTTCAGACTTGGCTGTGGTTGCTAAGAGAACGTTCTGCAGATGTGAGAGACGAGAGTGGGAAGGACAGAAAGGGCCACTGGGACAGCCGGCCAGGGTGCAGGCTGGGAGCAAAATCAGACTTCGAATTAGAAACCACTGAAAGACTAAAATTATGGTTTCAAAGATAGATGCACATGCTTTAATTCATGTTCTTTGGTCTTCCAGACATAGGTTACTTTAAGGTCAACAAGTCACAGGTATTACAAACCTGGCCTCTCTCTCCCAGGAAACCAGTCAGCACGTGCACGATAACACTTTCTTCCCTGAGGGCATCCGTATCTATAGTTCTTCCCCAGTGCACTATCTATGTGGAACCAAGCAAGTGACAGTTTCATAGGCCCTTAGGAGTAGCTATTTTCAACTTCAAGTCAGGAATGAGAAAATTACAGGAAGGACTGATGATTTGTGTATTTCTGTTCCCAACTCCCACCCACCTACGAAGGAAACACAGATCTGGGGAAAGTTAAAAGTGACTTTCTCCCTTGACTTTGCTCTTTCCCCACTGGAAATATCCTTCCTTCCTTCTGCGCAAGTCTGTTTTCCTTCTTTCATCCAGCCAAAAGTGAATGTGTCCACTTTTGAATCCTTCCAACAAATGTGTCCAACTGGTGGCCTGCCAGTATTTTTGTCTTTGATTTTTTTTAGCATTATAGTTTTTTAAAAATAAAGTAAATTTGAGTTTGTATATATGTTTATTAACTGTATTATACATGTTATATACTGTCTGGACAGTTCCTCTTCACTCAAAAAAACAAGAGCAAGAGAACAGTGGGCGGCAGGCTGGACAAACCTATCTCGCAACTCGGTGACCTCTATCCAGAGATGGGTACTATTAAGTGGATTTCTGGGAATGTGAAACTTTAATTTGCATAATACAGTTATGTTTTGGACCTGAAAGCCTCATGTTTGGAAGGTGGGAGTTAATTCATTGATTTCCTATGTTGTAAGAGGTGGGGCCTGGTCAGGGGGGCAGATCACTAGAGCTTGGTCATAAAGGGCTTGATTACTGGGGTTTGGCCTGGAAGGGGCAGACCATGAGGACACAACCTGGAAGGGCTTATCCTAGCTCTGCCCTTCCTTTGGCCCTCGGCTTCCTGTTGACATGCTGTAAATAGTTTCTCCCCAGGTAGGCCTCTAACATGAGTTTCCACTACTGCCTGCGGCTCATGGATCGGACGAGACCTTGTGAAACTTGTGTCCCAGCAACCAAAAAAAGGAACTAAGAAAGAATGTGTGTGTGTATTTGTCCTTAAACAAACATACATGAACATATATACATAAACACTTTAATATTTATGTACATGCATACATGTACATACTTGTGTTTCTATGGACTTAGTTGGCAGGGTCTAAGAATGTATACTTTTGTCTAGTCCACTTGCTAATTCTGGTAGAGTTATACTGAAAGACACTGTCCAAAATATATATGCATACACAGACTGTGGAATCTGTCCTTGGAATTTTCTCATCACAAACAAACAAAAATGAAAAAAAAAAATTGTAGTGCTTATTTTTAAAAAGGGGTAAGTGAAACTCACAATAGAGTCCAATATTTTAAAGCACTTAGTTCTTAATGGCTAGCTACTAATATAATAAACATCTCAAACTGAGAAGGAACTTCATCCGCTTGCCTCACCCTCATCCGGCTTCTTCACTTTCCCCTCCAGACCTTTCTCTAGTTGCTACAGCATCTGAATGGGATCTCCTGCCTTTTCAAGGATAAACAAGATGCTTCCCACTGCTCAGAGAAAAGAGCTTCTTCTATTCTGTGGGAACTGAATAACTGAGAGACTGTCATTCTGATCACATAATTTTTTTTCTCAAGATCATTATAGAATTACAAGAAAGACCATTTTCACCACGCTTAATGGGCCCCCAAATGCCCAAATGTAAGGATTTGATAGTCAGAATAAAATGTGAGTCAATGTACCTAAAATGAAATACATAAGCCCAGCCTGGGGAAGGCTATTTACCCTCTCTGTGATCACACCCAGATGAACCCAGCCCCAGCCCACCCTCCTCCTACCGGCACCTTGCTCACCCACCTTTCTTTCCTTCAGGGAGTACTCAGCACCCCCATCCCAGGTCCATGGCCACGCTGGAGAGAACAGTCAGTCCATCAAACCTACTTCCCAGTGATTTTCTCTTCAGGTCCTCAGCGGCCAAGCTCCACCCCCTTTTTTATCTCCTCCCCTCTTCTCCTTTGTCTTATTTCTCAACAGAGAGGGAAACAAAGGAAGGACCAATGAGAAGAGGTCATTCCATTACTGCACTCACAGTGACTAAGTCATCCTGATGGCCTCATCTTACATTTCACAGAGAAATTTCCCAGCATGCATCTGTTTTCCTGACTAGATCTTAGTCCTTTAAGGACATAAACTCTTCATTATCCACATTTGTCCCCCAGGAGTTAGATGTGTAAAGGCAGCTTGGTCAGCTTGTGACCTAGCAGGGATCACACCGGGCCCTGCCTTTGGTTTAATGCTCCACTATTGCTATTTTGACTCCCTCAGTAATTTTTTAGAGGTCCACATACTTACTTTGCAACTACCCCTGCAAATGATGTATCCAGTCCTGGTTATAGTAAGTTTTCATTCAGATTAAGTTTCACATCAAGATAACACACTGAGCTGGGGTTATAGCTCAGTGGTATGCCACTTGCCTAGCATGCATGAAGCCCTGAGTCCCACCCCCAGTACCACCAAAAATAAATAAAATAACATTCAGGCTTATTATCTCAAAGATTAAAATAATATAAGTAATAAGAATACAAAAACTAATTTAGATATAAGTGCTTGGTACCCTTCCTGACACATAATAAAGTCTTAACAAATAGCCAATGCTCCGCTTACCACTGCACTATTAACGCTGCTGCTGCATCAGTAAAATCATCAGATCCCAAGGAGAGCGTACCAAATGGGCAAAACGAACATCTTCAGGAATGTTTTATGATTACATGAATTCTGGCTCCCAAACTTTCCTCTGCTAGCTTTTAAGAGACTTCTGACAGAGCGAGACCCTATATCAGAAAAAGAGACCACTGACAGAACTGAAGTTACTACTATTTCACCTTTCATGAAACAAGAGACAATTAAGTGTTCACAATCTCTACCACAAGGAGATCGCTTGAAGGAGTGCTAACAGTATGACGGCCTGCCTATGACGCTGCGCTCCTGTCTCAGCCACAAGTGAGCTTGTATATTCTCTGTGTTTTCTCACCTGAGGAAAAGAGGGAAAGGTGCTTTAGTAAAGGACCAGGGGTGCTGGTGGGGATATAGGAGAAAAGCACTGCGCACCATCATTATTTAAGGATGACTCTTCTCTTGAGGTCTGTCTTTTTCTAGCTTGTCAAAAAAAAAATTCAGCATTAGCTCCCAGAGAAATCATAACATTTGAAGTAGTTTTTGTTTGTTTGTTTGTTTGTTTTCTGATACTGTTCTCAGTTCGACGAATCTTTGCTGACTCTCTTTCGGTTTTCTGAGCTTGGTGGGAAGCTCTGAATCTATTTTCTAGGGACCATTTTTTATTTATCTTTTTATTTGAGGGCAAGTAAATGGAACCCTTCTGCTCCCCCTGAACTTAAGCTTGATTATGCTCTTTAGTTTCTTTAGTTCTTGTGATAAACCTACTTCAGAGTCTATTTCCGCGGTTTCTCCTCTCATCTCTCTTCAATGACTACTACAGCAAGATGCCACGAGTAGCAAGGCACCCTGATGCTGTGTAGTTACAAGGCATCCCTCCTGCTTGTCACCTCACCAGGAGACCAGAGGCCAGCAGTTATTAAATTCATCGACCTTATGTTTCTTAATAATCACTATCATCTTCTTTTTAGTTTCAATTCATTCCTTGACTACGGACTGATAGACATCTGCTAGTTTTCGGATTCTCTAATAGTAGGTACCTTGTTAATTATAGCAAATTCCCTATAACTTAATTTTAATGATAAGCCCTCATTAATAAACCTTAATGATAAGTTCTCATGTTTTAAGGATAAGAAATCTAAATCCAGCCATTCTCTCCCTGAAGCTATATCTAATTTCCAGAAAAGGTTATGTGTTAGCAGAGCCTGAGAAGGGTGACAGTTTATCAAAATATTTGCCTATTCAGGGTACCATCTGTCCAGGTGTCCTAGTTGTGCCTCTTCGCACCTGGTCTTTGACTCCATGTTCATACAGGTCATTACTCAACTGCCCTTCCTTTCTAACTACAAGGCTTATCTGTGTCTGTAGATTTAGTCAATCTATCTACTTGTCTGTCAGTCTTCATCTGATAATATCTGTGCTTTGTTCTCTCTTTCTGGGGCATGGGATCATTCTGTGTCTCCTACAAGAGGACAGGTTTCAAGATGACTGACTATTCATGAGCCATCACCATGTCTGAGCTATTCCTAGATGTGTGGAGTAATCACAAAATATAAGGCCCTGTGGAAAATCCGCAAGACCATCTCAAGTCCATCAGCCCGGACACCCTGAAAGCAGCATTTCGACTTGTCAATTCCTCAACCTGTTTCAGAGGCGAGAATCTCAGTCCTCAAAGTCAAATTCCCAAACTCAGCCTTGATTTCAGTTGTCTCCGCTTCTGAACCTGAGAGGTCCAGGGCCTTCTTTCTCTGGAACCTGCACTGCTGGCTGATTTCCTCCTTCCCCTTTTCTCTCCCCAACTCCCTGGTCTAGGAAGTCTGCTCTAGTACGTACTCTTGCAAAGCAGCAAAGCACCTAGTTGTGCTCACTTGCAGACAGGCTAGAGAGGACAAACATCACAGGAAACCTATTTTTGTATCATAAGCTTCCTTCCAGATCTATTTCACTCCCTCTTCATTTCCTTGCCCACTGTGGGTTTAGAATTTCAAACACCAGAAGAAAAGTCCTTATTCCCCTCATTCTGGTTTGCCATGCCTCCCTCAGGCAATTATGATAACACATCCAGCAACCTCCTGAATGGAAGTAGAAGTTTCTAGAATGGTGCCATCCAATAGGGCTACTGTAAACTACAAGAGCCAGTTGAGTACTTGGAATGAATGTGGCTAGTCTAAACTGAGATGTGAAAAAATATACACCAGAACTCAAAGGCTTTTAAAAGAAAAAGGATGCAAAATATCTTAATAATTTTGTTAATACTATGTTGAAAAGATAACTTTTGGTTACATTGGGTTGAATAAAATATATTATTAAAATTAATGTTACCTGTTTCGTGTTACTTTTTTTAATGGGGCTACTGGAAAACTTTAAATTATGCATGTGGTTTGCACCTGTGGTTTACATCATATTTATATTGGACAGCACTGTTTTAGCAAAATAAGTAATGGGAACCAATGAAGAAAAAATAAGTCTGTAGCTTAAAACGATTATCTCACTACATCTACAGCATGACCTGCCCAAACATACTGCTGAACACTCTAAATTCAGTGATTATGAAACAATGTCATATGCCACATCTATATTTTTTAAAACAGGAGGGAAAAGACAATAAGCATGCTATCTATCCCTTCTATCCAAGAAATCAGAACATGCTGGGATAGATGGGTGAGTATGTGACTACCAAAATGTGATAAGCATGCGACAAGTTTGGGTTTAAAGCATGGATGCTATTCTGAGTAGAAATGGCAATAGCCAAGACCAGAACAAACTCCTCTGAGGAGTGACTGTGAGATATATGGGCTGTGATGGGCCAAAGATATAACAGTAGAGAGATACACATGTAAGACAGTGTCCAGGAAACAAGGAATAGCTTAGGGGCAGAGGGCAAGGTGTGATAAAGAAAAGATGGCAGAAGTTCCAGTTAGAACCAGGTAATAAATGGCTTGAAATGCCAACTCAAGGGAATTGGATCTTACCTTCTCAGAGAATGGAGACCCAGCAAAGAGTCTTAAGCAGAAAATAACATGGTAGGTTGGAGTTTGGAGTTTTAGAAAGACAACACTGGCAAGAAGGAGGAGGAGGAGAGGAGAAGACATACCAAAGTGGAGAGAATAGATGCTAGGGGTGTGTGTGAGAAGTTAGGTTCTTATCTGGAGGTCTTCTATGACTTTGGGAGAGACTGATTCCACAATAGATCTAACTGTGGTCTAGGTCTTGCTCGTTCATGAAAATAAAGCCCAAAATGTACTTTTTTTCTGAAGTTCTAGTTAGGACAGAACTTCTCAACTCTCCCACTCAAGATTAGCCTGGCAAAATTTTATTCCTGCTTATTCAAGAAATTGATTTATATATTCCTACAAGGCACTCAGTCCATCTAACAGCTTCAACTGGTCATGCACAGTTTCTCAGTTTCTTAGTTCCATTTTCAAAATTGATAACAAAGAACTATAGGTAAGGGGAGTTGTGCACGAGACTTCTGCCCAACATACTGGTGGAGGTGAGCAGGTGTGTGTGCTTTCTGACCAGGCTAAGGGGGTCTAGCCTGCCCATCCCTCCTAAAGACCAGGCTATGCCCAATACAAGGCTCAGTATGAAAGTAAATGTCAGCTTCACCTGTCCCTAAAGCAAGAAGAGCTAGTCAACACAGCTATATGAGAAAAGTAAGCCTGGAGACAACGTGAAGAATATCAATGTTTATCTCTGCCTCTGGACCACTTTATCATCTTTTACATGAATCTGAGGTTCCTTAAAGTCCTTTTAAAAAGAAGAAAAAACTTTTCTTATTTTTTTGCTTTATTGGCTAGGTCAATACATATTCATTTTCTGTACTTTACCAAAGACATCATTGAGAGCAGTAGAATCAATGAATCAATTAATCTATCAATTAGTGTGAGATGCCGCTGAGTTCTCCTGGAGCTAAATAACAGAAACAATGATTAATCAGTCTCACAGTGCATCACCCATTATGAACAATCTGCTGGCTTCTAAATGGACAATATAAATGATGAAATAGGTTATGTGATAGCTGGCTCCGTGTCTGAATTTTTTCACCGGGAAATATCTCTGAAAGTCTTATAGTATATGAGTCAACAAATTCTTGAGAATAACTCTCGGATCCACGTATGCTTGTGAATTACACCTACTCTGCTCAAACCTGTCTTGGAAACAGACATCCTCACCTAATTACCTGCATTAACCTGGTCAGAGTAATGGAAGGTTTTGAACTCCTGGCTTTTGAGCTTAAAAATAAAGACTTTAATTTAGAACCAAGACATGGAGATGAAGATGAGACATCAATGTGATCACGAGAGCTAGATTCTTAAAGCTGGCATGACCCAAGTCCAAAGAAAGCTCCCCTGATTGCCAATGGTGGGCAGCCACTGGTCACAACTGATGCTTGCCTCACGTCTCCTCTCAGTGGGAGATGCAAAGCTCTTCTAAAGCCAAGTAGACACCTTGATAGACTTTTTGAAAGTAGTACATTAATCAAGAACAAACTTGTTCAAATTGACCTGGACTTAAGAACTTTTAAAATTATGTAGAGTGAATCACCCTACTAAATGTTTTATTCTTTACACAATACCATAAAGATTCTAAGTTGGAGCACTGTAACTGTGGTAATTTAGCAAAATGGTCAGGTTTGTTAGCAACGGTCTAGGCATCTAGTGAATCAGAAAGAAACGATTAGGGATAGGCAAACACAGCAGCTTTTATGACCAACATTTTGGCTAATTTCAGCTCTAAGAGGAGCTGGAGAAATGGCACAGTGGTTAAAGCACTTACCCCGCAAGTGCAACATCCTGGGTTCAACTCCCCAGCACCACATAAGTTAGTTGCAGTGACACACACCTGTAATCTCAGCACTTGGGAGGCTGAGACAGGAGGATTGCCTGAGGCCAAGGTTAGCCTGGGCCCCAAAGTGAGTTCAGGACCAACCTGGCCTTCAGAGTAAGAACCTATCTCAAAAAAAAAAGCCTTTCAGATTTGAGAAGTTTTGCCTTCCTCTTTTGTTTTAAATGAAAAACAATTTATTAATCAAAACAATGAAGTTAGTAGTTATGACTTACTCAGAAAAGCCTGTTCTTCACCATTATTTTAGGTGTCTAAGACTTTTAGAGCTGCTGCTGCTGCTGCTGCTGCTGCTGTGTGTGTGTGTGTGTGTGTGTGTGTAAACCCAGGACCTTCATACTAAGCCACATTCCCAGCCACTAAATTGCCCAGGGTCAGCTCAAACTTGTCATTATTCTGCCTCAAGCTTTATTTATTTTTAAAACTGACATTTAAATTCTGGAAGAAATTCAGAGGTTGTTTTTTGGACTATGCTATGGTTTAGATCTGGAGTGTCCCCCAAAAGCCTCATGTATTCAGATATAGTGGATTAACAGAGGAACCGCCTGCTGTTGGGAGGTAAGGTCTGGCTAGAAAGGGCAGATGCTTGGGGCTTGGCCTGCAGCGATTGTGTCAACTTGTTGAGATTGGGGAACCCCCAGGACAGAGCTTTCACGTGTGTGTGCTATTGATTTGTGGGCCAAGAGGTGAAGGAGAGGCACCCACTCTGGGTGCGCGGGCCCAACTGGATACTTAAACTAAGTAAAGTAAGTTATTCTCATAATTCCTGAGAAAATCTCTGACCTTTACCCTACTCTCCAGATAAGGCTCCTTCTTCCTTCGCTTGGCTTTCTGTCAGGCTGTGAGCAGCTCTCTGGCCTCTGCCATGTGCTTCCACTGTTCCCAGTTTCCCACGAATGGACTATGTGAGACTTCCTGAAACTGTAAGCTGAAATAAGTGTTTTCTCTCTTTTGGATATCAGGTTCTGTCCCAGCAATGAATAAGTTAACTAAGACAGACTATTAACAGTAATACAGATTTGAACATGTGGCAATAAAGAAAATTGTCTGCTTATGCTACATTTGTCACCATCACAGGTGTCCTTACTATATGTATATATTCTATAGCCAAATAATATAGAATTAATATACTTAAGGCAACACCTTTAATGTTAATCAAATTTCTATTTCTTGAAGGAACACATTTGGAAATCATCCTGTAATTCTGTTGTGGAATCTCCCATCCCTTTTGTAGGCATAGAGTTTGCATATCTTCAGAATTAAACACATTTCAAGCTTTATAATCTCTACAGATCATTGTTTTGTTAGGACATACCACGCTGGTTTCATAAACCTGATCAAATCTTTGCCTTCAGGCAGACATCTGCAGTCGTTGGCCTCCAGGTGCTTAAGAGTCCCCGTACTTCAAGACACTCCCCTAAAGGAACAACAACAAAAAAAAGCAAAAAGCAGAGAAAGAGAGAAAGAACGAACCTCCAGGAAGTCTGCAGGTGCAGGAGAGTTTTAGGGGAAATTAACAAGGGATTGCTCTTTTATGTTGTGCATTCAAGTAAGCAGTTATATGTTGGCACCGATGCAGTTCTGACCTTAGCTACGCAAAACAGGAAGTCAGAGGTGTTTCTTGGTACTGTGCTGGAGCTCCCCTCTCTCTTGGGCAGAACATCCACCTTTATGAGTACTAACTGAGGTGTCAAGGAAATGAGAACTGCGGAAAAGTATCTAAAGAACCCAATACAGGATCGTTGGTACTAAAGACAATAAATATGTAAACACCCTTGCCTTTCGCTCTTTGGCTGTTCACTGGTGACTGAATCAAGATCTGCAGGGCCGTTTAGATCAAGAAGAAAAAAATTATGTGAATTTCTGGCTTATTCCCAAAAACCAGATGCTTGAAGCTGCTGAAGCCACATGCTTCTTTGCACATTTTGACCTTTATGTTCTTTCTCTGATGGCTCAAAATTCAGTGTTTTTAGTAAGAACATTTAGACTTTAATTATGGTACTCAAGATTCATAGCTCCAACTGTCACTGGCAATGGATTCATTGTCCAGGCACTGACCAAGTTGAACTGCCTATATCCTGTCAAATAAAAAAGTCATCTGGTCACTTACAGAAAGAAGATTTAAGTAGCTCAGAGGACTTAAAGACATGTTCACAGAAGTAAGATATTTTGCTATCAGTGTTCCAGTGTTGCACTCACTAAATGGAAGTAATTCCAGTGTCACTTTCACTCCAAAACATTAACATACAACTAACCAATAGAAAGGACCAGAAGGCTAGTCTCTTCAGATAACAAACACCATATACAACACAACCAAATGTGTAGTAATGCATATCCACATTCATCATTTTCCTGAAGCTAAGGCCAATGACTTTCTAGAAACCTTTAGAAATCTTTAAAAGCCTTGGGCTATTTGTCCTTAGACCTTTGTGTGGTTTATTTAGCCCTTCAAATAGTTTATATATCCTTTTTTGATTTTTGTCTAGGTATCCCATGATGTGCATTTCTCTTCCTACAACAAACAAGAAAGCGTAACTCTGGCTAAGTGGTACTCCTTCTGGAGATAACAGTAAGAGTATACTAGAAAATTAAATAAGTGCTTATATGGTTTTAAAAATGCCCAGCAGCTAGTAAGTTGTTGTTACCACAAAGAGTTTTGAAGTAAGAATTTAGAGAAAAATCTTCAGGTCCTGGAAAAGTGAAAACTGACTAGAACAGAAGGCAGAAGTCTCTCTCTTAAACATCACTGTGAGCCGCACTGTGCTCCCTCACTGGACATGTGTGACAGAGGCTTTTCCGTGACCACTAGAAAAATCATTCTCAATCCTATTCTAACCAGACACCTTTTTCCTTCCAAGTCTGGAAAACTCCCTACACACGTCCCCAAACTTCCTTGCAGCTAGATGGAATGCCGGGTTCTGGCCAAGGGAAAACAAAATGAGTGATTTCTCCTTCTAGATAAAAAGATGAGCCCTTCACTCTTCATCTTGCCATGCCTGGAGCTGTATTGACTTTATGCAAACACAAGCTACAAGCAGAAGGAAGAGAGTAAGCACTTTAGGATAGTGGAAGATAAAAGTAGAAATAACCAGGGTTCTTGATGGCACTGCACAGCTACTGAGCTAATGCCAGCGAACACCAAACTTAAGGTTTCGTGTCATGAGAGGCAAAAAAGCACCTATTGTTTAGTTGACTGTTAATCAAATTTCTTGCTGTTGTTGCTTGCCCGGGAAGCACTTTTTATCAGATATGGTGTCTTATTCAGAGCCCGTATATGTGCGTGCAAAGAATTCATATTAATGCTTGCTTCATGTCCCATTGGCTCTGACAACGAGTCAATCATACTTTGCACAATATCGGATACTTGTCAGAACCATCCGGAAAACTTTTGAAGAACTGGAGATTATTGGAGCTAATACCCAGAAATATGGCTTCAGTAGTCCAGAGGTACAGTCTTACTGTTTGAGAGCCATATCAATATTCACCTTGGATCCTAAATGAAGTGAGATATAGACCATCTTTATAAAACACGTCTTTCTGAAGGAAGTCTTCAATTCATATCTATTATCCAAGAAACTTCAGTCAAACAAAAAGAAACATGTACTTTAGAATTTTGCTTCTCAATCTGGGGTTTTGGAACCCCATCTCAAAACTCCTGACACAGATTCTCAGCTTAGAGTCAGAAAGTTATTTATTTATTTATTATTGCAGTACTGGGGATTGAAACCAGGGCCTTCACATTTTTGAGACAAGTCATCAAGGTTCCAAGGCCGGGCTCAAACTTGAGACCTTCCTGCTGCAGTTCCTCTAGGATGACAGGAGTAGCCCACCACCTCTAACTGGAATTTGAATTTTAAATAACAGATTCTGATTCCTCTACTCTAAAGACTGTTCATTCTTCCAACTTCGTTACCGATCAACAACCATTATTGAGATGCTGGATATATTGGTTAGGGTTCTAAGAGAGGCCGAGTTAATGGAATTCATAGACATAAAGGGAATTTATTTGGAGAGAGAGAGAGTCCAAATTGGCCGTATGCACATGTAAGATGCAGAGGGTCCAGCAGCAGCTCACGCTCCTGCCAGAAGGATGCCAGTCCGAGACTGCAGGACAGCCCGCGACAGCCTGTCACAGATAGCTGTGCAAAAAGCAAGAGAAATCAAGAGAAGATCTGAGCAAGCCAGACTGGGCTCAAATTTATGACGATCTTCCTGCCCCAGCCTCCCAAGTGCTGGGACTACAGGCCTGTGCCACCATGCCCAGTTTATGTGCTGCTGGAGGGAATGGAATCGAGGTAAGTAGTGCTCAGTAGGCAAGCGCTTTAACTGCTGAGCTGTTCCTCAAACCTCAAGGCCAGAGCTTTTCTTAAGAAGAGGCTGCAACAATGGTTCTTCCTCCCTCCTTTACTCAGTTCAAGCAGCCAGTTGGGTGTCCCTCCCCCATTTCCTGGCCCTCAAGTCAACAGCACACACCTGAAATGGACATTCCGCAGTTGCTGCAAGTTGACACTCCCTCTAAGGGTCGCATTGGGCTTATAGCTGTGAATAAGAGAGGCCAGGCCTTTCCCAGCTGGGCGGCCCGCATTGCAACTATGCAAATTAAATGGTAAGCCAAAAAGTAGAAACTAGAAATAGCAAGTTCTACAGACAGAACAAGACATGGTACCAATATGATGTAATAGAGAACACATATTTGGGGTGGGCAAGAGGACAGCAGCCAGGAAGAGTGTATACCCTTAGAAACAGTGTTTAAGCTCAGTGCAGAAATCATTCAGAGGACGCACCTGGCCTAGCAGAAAAGCACAGGCACAGGCCTTGAGCGAGAATGGATTGACATTTATGAGAATCATAGGAGTTTAGATGGAGAGGAAGAGAAGTAGGAATTGTAAAGTCAGAGTGAAGATGCAGGTCTTGGTGGTTAAAAAGACGTTTTAAAAAGAAGTCTTTTTAGTGAAAAGCCAAGGAAAGGTTTTAAGCTGGAAGAGAAAAGGAAAGGGAAAAGACAGGTGTGTTTTTCCAAACCTTACTTATAGGGCAGTGGGCGTGGTCCCACTACAGCCTGGGTCACTTCATAAGAGAACTGCTCATCTTCCCTGGCCGACACCCTCTTACTAGCCACTTAACGCTCCTCTCGGGTGTGTCTTTTCAACTCCCCTATTTTTGTGCTCCACTCTGCCTTTCCAAATACGTGGCACCCACAACATAAAGAAAGTAACGAAGTATTTGGCTCACACTTTTAGAGGGTTCAGTCCGTATGCAGCTGGTTCCAAGGCAAGAAGCATCAAAGCAGAAGAGAATGAGGGAGCACTGGTACTTTGTTCATAAAAACTGGGAGACAGAGTAGAAGAGCGGCCAACTAATTCAGTAAGTCTTGTAGTTTTGGAGAACCCAGAAGGTAGCACGATAGCAACCATGACAGAACGGCCAAGGCAAATGTAGTCACCTTTCTTGTCACTGGCTAACCAACTCTTCTAAACATTCCCAGGAAGGGTTACTTAGAAACATTTTCACATCCAGGATATTTTCTGTCTCCAAACTCCAGATGGCTCTGAACCATATGATTGTTTGGTTCATTATTATCCTTGTTCTTTGGTATTTATCTTGTATATAGGGTTGTTTCATTTCCTTAACTACATAGTTCAACTGCATAATTATGACAAGAATGATGCCCACCTAATTCTATTATTTTTCTCTAGAACATTGCCAAACACACAAGAGAAGCTTAGCAAATAGTTGTTTGATTGAATAATGGCGACCAGCACATTACACTGTCTCCCTCAATTGTTTCATCTATCATGATGAGTGATCTTTAGAAAGGCAACATCTCGTCATTACTGGGATATTTTGAAATATAAGCTGTCCATCAGCATTAAATGGTGTAAAAGTAGCAGCAAGAACAGCCAAGTAGCTTTATTACTTTATAATTTTTTAGCGATTTCAAGAGAATTATATAATTGTACCCCTATGACAACCTGATATAAAAGGTAGGGTTTTTTTTATTTTTTACTACTATTCTAAAAACAGTTCAAGTGAAATCTAACCTCATGACAAATCTTTAAGTGCACAATAAAGTATCATTAACTCTAGACACCAAGCTAGAATTCACCACTGTTTGAAAATGTACTTATCCATCAGCAGATTTTTAGTTTGTTTTCATGTCTTGGCCCTTACGAATAATGCTTCAATCAACATGGAGCACAAATATCTCTTTGAGATCCTGGCATTAACTCTTTTGGATATACACATCTGAGTAGGATTGTTAGACTGCATGGTAGTCCTACTTCTCTTTTTATCAAGGAAGCTTTGTGTTGTTTTTCATAGTTACTAACCCCCATTTTGCATTCTCATTAACAGCATACATGGGTGCCAGTATTTTCTTATTCTCTGCAATGCTTGCTATCTTTTATTAAAATAAAAATAATAATTCTAATGGAGATAAGATGGTATTGCAGTGTGACTTTATTTTTCACTTTCTTGATGTTTAGTGAGGGTGAGCATGTCTCTGGGGGCATATATGTATCTTCTTTGGAAAAATGTCTACTCAAGTCTTTTGCCCACTTAATAAATTATGTTATTTGCTTTTTTGCTTTTGGTATGGTTGGTATCATACTACCTATTTTGCTAAGTATATTTTACAAATGGCAATAACTATGTAATTTGAAAGTATTTTCTCTCTTCCTGTATGTTGCCTTCTCACTCTGTTGATTATTTTATTCACTATATAAAAGGTTTTAATTTGATAGGGTCCAACTTCTCTGTTTTCTTGCGGTTTCCGTGCTACCTCCAAGGAGCCCCTGGCGAGCTCTCTGTCGGGAGCCTGTCTCCCATGTTTCCTTCTCCGGTGCTCGGTTCCAGGTCTTACATTTAAACCTTTAAACCATTATGAGTTGATTTTTGTGTGTGACATACAAGAAGGGTCCCGTTTTATTCTTTTGCGTGTGGATATACAGTTTCCTCAACAACATTTGTCCTTTTCTCCACTTTAACATTCTTATCAAAGGCCAGTTGACTATATATAGGTGGGATTTGTTTCTGAATTCCATGTTCTATTCTGTTGATCTAGATATTTGTTTTGTTTTGTTTTGCTTTTGCTAACATTATAATATTTCAATTGCTACAGCTTTGTAATATGTTCTGAAATCAGGAATTGTGATGTTGCCACGTTTATTCTTGCTCAAGGATGCTTTGCTATTCAGCCTCTTTTGTGGTTCCACATGATTTTAGAATTTGTCTTTCTATTTCTTTAAAAATACCATTTGGCTTTCAAGAGAAGTTGCACTTAGTCAACAAATCACGTTGAGTAACACGTATATTTTAACTCTCTTAGGTCTTCCATATACTCGAGGTATCTTTCTACTAATTTGTATCTTCCTAACTTTCTTTCATTGGTATTTTATAACTTAAATGTGTGAGTGTCTATTCTCTTCACTAACATTATTCCTAAATATTTTACAATTTTCTGGTGTCACTGCAATTTTTGGAAACTTCGTTGTAGTTATGTCACTTTTTTGTATTTTTTGCCTGCAACTTTGCTAAATTCATGTATTGGTTCTAACAGAGTGTGTGTGTGTGTGTGTGTGTGTGTGTGTGTGTGTGTGTGTGTGTTCTTTAGAGTTTTCTTTCTGTGACATCATGCTCTTTGTGAGTAGAGATAATTATTCGTTCTTTCCTGATAATGAGGTCTTCCATTTATTTTCTTGCCTACTTGCTCTGCGTAGGACTTCCAGTAGCATGTTGAGTAGGAGATGCAAAAAGGAGCATCTTTGTCCAGTTCCTGCTCTTCAGAAAAAGCTTTCAGTTTTCCTTTTAGGCGTTAGTCTTTCTTAGATTTTTATCACGTTGGGGTTATGTTCTTCTTCATTTAGTCTTTTGAGAGCTTTTCCTATGGAAAAAGTGTTGAATTAAGAGAGTACATCAGCCATCAATGAAATTACTACTCAAAAGACCTTTGAGCATGATGCCCCAGGTCTGATGACTATGTGTGAGTTTCTTTCTGCAGAGAAACAACTGGATCTTTATTCACTGAGCATAGTACCTGCATCACCTAAAACAGGGTCTGACTTCTAAATTAGTGGCAGCAACCTTCCTAGCAAAAACTTTCTCACTGCTTCTTGACACTTCAAAATAAAACTAAAAGCCTGCTGCTCTTTTCCCCAGCCATACTGATTGGATCTGGTTGCACTTGTTTGCGAAGAAGGAAAGAGAGCAACCTTTTCTGCCTCTAACTAGAGTGAATCAGCAACAAGCAAGGCAGACAGAGGGAAGATAACTTTTGATAGCATAGATTTTGCAACTGGAAAATTATCGATCAAGTATTGTGATTGATGCAAACCACCCACAGCACTTTGCAGCTCATCCATTAGACGCGAAGTCCTTTCTTTCACTCCTTGAGCTTGGGCCGGACTTGTGACTTACTGAGTCCAACAGAATGTGGAGGGAGTTATCACATGAGCGATTGACACCTGAATCTCCACAGGCCTGGCTGCCTTTATGCTCTTGGATGGTGAGGGACAAGTGGCTCAGTCATCTTACCTAACAACCAACAGCAAGACACCACTGGACACATGAGGGAGGCTGTCTTCTCGGATGACAGTCCCCATCAGAGTCACCAGTTGAGTCTGCTGCTCACATATCCAACTCAGATCAGCAGAAATGCCACACGGACTTGTAGCTCATGAGTGATATAAATGGTTGTATTCTTAAGTCACAGTTTTTGGATGTTTTGTCTCCAAAACAGCAAAATTTAACTGATTTGACAAGAGACCAATAGAATCAGGCAAATCACTAGGCTAACCAACCATCTGTACATGGCAGCAGTGGTCCAAGCAGTAGAAAATGATAGAACAAAAAGACACTCAGCTTAGCACAGAGATTGCTAATCACATCAGCTTTTCATGTCATAGACTCAGAGTTAGTAACTGCCATTAGTAGTATATTTTTATAGAAAAGAAAATGAACATATAATGATTGTGCATAATGGCTTGTCTTTGAAAAATCACAAATGGCTCCAGTGACATTAAGCACTGGCTGATAACAGAAACACCACCCCCATCCCATGATACTGAGCTGGTTATGAGATGGTGGAGGGAGACCTTCTGCCTCGTGGGAGTGACAGCCTCAGCTCTTTCAAGTTTGTGTACAACCCCTTACCTATATCCATGTCCCATCACGGTGGAGCTCCACTTATAGTTTTTATAGCAAGAAATAAAAATTATGGTTTGGAGGCTGAGAGGGAAAAAGAACAAAGAGAAAAGGGAGAATTGTTATGTCAACACTCATTCAGTTATTGGAGACGGGCGTGCTTGAGCACGTGTCTTTCAACTTTTCTTCCAAACCTCAAATCACCTCATATTCTCTTGCTAGAGGGTAGAAGAAAGGAGTGGGGAGAGCCTAAAAGGTTTAATCTTCATCTACCAAATCCCACAATGACTGTTTCAGAAAATAATCATACAGTGTGAGAATTTTATAAGGAAAATTTCCCAGGAGCTGACATACCTGATTAATTGTATGTGTCTTTTAGTAACTTAGAAAACATATTTGCAAAGAAAACCTAAATATGAGGGCAGAACACTTCAAAATTTCCAGACATATCCTGAAAACAGTTCTGCTCGTCTGATTATACTGGAGCTCATGCATTGCCTAACACTAAGGCAATGAGAGTCTCTTCCATTCCCTTGTGCTTAATTGTCTCATATGACTTCTACAATATAAACTCTGAGGCCTGAAATTCTTTCATTATCTATCTTTACCTTTCCTATAATTCCTATAAGTATGATATGTTACACTCTTCCCTTGCCCCCAAACATAAGTAATCTATTAAGAGCATCTTCTTCACTCATTTGCATTTGTTTAAAATGGTACTTGACTTCTGAAGTCCATCTCAAATGTCATTTCTTTATTGCAGATATTTCTCTATGACTTGAGATACTCTCATGTTAAGAGCATCATCTCTTCACCCCGGAAATTACAAATCCATTCCTGGACTCCTTATAGCTGGGAAGAAATCACATGACCAAGTCTCACCAGTCAGGAATGTCCACTTGAGAAAATTATTCTGAAGAGAAACATGAAGGGTAACTACGCACAGAGGAAGGAATCTTCTGGTAGGATTGGTAGAGGAAGACTCTGGTTCTTCAGTGACGATGGGACCTGAGATTCTAGTTACCATTTATTATTGATTCTTAGATACCATCATCTGTAGATGGAGCATTATTTAATGTACCTCTAAAACATATTTAATACTACCAGTAAATACATGCCCAAGTGCTCTTATAACTTGGAAAAAGTATATAATGAAACTCTGCTAGACATACAAACATATTTTATCATAAAATATATTGGTTGAATTATTTGCATTCAGAGTCTCATTGTTTTCTGAAAGACTTTCAAGCTCAGAATCAGCCACGTTCAGGTTCCATGTTTTGGCACACTGTATTATTCTTTGGCTCACCAGGAACTTTACTGGTGCAGCATTTTTTAGGAGAGTACACCACTATCAACCCTGGGAACTTCTTTCTCTCCACTAGTACTAGTTCAATAAGTGTTGATGCCCACAAATGGGCAATACCAGCTAAAGGGTGACTTCTAATTGGACAGCAGCAATTATGAGATACCGTCTAATTCTAGAGAGTTAAAATATGAAGTATGGTTTATCTCTTCCAGTGACTCCACGGTCACTTTCTTTGCTATAATATGGCAGTCTATCCAATGAAAACTTGGCTCTGGGTGACTAAACTGGAGCGTGAAATGGAATAAACACCTTTATTCTCAGCATGTTGTCCTACAGTTTCTGCCAGCCTTAAAGGAAAAGAACATAGAGACTATGATACATACCCAGTATTCTTTTCTGAGAAGTTTTAATAATCATTACTTGAAGAAAGGAACGAAGATTTAATTGTAGCTAACTTGGACTTTCATTGCATTATAACAAGTCTTATATAAGTCATTTAAATTCTCATATAAATTGTTCTGCTCAAATTTTTCATACCAAATAATGCCAAATCTCCCTTCAGGAAAACTTCACTACTTCGATAAAATAAAGTCTGAGATTTGATTGTTTTCCAGCTTCCCTATCTCGAGATACACCTTGGGCTCCGTTAAATCTACAGTGGCATTCGTCTCTGCTTGGTCTTACGGCCCGTGAGTAAGAAATGGGCTTCCATTGTGGGCAAGGATGAGGTGGGTGGTGGATTCTGCCAGACTGCAGAGTGCTGGTGAGGGTTGTGGACTCTCTGGTTTCTTCATTCCATGACCATATCTACCTGGAACATCTTAGCTACAAGCAAGACAAAAATCAAAGTAGCTTAATATTAGTAACATTTGTTATCTCATAATGAAAATTTCACAGATCAGCCAATCTCTACACACCACATAAATGAGCTCCACACTTCTTCTCCAAGACCTTGTTGGAACCTTTTTCCTATTTATTTCAGCCTCACAGTCAGACTGAGAGCAAGATGGCCGCCATAGATCCAAGCATCACAGGCAGATGCAACAGTGTCTATGGGAGGAAGAGAGAAGAGTCTTAGGAACAAACCAATAGTATACCTCTCCCAGAACCTTCCAGCACTATTGCAGTCGAGTGTATTCACATAGTTAGTTCATATGCTTATGCCTAATCAATTATTGGCAAAGAGAAAGACTAATTATTGTTGGTTCAGACCACTGAGGGCCCACCCTGGGGGCTGTCTGTGATGGCTAGGACCAATTTACCCAAAAGAATGGGGTCACATGGAGAGGGTGGATGCCTGAACAAAACCAGGGTCCTGTCAGGCAGAAGGAAGAGTGAGTGAGAAAATGCTATTAGTAGAACCAGTAGGAACTACTAGGTAATCTCTTTTAAATCTTACTTTTTCTTGGAAATGGCACATTTTAATCATTATTCATGAAATACACACATTTGTAATTCCCTCCTCTGTATGAATAAACATTCTTATGCTCCAGCACACTGGACTATTTTTTCTCCATGAGAAACATGGTGTCATTAAAAGGAGCTACAGGTTGTATAAGCCATTTCTTTCTAATTGGAAAAGTGACACTGCAAATGATGGAGTTCTTTTTACTCAACTTATTCCTCTGACAAATATTTTATTTTACTGTGATGAGTACAAATAGCTTGATTATTTTATACAGGACTAATCCCTCTCATACATAATTTTGTAAACTAAGGGAAAGGGCAACATCTTCTTCCTATTTGTATATTCTGCATGCTATCATTTGGATCTTGAGTGTCCCCCAAAGGCTTCATGTACTTGAAACCGTGTGTTATTGGGAGGTAGGGCCTGGCTGGAAGGGAGAGGTGTTTAAGGTTTGGCCTGGAAAGATTGTCAATTTGTTGAGATTGGGCATTACTAGGACAGAGATTTCAGGTGTTTGTTATTGCCTAGTGGACCAAGAAGTGAGGCAGGGGCACCCACCCTGGGATGCAGGCCAACTGGCATCTTGAAGTAATGGAAGGAAGGAAGGAAGGAAGGAAGGAAGGAAGGAAGGAAGGAAGGATGAAAAAACATTGTTACAGCTTCTTCCTGGGAGAATCCTGGTCCTGTTTGAGTCTCCAGAGATTGGCTTTACTTCTGTCTCACTTAGTTTGTGTCTGCAATAGGGCCAGCATCTTCCCAGCCTCTGTCATGTACCTCCACCATGGCTGGCGGCCCCACAAACAATCTGACTATGTGAAACCTTCTGAAATTGTGGGCTAAATAAATCTTCCCTCCATTAAATTGTGGGTGTTGAGTTTTTTGTCACAGCAATGAGAAAGTAGCTAAGACACTGAAGAACTCAGTTATATCAATAACTATGATGAACAGAGATATTAATCTTACAAATTCTTCCCGGGCCTAATAGAAGCTTTTATGACAACAAACGCTAAAGCTCTGAGGTAGAAGTGGCCCACTTCTACCCAGTGAGCACCTGCAAAGGCCCTTTGGTTTTCAGGTACTTTCCTCTCCACTGAACCAGTCACAAATGTCACCCAGAAGCACGGACTTTCAGGCTGGAACTCTGGTTCTGGTGCTCTTAATGGTCATAGAGTAAGCAGAGGTAGAAAAACTGGCAGACCCTCACTCTGACAAGCATCTTTTGAAAAAAAATATAGTTTGTAACAGTGAAAGGGGGCTTCCGGTCAAGATTGTGGCTGAGTAACAGTGCTGCACAATGTCTCCTCATCGACCCACTTAAAAAGTAGAGAATTTAGTTAGAAAAAGTGTGTTCAGTGTAGCTAGGAAAGAGAGGAGCATACCCAACAACTGAAAGAAGGCCAGAGGAAGGTCAGAAATTCTGAAGGATCATCAAAAGCAGAGAAAAAAATCCCAGCATCCCAGGAAGCTGCAGCAGGTTGGCTGCAAAGGGCTGGAGCCGCAGGCAGCTGCAGACGGAGGAAAGCTCACTGGGGCTGGGGACATCTGATGGAGCTGGGAGAGGACAAGAACACCCCAACAACCAACAGGAGGCTGTGCAGGGGTGGGGGTGGGATTGGGGGGGGTCAGAAATCCTGAAGTAATATTGGAAGAGGAGGAAAACAGCAGCTGACTCAGCTCAGTCCTGACCTGCCGGCATCCACAGACCACAGGCTGCGGAAATTCCAGAGGCCAGAAACTCAGCCTGAGGTAAGCGCAGATCAGGATAAGTGGGAATTGTCAGCAGCTGGTGGCCCCAGCCTCCGAAAAACCAACCCGCTGGTAATATATACTACAAACGCAGCGTGCACTCCACCTAGAAAATGCCCCAGAATTCCAAATCAGAAACAGGGCTCAGCAGCCTTCACAGGCAGTGACATAAGCAGGAGCCATTTTAAAAAGAAAGAAACAAACCAAAAAAAAAAGCCCAAAACTAACACTTTAGAGTAAAAGAAAGCTGAGAAGAACATATCAGGACTTTGGCGGCCACCCTTAAACAGTGCCTAGGAAGAAACTGGCACAAGTGGCAGAGAGAGGAGAAAAGAGCAGGGAAAGGGCTGCTGACCCCCTGAATGGCTCAGGGCGCCTCTGCTCTGAGGGTGGAGAGCCTTGCTCTGGGGGAGGGAAGCCAGGACAGATGGAGAGCTTTGCTGAGTGGACCAGGGGAAACAAGACACCTCAAAAGGGGGACTGTTGCCCCATTCCTCCATCACGCACGAGAGGCTGCCAGGTCCCTACTGCCCTGCACACCAGAGGCATCTAGGACCGGGAAGTCAATCACCTCTCCATCCCATGAGCCAGAGGCTTCTGGAGGCTTCCAGGGAATTACATCACCCTGTCATTCCTTATCCCCAGAGGCTTCCAGAGGCTTCCAGAGGCTTCAAGGACCAGGAATTCCATTGCCCTATCTGTCCCTCGGACCAGAGGATTCCAGAGGCATCTAGGACTGGGCCTTCACCAAACCCTTCTTTTCTGCGTACCAGAGACAGCCAGAGACAGCAGAACCATGGGGAAACGTGGTAACAAATCTATGAAAAGGCCTGACACCCCAGAAGATGATACCAGGGATACTGAAATTGCAGAATCCAAAGAAGAAAAATGGCAAGAATGATGGTAACTTCTGGGCCTAGATATTAATTGAATTAAAGCAGGAATTAAAGCAGGAAATAAAACAGACAGTGCAAGAGCTACACCAACACATAGCTACACAAAAATCAAGCCTTGAAAAACAAAAAGAGGAGACCACAGAAGAAATATACCAGAAGATAAAGAAGGCAAAAGAAGAAATTAGAGAAGAACAGAGCAGACACATAGAAAAATTGAATGCAGATATTCAGGAAGTGAAAAACACACAGGAAATAATTAGCAACCACATTAAACATCTTCAGAATAGAATGTCAGACCTAGAAAATAAAGTTACTGAGCTGCAACATACAGGCCATGAAGAACACAAAGTAAATAAGAAAGAAAGTGAATCATTGCAATGGCTGATAGATGATTCAAGGAGAAACAACCTCAGAATTATGGGAATTGAGGAGAAGACTGAGGACAAAACAAAAGGCTTAAAGGACATGTTCAATGAAATTATGGAAGAAAATTACCCAAATCTAAGAAAAGAAATGAACATGGAACTATTGCAGGCATATAGAACACCAAACAACTTTGATCAGAAGAGATCCTCATCAGGACACATCATAATTAAAATACTAGAAACCCAACACAAAGAGAAAATACTAAAAGCAGTAAGAGAAAAACAGAAGGTGACCTACAAAGATAAGCCCTTTGGGATAACTTCAGACTTCTCAATCCAGACTCTAAAATCCAGGAGATCATGGAGCAATGTCATCCAAGCACTAAAAGAACATAAATGCCAACCAAGACTGCTGTATCCAGCAAAATTGTCTTTTAATTTAAAAGGAGAACTTCAAAATTTCCATGACATAGAATGCTTAAAGGAATTTGCAGCCACTGATCCAATATTGCAGAGAATACTTAAAGGAAACTTGGAAAATGAAAGGGAGGCCAGTGACACCAGTGACCCCAGAGGAAAAACAACAACAGCTAGATGAGAATGAGCTGAGGAAAAAGTATGTTAGTAATTAGTGAAATATGAGTAAATAAGTTATGAAAGTTAAAAAATTCTGAAATAACTAAATTTGCCTTTATACCTGTTACTTTAAGTATATTTATGTGGTATAGATTTAAGTTCATTTAATGTAGCAATGTGATATAGTTTTAATTCTGTTTTATTGTAGCAATTCACTTATTAGGTCACTGATGAAAATTTATCCTAAGAAAACTGATTGATGTAAAAATAGCCCTGTGAATGTATAAATATATATCTTCCAGTATTCAGCTGAGGCATTTGAAATTTAACATTTTTTTCTTCTTTCCCAAATTTACTAGTCTTTTGAACTACATGCTTGTAGTTATTTTGTAATGTGAACTGGTGGGTAAGGCCAAGTTTAAGAATAGCAACAAAGATATAGCAAAATATAGGAAAAAATACTTTTAGTAACTATCCCAATAAAGGGATTGGTTGGATTCAGAGAAGAAGCATCAAGATTTAACTATCCATTCGAGGAATAGGAAGCTGAGTTAGAGTGGTGACTTAAGTGAAATGATTTAGGTGCGGAAAATTAATATGTTAAGTACTGTATAGTCTCTCTGACTTGGGAAGTCCAGAACACAGACATTCCATAGAACCACATGAAGTGATAGCCAGAGTTGGGGGAAGGGAGAGGGAGAGGGTGGGAGGGTCAAAAATGGGAAGAGACTGTAAAGTTGATATGATACATATGTGCACGAAATACCCAAATTCATTGCAAAAACTATGTACTACATATGTATAATAATGAAAAATAGTGGGGGAAAAAGCAGTGAATGTTCTTTCTGCTTTACCCAGAATCATGGGTCTCACAAGTAAGATTAATGGGCCTAAAGATTCTCTAGGAGAAAATATCAAAATTCCATGTTCAAACAGATGTATACACAAGAAGTGAAATTCTGTATATGATCTGGTATTTTTCCTTTTTTTCTTTACTGTCCTGTTCCTTTACTTAATCTCCCCATTTGGGGGTTTTCCCTTCTTCCCTGAGGCACAGTGTATTTTTGCTGAAAATCTTGATTTATGATCTTTGGTTCTTTTTCCTTTACTTTGATTTCTTAAGTCTGCGTTATGACCCCTGCCTCCCAGTCTATCACTGTGGCTGAGAAGTGTGTAGGAATACCAGGGTTACCACGAAGGTCAGCCGACTCTCCCCCAAGGAGAGTGCCACAAGGGTTGGAGTAGCCACTTCTGACATCATGGTCCAAACAGAGATCCTCTGGTAACAGCAGCCCCTGAAAAAGACAAAACTGTTGCGAATCGATTAGCTAACCCTTATTTTTAAAAATATGCCTTATAGTATTCGTTCTGGGAATCCGATAGGGTGGTATTTCCTGGACCAACTGATACAGTGCTCATGTCCTCAGGTAAAGGGAGGGAAATACAGAGAGAGGAAAAGCCAAAGCAAGAAAAGCCTCAATGTTAAAGGTATTTTCGTTGTACACTTAATCTGTTATCAAATGTTCTCTCTCTCTCTCTCTCTCTCTCTCTCTCTCTCTCTCTCTCTCTCTCTCTCTCTCTCTCTCTCTCTCTCTTGCTCTGTAGCTCAGGCTGGTCCTGAACTTACTATATAGCCCAGGCTAGCCTTGGACTCAGAGCAATCCTGCTGCTTCAGCCTCCCAAGTGCTGAGATTACAGGCATGCACCACCATGCCCAGCTGATGTGGTGCTGGGGAATCAAACTCAGGGCCTTGCACTTTCAAGGCAAGTGCCTTAACCGCTGTGTTATTCCTCCAGCCCCAGATGTTATTCTCAATGCACAGGGAGGGATTTAGGTTAAAATCTATGTAATTCAACATTGAATAGTAGTCAAATGTAATATATGAATTGAATATCTCAAAAGGAGAGTGGGAAAGTCCTTGTCACCTTGACAAGATACATAGGTGCACAATATGCTAAACTTCACTGTAAACCTTAAATTTTGCACTTATACATATCAATAAAATGGGGGGAAAATAAATATCTCAAAAAGATTCTACAATCGGGAAGTCCACAGTGTCTGTATTATTTTATTTGGTCATTATGGCAGCCCCCTGATTTATGCTAGCCCTGTTTTACAAGCAGATAAACTCAGAGTCTAAGAGTTTCTGTGCCTTATCTATAAAACTAACTAGTAAAAGAAGAGCCAAAAAGCTGGGTGTCGTGGTACACACCTATAATCCCAGCACTCAGGAGGCTGAAGCAGGAGAATTGCCCTGAATCCAACTCCAGCCTGGGCTACATAGTGAGTTCATGACCAGCCTGGGCTATCGAGCGAGACCATCTCAAAAAAAGAAAAAAGAAAAGGAAAAGAAAAAGCCACGGCTAAAATCTGTGTCCTTGACTCTTCCTGCCTGCAGTATCGATATGCATTCTTGACAAAGAGTAAATACAATCCTCATTGCTACATAAAAATAGCAAAGATTGTACACTAGCAGGTTGCAATTCTGTTACTTCTTTCTTTACATAGATCTGTGACTTTGCATTGCTGTCCATTTCTCCTGCGTCACATTAAGACAGCAGTGAGCTTCTTTAAGAAACATTCAAGAGAAGCTAATGAATGGGCAACATTCACAAGAAGACGTGGGAAGAACACTGTGCTACTGGCTGGCTGAATGAGAACAGGGAGTAAGCTCCTGAAGCTGTCACAGCTCCCAGCTCCTCCATTTTTCTCTCATCCTGTCACTATCTGTGCACTTGCCAAAGCTTTTGTTAACGTGAGCATTAGCCTCTAAGTCAAGATGCGGCATCTTACTAACCGTGGTGTGGTCTGGTGTTCCTTCTAGAGCGATATGAGCCTTGCTGTTATCTCCATTTTATGAGATGGAAGTAGTTTCCACTATCCTTGGCCTGTGTTGAAAACCTTGCCAACTTTCTTTCTTCCAACAGCCCCTAGTGGAGCACACACACTAGGCCCTCTGAAACACTCTGCTTGCCAAGAATGTTAGGCCAAGGTCTGTGAAGACTGAGCACGATGGCAGCTGTGATTTTCAAGTCCTATCTAATGTTGTGTTCCCAATGGGCTCTTTCCAGTGTCACTTGCACTTGAGGTTTTAAAGTCATGGCCTCTCTGGGTAGGATTGAAGAGGCACTGAATGGCAAGTTTCCATGCATCTACAGATGCCTGAGAATCCGATGAAGAGCTACTAGAATTATAGGAGGTAGGGTTTATAGATTGTTTATTTTAGATTCTTAATATAACTTTATCTTCTTTTGAAAACAGCAAAAATATCAAGCTCATAATACCGTGATGAATGAAAGGGCATTAGTCAGAACTATTGTAAGGAAAACTTAGCACTTAAACCACAGCTATAATAGGGTATATGAGGGGAAAGTGTGGTTTTAAAAATTACTGGATATGTATTCGTAGGCATTATTAAACAATCGAATGTGGCAGTCAGAGAAAGGAGTGTGGATTTGACCCAGGTATGACATTCTGCTTGACTTATTTTTCATGACAATAAAATGTAGTTACCACTTTAGAAAAAAAAAAAAGACAAGTTCAACATATTTGGATGATTACTGACGATTCAGCTATGATGATTCTCCCTAAAGGACAATAGCCAGTCCTGCCATTATCAAAGACCCTTACTGGGGTATGGTAAAATAGCATTCTCCACTTTGGCTACATGATCTAGTCATGGGAAATGCTCTATTAGTGTTACGATTTGGGAAGTAAAGTGAACAAACACAGCAGCAAAAGGGCTTGCCTTTGATCATAAAAGTGATTCACTTCTGCCCAAGTCTAGTTATTGTTTCACACGATATTTTAAAGCACATCATTTTAACCTAGTATTATTTTCACTTACCAGTAATATTTTAGTTTATTGATAAGCTATCAGCTGTGTGGTAATCATGAAGAAATGTCTGATTCAGGGTAGAAATCTGTCTTATCAAGGAAATGGGTGTTTAAATACCTGTACTATATGATTTTTTATTTGAAATGTAACTGTAACATGTGAATTTTAAACTAAAATTGCTTGTACCCTTTAAACTTCATTCATTCTTTCATTTTCTGAAATACATATTGAGCCTTTAACTTGCCAAGATCTGTTAGGAGAGTTAGAGATAAAACTAGCCAGGTACAATGGACCATATCAGCAATTCCACCTACTAAGGAGGCTGAGGAGGGAGGAGCAGAAGTTTGAGGCCTTTTCTCAAACTATGTTGCATAAAGAACATAGCAAGACTCTATTTTTTAAAAAGATGGGGTGCAGCCCAGTAGCAGAGCACTTGCTTACCATACATGATACCCTGGGTTCAATCCCTATCCCCAAAAATAAAAAAATAAATTTAAAAAACCTTTTAACCTTCTTCAAGTTTGTACTTACTCTAGTGGCAAGAAACAGGCAATATCGATGTTCAAATATTAATAATAAAAATATTGGTCAAATACTTAATTAAAGGATTTATAGGCTTGAAAAGACTGCAAATTCAATGTTATCTATATTGCCTCAAAACTTAACACAGTTCTTGGCCCATAGATGTTCAAGAAATATTTACTTAACAACTGAATAAACAAATGAATACTTTCTAGTCTCTGTAAATAGCAATTTATGCTGTATCTCAGCTCCATTCTAGGTTTTACTTTAATACCTACCTCCTTCCCAAAACAGATTTGAAGTGACTCACAACAAAAGGTACAGAATTAGAACATCCTCTGATGTGTATTCTTGCAAAGAAACTCAGTATGTCAGTCATCCTCAATCAAAGAATTGACTTAGTGTCTCACCCTCCTCAAGTAAGTAGGTAACTGTCAGAAACCCACACGGTTGGGTGAAAGAAACACCGCTACCTTGCACATTTGAACCTTGGTCCTAAGCAGTGGAGGAAGAAATACAGTTTCAGTGTATGGCTTTCCCCACTTTGGTACAGGATTTGGACAGAGTAAATGACCAACAATTCAAGGACAATTATAATGAATGGCAACTTCTGAAATGATAAGCACATGTTTTTCATGGTCTTTCAAATCTATGCTATCTCCTTAATTACAGCTGAGATGAGCAGATCTAAATGTGAATTTTTTGAAAAAGGAAAAGCAAACTATGCCTCCAGATACTTCTGTGGGCACCCAAGTAACAATACATCGCATATAGCTTTCTGTAGAGGATCAAGAATAGAATTTAGCAATAATAATAATAATAATAATCTGTAGAGTTAGAATATCCTCTGATGTGTATTGGAGGCAAGAAATTCACTGTTATTCACCCTTGGCCAAAGAATTGACTTCCTCTCGCCCTCTTTGACTGAGCACGTAGCTGTCAAAAAACTCACATGGAGAGGTGAAAGGAGACACCATTGCCTCACAGTCACATCAACTAACAGAGCGGTGGATAGGAGAGAGGGTAGCCAGAACCTGCTCGTGCAGTGTAGTGGGACGCAAACTACATTAGATCTCAGTTTCAAATACTTATTATACTAGTTGGCGAAAGTAGTGCAGCAACCTGTTGTGAATGAAATATTACTCTTTTGAAGTCATCACAGTGCTAGGTACCTGGGTGCAATAATATTAGTAATTATTGTTATTAAACTTAGATGGCATCTAGAATATTGTGGAGACCTGGTTTCTGAGCTATCAGCAGGAAGGAAATTCAGAAAGAAAAAACATATGATTGGGTGAAAGTGAAGGCTCCATGAGTTACAAGAGCATCACCCAGGAAGGATCTTCAGATAAATTAGTCAAGTGAAAGGGGCTCAGGTGTTGTTTGCACAGAAGAGAACAAGTGGCACATTTTAGATGCAAAATAAACGATGTGGGAGAGGATGGCTTATAAGCTAGAGTCACACTGGTCTACACAAGTTTAGACCAGTACAAAAGAGATCAGGTGTCATCCTGTGCCTTCCTCCCCACGTGCATGAAGGAACTCAAGAGATCGTTTTCAACCGGCAGCCCACACAACTCTTTCTTTGGGAAAGGTCTGAAAGTTATCACGGTAAGGAAGAAAAAAGAATACTTTCCTTAGCTCGTGGCAATAGGAAGTGTGATGGTGTGGGCCAAGGAGCCGTAATCAACAAAGAAGTCGTTCTTTTGCTTTCTTCCATTCTTCCCCCTCTTCTTCCTTTCTTTCATGCCTCATTTTGCATGGGTCTAGCATGGAGTGACTTCTTCATTGTTACTTGCCTCTGGATTCGGAGAAACTGAGAGCTGAAAGATGTTGTTGAGGTCCCAGTTCACTGGGATTTGGTCTGATGTATTTTTCACTTTCCCTCTCCACATCTTCTGGTGCAGAAAAACGGAGCATTCAGATGAAAAATATATGGGTCATCAAGACAAGTTCTCCCACTGGAGAGCAGGAAACTGGACTCGTGATGACTGTGAATGAACTCTCTGAGAACCAAATGAAACTTGCAGAAATAGAAACCAGATGTAAGCAATCATGAATCCAGGGCACTGCTCTGCCTCCAGCTTATTTTTAGCAGAAATGTTACTGAAGCCTTTTCAGTACCATAATTAATTTTCAAGGATTGCCATTAACCTCATAGTGTATGATGGGACAAGAAAAATTTTGCATGTAAGGTTTGAGTAGAAAACAACAATTTTTAAGTAGTTGAGAGAGTTGTATTTTATGGTTTTTACCTTTCTCAGTTGGGCATAGGAGTTCAGAGTCTCTCAAATGCAATCCATCTTTAGATAATAGTGGCTGTTTGTATATTTAGGATGTGTCAACCTCCTCAAGGCTGGGAAGTGTCATAGCCTAATATAATATTTGGCTTTCATGTTTTGGGTGTGCAACAAGAGGACCAACAGTCTTGTTAGCTAAAATCAACCGAAGGTATTAGAGTTTGGACATGAACTTGGCCTGCCCATGCCAGAGGGAATACAAGTACTTTCTTTCAGGCTCCGGATGAAATCATTAATTATGTCAGCAGTCGCAACGATAGGCCCGGAGACACTTTGCACTACTTAGCAAACAGGAAGACTTCTCAACTGTTTAGAAGTCTGAGGAAGATCTTAAAGATCAGTACTCACTCAGCTCTTTTCCCGCAGCTCCTCAAACTTTCCTTGATCCTGGGGCTCTTTGGTTTTGCCACACCAGAGTTGGAATGAGATGAGGGAAATCTGTGGTTGTCATGCCCAGACTGAGTATCAGAGACCTAAAGCACATCCTGGTACACCTTGACAATGAAACTCTTTTTTAAGACGTGAGGTGAGGTTTTTGGAACCGTATCAACCACATTTGAGTTTCTGCTTCATTTAAGGTCATCATAGGTCTTTTAAAGAATAATTTAACTGCAATAGACATGTATATTTTTGCCTATTAGGAATAGCTTTATAAAGAATGTGACCTGTGTATATAGGACAATTTTTTATTCTTTATGCAAAAAGCATCTTCCTTTTTTCAACCATTAGAATTGGCTTGCCGATTTTTTGTATAATTGACAGCTTAACAAAAATGAGAAGTAAAAGAGCAAAGTGCAACAGAATTCTGGAAAGGTCGGTTTACATTCTCTTAGCATAAATACTCCCACACATAATAATTGATCTCAACAAACTATGAAACTTTAACAACCCACATACTCATCCCTTATTTACCAGGCTCTGGGAGGAAAAGCACAAAGGAGGAAATATCTTCCCGCGAGCATACAATACTGTGCAGTTAGCACTAGGGGAGGGGATTGTCCAAGGCTGATTGAAACACAGGATGCACTTCAAATCTATCATAAACTTTAAAGAAAGTGGTTTATGAAAGGTTCCCAGCAACAGATCAAAGAGCTTTCAATGTGAATTTTGGAAACCTGGCCTAAAATAATTAAAAATGTGCTTTTATCTCTCAAAAGTGTGGAGGCAGGTACAAAGAATAGGGATTTGGTTTGGTCCCTCACATTTCTTCAGAGAACAGCAGTGTTGGCATGTTGGACCAGGGAGCACAGACAAGACACAGAGCAGGCTTTCTCTCTGTTTGCTGCTTAATTCGTGGACTCTTACGTCAACTGAAGGCTCTCCTCCTGAAAGCACAAGTAAGAAATTTAAGCCCAGTTGTTGGTGGAATCAATTACTACTCTCCCTCATAAATTTTTGAATGTGATAGGTAGAGAAATGAGATCTTAAAAAATGCAATAACAAGTGGTAGCGGAGAACTTTTTTAAAATAAGGTAGATATGGGCTGAGAGTGTAGATCACTCCTAAACCATGCACTCACCATGACCAAGACCTCATACCTTGCAGGATTCAATCCCCAGAATTAAAGATAATAAAGTTGACGAAATTAGGTGAAAGTCTCAACTAGTTCTTCCCCAACAGAGGGAAATGCTGAGCTCTCTCTTAATAGAGAAGGTTTAAAAACATGAGCACCCCCAACTTGTTTGGGTAAAGTTGGATTTCTGCATAAATAGAATTATATTGTTATATCTTTCTTCTTTCATGGAAAGGAAAGTGGAGGTGTATGGGGAGCAGTGACTACCTAAAAATTAACAGAACAAAATCAGTCTGCTAAGTTATAAAGTAACAATGGTGAAATAGCATATTTTGTTTTTTCATACATTCCAAGGAATACATTCAGACCTTATTATCTTGATTTGTGTAAATATCCAGAAAATGGAGAGTAAAAATTTTATAACACTTTTATTGACATGAGAAAATGTTTACAAGAATATGTAGAGCTATTCTATTTTCCCCGATGATTGTTTTTATATTATGTATTCAGAAGTTAAGAGAGAAAAAAGCTATAAAATTATTAAATCATAATACATTTGATTTAATATGAAGCATTCTGAAAATAGGATATTAATACTCATTTAACACTCAAAAATGCCACTTTTTAAAATACCACACTATGATTTTAAAGAGGAGGAAACCCATCCATCCAGCAATGGTATGTTTCCAACCTGATATCTTATAAGGAGTTAAATAAAAGTTTCTCTCACTACTGGATATTAACTAAGTATATTTCTATTAAAAAGTACAGAACACAAATAAGCTTTATAAATGCTTACAATATTTTGTAGGGTTGGGACAGTATTTAAAGCAGTTTGATGTTTGGATGAAATAGGATCTTTAATAGAGAGAAAGTTGTCAGAAGAAATTAAAGTGAAAACACAACCCTCAGTGAGTAATAAGGGCAAAAAAATCCTTTGTCATAATTATGTCTAAGAATTTAATGAAGGTCATGTTTCTTCATTTGAATATGTCACCAGAACTGGCAGAACTGTACCTCACAGAGAGCAACCTACACCTAAGTTCTCATGGCAATTATTTTTTCTTCTTTGCTAAATAAAGGACATTTGAGGCCTTTGGGTAAAGACGGTCCTCTCTGAACAGTCTTTCTACAGTGTCCCACCATCCCTGGGAAAGGCTCTGACGGAGACCCCGGAGGTACCTGACAATCTCCCCACAGTAGCTTCCCCATCAAACGACTACTGGGGACAAACTACCCCACATAAATGCATCATCCTTCAGCAAGCACGCGAAGCCTAAAGACATCACCAGCTCTGGAGAGAACAAAGGATAGAAAAGGAAGCGAGCGGAAGAGGCGAGGAAGGTTTGGGTTTTGGTTGGCTGCTTGGTGGATTCTGGGGGATTGCAGAGCCTAGGACCTTCACACTACATTCCCAATTCGTTATTATTTTTGATTGTTAGACAAGATTTCCCTAAGTCTCAAAGTTGCCAGAGCTGAGCTTGCACCTGTGATCCTCCTGCGTCGGTCTCCCAGGGTGCTGTGATAACACAGGCCTGAACCACCAGGCCTGGTTAGGAAGAATCTTCAAGTACGTGTAATGTTGCCTGAGGGGCAAAGACACCTTCAGGGAGGCGCTAAAAAGAAACCCACAACTTGGGGACAGAAGTTTTCCATGTCCCTTTGGAACGGTGCCTGTGCGCAGGAACACCACCCGGTTGTGCAGACGCCCGTGTGCAGCGCCTGCCGGGGGCGGGCGCGGTGGCCGCAGGCGGCCTGGGGGAAGTCGTGGCCGGGCAGGGGCTGTGCGCCTCCGGGCCCCCACGACCGAGCAGGCTCCTCGGGAATCGGAACCACCATGGACAGCTCACCGGCTTCCCGGCCAGCCGCGCGCCCGCGCCGCGCCCGGAGCCACCTCGAGGGGAGCAGCGGGCGGCGCTGGAGAGATGCCACGTGGGCCCCGGGCTGGCAGCGCGTCGCCCACCCAGGGCACGTCCCTCGTCAGGGCGGGCTCCTCGCTCTCACGTCAGCTCGCCAAGGTGCCCTGGCTGTCGAGAACTCGTGGCGGGGAGGCGGCGTTCGCGGTCTTTCGTTCCCGTGGCCGCCCGCCGGCGTCGCGGATCCGGTCCGGCTGGGACGCGGCGCACTCCGGGTTCGGAGGGCAGACAGGCTGCGGGAGCCGAGGACTGTGCGCCTCCGCTGCCCGCCCCGACCCCGCCTCTGCTTGGGGCCCATCTCACTTTTGAGTCCTCCGCTGGCCTAGAGGGAACCTGGGGGTGGAGAGGGGGAGACCTCCCTGCTCAGAGGGTATTTGCACGCACCTTCGGATTCTGTCCTTGTGTCCCCGTTTTTCCTGGCCCGAAGTCAGTTGCGGGACCGGCAGGAGATCAAGGATGGCCGGCCCGCGACAGTCCTGGGATGGGTGCAGTGGCGCAGGGAGGCCTCATTCTGGCTCCAGTCAGACGGATTCTGGGTGGCCGCTGGGAAGCCGAGGCTTAGGAAGCAACCGGGACAGAAGGCAGGGGACAGGGTCCATCAGAGAACTCCCCAAACCTATCCACTTGTTCCTCCCTGAGGGCCAGATCCAGCGTGAGTAACCCCAGTCTCATGGGAGCGAAGGCTCATACCGCAGGTCCCTTGCCCCTAAGGACTCCCCCAAGACCCCTACCCAGAGGAGCTGGCCTCCCTTCCTGCAGCCGGCACTGAGCATCATGGAGAACACGGATCAAAGGCGTGTAAGTTTCCTATTAGCTGTCCAGTGAACTGACAAATTCCAGGGAAGGCAGGCAGGGCTGGAAAACACCCAGCCATCAGCGCACAGCAAGCCATCCAGGTCCTCACCTCAAGGCCAGTGCCTGAGGCCCTCCTTCCTTAGCCCAAGCCCACCAGCTGGGCAATTTGGAGAGACGTGGAGGTGGGGAGAGTGGTGCAAACACGGATGTAGAGGGCATCTGACCTGTGAGCATTGCCTGGGGGCAGCGCCTTCCAGGCAGCCCAGGCTCAAAATCTAAGGATTGTTGAGGTCACAGAGCAGCTGGGCCACTGCCAGGAGGGCTCTGTGGCATTGCAGGACATCCAGTTCAGGTTAAGGGGCTGTTTGTTGTTTGAGTTAGGTGAGACCTGGAGCTCTGTGATCTGTGGCAGGGCCACTTCTAAAAGCCAAGAAAGCGGCTCAGCCAGGGCCTGCCTGCAGTGGGCATCAGTCCAGGTGATGGAACCGGGTACTGCACCCCTCTTCTCTCCCTCTCTCTCTCTCTCTCACCCTCCCTCCCTCCCTCCCTCCCTCCCTCCCTCTCTCCCCCTCTCCCTCTCCATCTCCTTCTCTTTCTCCAGATCGGATAAGGAGCTTCCTCAGACTTCCCTTGCTGGCAATGCTTTTGGACGCACACAGGTGAGAGGCCTTGGAGAACTCATCTCTTGAAGGCTTTCTGCCCGGGCATCCTCACTTTGACCCAAGCTCCTCCCAGGAACACTGCCTCCCTGCTGGACTTCCAGGTCCTGTCAGAGGAAAGTTGGGTATTGCCTAAGTAGGGAGGGTGAGGAAAGGCATGAGGCCCACTTTTACTTTTCTGCAGATGGAGAGGATCCCACAGGTGTGATACACATCCAGGCTTCCCTTCCTCAGGCAGATTCCCCATTGCCCTCAGACTTGTCTCTGGAACAGAGGGCCCCTGCTGAATGAAGTCTTATCCTCACCTAAGGGCATAGACACCCGATAGATAGGCTCTCCTTTCCTAGGTGAGATTTGGAAGCTTTTGCTTTGATGTCACTTTGAAGTCAGGTTGCTACGGCCTTCTCTCTAGTCTCCGTCTGGGCTGCTGGCTGGAGAGACCTTCTGTCGAAATCCATTGAGGGCATTACCTGAGGCTGATCATGCAACTTCCCTATGCAGACATGAAAAATGTTTAGAGAAAAGAATGGATGTGTTTAAGTCACTTGGTTTTGTAGGATTTTAGAGATGTAGTTTGAAGCTACAGGTTGACAAATGTTAAATTTGGATGCTTATTGGTAATAAGAGAATTTCAGTGCCCAGGGGCACTGTTCAAAGAGCTAGCTATCGACACTTGTTTATGTGCATCAATTTGCTTGTTGTTTGTGCTTAAAAGGAAAGGAAAAGATGCTAAACATAAATTCTGCTGTTTTATTTCTAAATTATAAGACGTGTCCCTAGTGATCACATGACAATTCAATATGAATTTGAGTAACACTTAAAAATTTAGAAAAGCTCTTTTAAAGTTGGAAATAATAATATACTGAGGATCGGAAGATGGAAGTCTGGAGCTTGCTCATGAGCTAGGCATCTGTGTAGGTGTAGACATCACAATGCCAAACTGTCTTCACATGGAAATACTGCAGATTAAAGTCAGGCCTTCAAATCCTCCTATTTGCTAAGGTGCATTTACATGATACCAAGGCCTAAGAAAACATTTAGCCTCTACTGGCATCTGTTCTCTTCTAAAGCCTCAAAAAGAAGTTCCTACTGTGTCTCATTTGCAGGCATGTATCCTCAGCATGATCACAGTGTTAGACTGAGAGCTAGGTTATGACGTCAGAAAATACCTGTTTCCAAAGAGGGGAAAAGTCAGGATGGGGTATATATTGAGGAGAATTTCTATTGCAAATCATTACCAGGACAGCTTGGAAGAGGAGCTGGCCTTCTAGTGATTGCTCTTATGAAAACAGAAAAACACTCTTTACAAAGTTTTTCATTCATTTAATATTTTTTCTTTTTCCTGAAGAGCAACATCAAAAACAACAAAATATTTCTGGAATATACTGCTAAGAAGATCTCCATCCTTTGGCCAGAAGAGTAGATAAAAGTCAGTAAATCAAAGGTAAAGTAATAAATTAAGAGGAAATGTTGGTATTCTAAGTACATAAAGACTATTTATGTTTCCTATGTCTATATTTTTTCTTTTTGTGGAGAGGAAGTTTAAAAAGTATTTGGTAGATGTTTTGCAATTAACATCAGAAAAAGTGTGTGGGGGATAAGAAAGAAGGGTGGGAGAATGGGGTCAATTTTGTTTAATTAGTAGAAAAAAACAGTCTATCGATGCCAGCCTCTAATTTATAATATTCTGAGAACACAATGAGTTTATTTGCATTAATGATTTAATATTTTGAATCTGGTTTTTGTTTTGACCTTTTATGGTAGTGACTTTTTTAAAAAGCCTGGATAGTTTGAAACCTGGCAACATGCTTTCGGATTTGTTTTTTTTTATTGCGGAAACAAATATTATCATTTTAAAGTTAAACAACTTGCAAATATTAAATAGTTCATTTGTGACTTACTTTTTTACACACACACACATACACCCCATCTAACGATTACATTAAGGCTCCTGTCTCATTTTTGAGAGAATTTATCATAAATCAGAAAGCCTTAGAGGTTCGAGGGTTGACATTTCTGAGCGCTGGTACTTTGTCCTTTCATGCCATGCAAACAGGTCTAACATTTACAAATTCTTGAATGTTCAAGGAAAGTTGTGGAAATTCCCAAAGGTTTTTTTTTTAAGGGCGAGAAAGCCAAGGTTATTTTTTTAGAATGGAATTTAAAGCAATCAACCTTACAGTTTGCTTACAAATATAGTTTATAGTGTGAGAAAGATAGGAGTTTGAGCAGGGGTGACCCCACCCAAATTAGCAGCCAGCATGAACTGCCAGCAGCTGCCGCGAAGGAAGAGGGGTGGATCCAAGAGGCGGCGAGGCTCTGCGAGAGGGCGCTGTTCCGCGTGCCCTAGGTAAAAGTCTGCGGGACCTCAGGCGCCCCACAGCCAGGCTCGGAAAAGCTCAGGCTCCCTTAGTTCTCTGGTGTCTCTGGTTGCCACTGACCTTCTGCAAAGTAATGGAACCGAGCGGCAGGATAGTCTAAAAAAACAAACATCCCTTGTGCGGCTCCGAGGCGCTCGCGTTCACTTCGGAAAGATAAGGCAAGCGAGGGCCGGGTACCACCCCGCGACAGTCCTTCCCTACAGGGCACGACCCGGGAGTTCGTAGCAAGCTTTCTCCTCCCCTGCCCAGCGGCTCTGGGAGGATCCCTGCCACCCTGCCTTCCCGTCGCGTCTCGAGGGCGCAGCCGCGCGCAGCGGCGATTCCCTCAGGGGCCCGTATACGGTCACCCTACGATCTGTAATGGGGGGGTGGTGGGGTACGGAGAAGGGTCCCAGGAAAGGGATGGGTCGCTCTCCGGGGGGTTGAGGGAGGCCGTGCGCGATAAGGGGTCTCCATCCTGGGCGCGGGCTTTCCTGGGCGGGCTCCAGATGTGCCCAGCTCTTCTCGAACATCAA
Source organism: Ctenodactylus gundi (assembly GCA_004027205.1). Classification (NCBI taxonomy): domain Eukaryota; kingdom Metazoa; phylum Chordata; class Mammalia; order Rodentia; family Ctenodactylidae; genus Ctenodactylus; species Ctenodactylus gundi. Next base: position 125,401 of record PVKB01001627.1, read on the forward strand.
GAAGTGCCATCGCGACCTGAAGTTGCAAAGTGGTTTTGCTCTTCCAGGCAAAAGCTCTTGGCTCCCGGCCGCCGCTCCCACCTCCCTGGTCCCCGCCGACTCTCCCGGCGCCGGGGTCCCCGCCCGTCCTGCCGCCGTCCCTCGCCTCCCGGAGCCCCGCGCCGCGAGGGCCCGCACAGACCCGCCCCGCCCCGGGCTGGCCCGGGTCGGGGACTCGCGGCCGAGGCTCCCCGCGCGCTCGGCCACCCCGCCCCCGCCGGCCCCGCGCGCGAGCCTAGGGCGCCACCTCTGCGCGACTCCTGCTCCGCCGCCGCAGGTCGGCCTCGGAGCGTGTGAACCTTCCCGCGCGGCCTCCCCGCCGGCTCAACCTGCGCCGCCGCCGGCCCGCAGCCTCCTCCCTGCGGCCTCCCTGCCCCCGCGCCCCGCCCCGCCGCCGGCGCCGCGCCCAGCCCGCCCCGCTGCCACCTGGCCGCCAGGCCCACGGCACGCGCGCTCGGCGCGGCGCTCGGGGCGTGCGGGATCAGCTTTCCGGAAGCAGCCGGCCCACCGAGGAGGTAGACGGGCACCATGTGTATATATGTGGGGCGCGCGGCGCGCCGCTCGGGAGCCGGAGGGCCCGCGGCGCCGGCGCGCTGACTCGGGGGACTTTCTTCTCGCAGGAGGTCACCCGCTCCACGAGCTCGCCGGGACGGGCCACGGCCATCAGACATTGCTATGGGAGACGTGTAAACACACTCCTCGGCGTCGGGGCACACAGAAAAAAAAGTTCATTTTCGCTATTATTTCAGAGGAAGCGCCTCTGGTTTGCTTTTTCCCTCTTTTGGTCCCTTTTTGCCTGCGCGGTTTTGGAGAAGCACAGTCGGAGAGAGTCGCTGATTCCTAAATAAGTAAGTGCCGAGAGACTCCAGAGAAGTCTCTCTCTCTCTCTCTCTCTCTCTCTCTCTCTCTCTCTCTCTCTCTCTCTCTCTCTCTCTCTTCCCCCCTCGCTCTCCCTCCCTCCTCCTCCCTCTCTTCCATCTCCCGTCTCTCTCTCGCCCCCTCCGTCTTCTCTTACTTTCTTCCTTCCCACTCCCACTCGGGAGATGCCCTGGATGTGGCGGAGGCGGGCTGAGAACAGCTCACCGCGGGCGTCCGGCCGCGCAGGGCGCTGGCGAGCCCGGGCTGACCCCCGGCCCACGTCCTCTCCGTTGCAGACCCCGGGAGCCGAGGCCACGATGCTGCGGAGGCTGGTGCAGCGGTGGAGCGTCGCAGTGTTCCTGCTGAGCTACGCGGTGCCCTCCTGCGGGCGCTCGGTGGAGGGGCCCGGCCGCCGGCTGTAAGTCCCGCGTCCTCCCGGGGAAATGGGGAAATCGGCCAGGCTGGGGCGCAGCCGGAGGGCTCCGGGCGCTCACCCGTGCCCTCGCCCGCTAGAGCAAGAGGCCAGCCGGGCTACCTGCCGGGGCTGAGAACGGGTCTCCAAACGGACAGTACTGGCTCCACTTCCAGGACAGTCAGGAGACAGAGTGGACGCGCAGTCCCCCAAGAGGGGACATATTTACAGAATCACCTCTAGGCAAGACCGTCCGCCCAGGGTGACGGAGAGGGCTGCTAGAGGACCTGGGAGGTGGTGCGGAATCCCGGATTGCGTCTGTGTGCTTTCTCATATGGAGTGTGGGTGGCGGTCTGTGTGCGAAAGGCAAAAAAGCTCACGTCTCATTTTATTATTAATGACATAACTTTGAGCACATAAGTGAGACCACATTACATAATGACGGCACATTATATAAGCAAGTAGTAACAGTTTTAGAGTGGCAAACTTCCCATGGTAGTATTGATACTGTTCAGGAAAGCTAGAGCGCTCGACTCTGGAATGAACTTTAGTTGTGGAAACTTGCTTTTTCTTGGGATTATGCCTAACAGCTATTTCACCTAGAGTCAGATATTTGCATTGTAGGCGAAAAACTTGAATGGGTGATTCTTTTAATGATTGCTTTGACAAGATATAAGTACCACCTCCCCCCAAAATAGCACTGGGGTCTGATTGAAAAGTTGCAAAAGTGGCAAAGTAACACTACCTTAATAATCCGTTGGACCTAGTGGCTGGTTGATGTGTGTAACTCCATCCTTCAGTGATCTTTGAGCTGCAGGCTTAGTGTTGAGGATGGGAAAACCATCACGTCTAAGAACTGAGAGGAGATTGACTCTGGAGAAGGAATTAAGGAGAACTTTTACACTTAACCATAAAAATAGCAATATCTAATATTTACATTCAGGTTCCTGGTGCTTCCTTGTAAATTCCTGGGGGTGTACAAAAAGGCAACTGTTTTATATGTGCCCTTGGTCTATTATTACTAGAACAGAAAATCCTCAAATGAAATTACTTTAGACATGTCTGAACCTTGGCACCAAAATGAAAATCTACTATGAATCTCCTAAGGCAAATTCTGTAGGACATTGTACTGAAGATAGAGCTGTATTGTACTCGTCAAATCAACATTTTGCTGACAGATTTCTGAAAATTGTCTTCAGACTTTTTGCTCATTTGGGGACTTATGTTAAATTCACTTATTTGACATCCAGCTGTAAATACAGATGAAGACTGGAATTTTAAAAGCACACTTACTGTATTGATTTGGCTAAGAAATACTGTCTTGGAGCAGAGCCAATATTTCTTTAAAGTTGCTTAAGAAATACCTATTTTCTCTTTTGAGAGACAGTAAATGAACCATGATTAAGTTCACAATTAGAGTGTAAAAATAGTGCCAAGTTGTCCTGAAAGCTATTTTTAGCCATTTCTGTGTTGCACCTTGCAAAATGCACATCACTGCCGGTCTAGCAGGCAGAGACTCTGTTACAGCTTTGCTTGTGGGTCTAACACTGCAGTTAAACACTCACACTCAGCAGATGGTCACAACGCTACCACAAAACATTCTCATAGATAATGACTAATAGATCATCACATTACAACCATTTTTTATAGAGGCCGAAATCATCAGGAGATGGAGATATTTCATCAAATTATTATAGCTAAGTGGAGTTTTAAAAAAACAAATGTAAATTTTGTGCGCTAAACATTAGTCTACAATTACAAAAAATCAGGCTAGCTTCTTGAGAGAAATTTTAACATATAACCAAATCATATTACTTCTAATTTTCATGCCAGACATTAGGGAAACTGCTTAAGAAGTATAGGTTTGAAAAGCTACTAAGGGGTTAGCTTTTAAGAGAGAGAAAATTACTGTAACAACACCTTCATGCAAATGAGGCAATTATAAATGGTGATTTTTTGGACCTGTTAGTCCACAAGATTTTTTATTAGTAGTAGATATTAATTATAGAAAATAATGGGTTTCTTTGTGGCATATTCATGCATGCATAGTCCACAGGTCTTAATTCCATGGGCCAGATCATTATCAAGTTGGAGATTGGAAATTGGGACTACCGATGTTCTGTGCAGATGAACATGGCTTGAAAAGTGGCAACCTCTAGGTTTAAGTTAGAGAGGGAACCCCAGTAGATTGAGAAACCCAAAGCATCATTGGCTGATCTGCTTGAGAGCCAGACTGGGTCTATTCCACTTAATGAAAAGCATAACTTTCAACTGAATCATGTGGGTTGGAAGGGACTTGTGGTGAGTCATCTTAACTCTAACACCCTAACTCTGTCTCATCCATGTACCACAGAACTTCTCTTCCCAAACTCAGAGTCCCTCCTTAGGAACCTCCCAGGAGCACAAGCTGCTTCCTCCTGGACTGGGGAGGGGTTTCTATGACTGTTTATCTTCTCTGTTCCTTGATAGTAGTGCTTTGGAAATTTAGCCTTGTTCCCTGAAAACTCTCTTGGGAGTGTTTTTTTTTTTTTTCTTCAAAGAACAGCTAGATTTTGACTGAATTTAGAGTTATTCATGTTAAGCATTTTCTTACAAATATGGCAGATTTTAAAATAACAATCAAATAATATAAAGTGTAACATACTTATTTTCCCATATCAGAACATTCACATTCATAGATAATAAATGCCTTGTAAACCATTGTGCTGTATAGTGCTTGCAGACACAATGAACAGAATGTTATTGATGCCATATTTACAACTTGCGTTTTAGGAGCTATCAAAATTTATAAACTTCATTGAATGAGTTACTTACCACCTAGGCATATCTAGTTTGTGCGTACCTCTGTCACTTTCTGGCTTATTTTGGAAGTAAACAGGATATTTTATAATTCTCCTTCCCTATTGATGATAAAGATGTCATTGTAGTCCTGATTCTAATACAATTTTCCTTTCAGTTTTTTACTAATGACAACTTATAGGCAGAAGTCTCTGGAACAGTAAACAGCTTATTTAATGATATTTTAGATTTAGCATTTAAGAAGATTTGCACGTCACAATATACGAAAAATTTCCTCTAAGATGCAAATGGGAAGAGACATACTATGTAAAAATGGACAGAGCTTTGACACATCTTTTTAATATAATAAAGGATTAAATGATCACTGCATTTCCGATGAGAATCATCCTGGGAAAGTGCGGCCCTTGACTTGGGAAGGCACTGTGACTCACAGTTCACAAGCAGGCCGACCTGCGGGCATAGGTGCCAGTCACAGCAGGCATGAGCAATGGTGGCTTGAGCCAAACAGACCCACCACTAGAAGTTTTGGCTTCAAGTTCAGCAAGAATAGGATGTATAATAGATTTAGAGGGCCCTACAGATGAGAAAGCTATTGGCCAGAACTGGAAGAGACATTAAAAGCCTCCAATACTATCAATTATTACTGGTTAATGATTTATTTTTGATATGACATTTTGCTCAAAGATACTTATTAAAAATAGTGATTATGAATAATGCAATTATATCAGTCCTGTGCTTTAAAAATGTTATTAGAAGATATAAGTACATGGTACCCAAACCTCAAATTTGTAGAGTACTAAAAGTTTCCAGAGTATTAACGGCTGCCATGGAGAGTAAGTGAATTTTAATCTAGTCACATGTGGCACCTTAAAGACGGAAGGAGACTCCTGCATGCCTCATTTAAAACAGGCTCCTGTTAAATTCCTTTCTATTAAGTCATGTGTTTTTTGAGCAAGCTACATGGCTTCAAGTCAGTCCACACACTAAAATACTAGAAGGATACCAGCATTTTTGCTGTAAGGGCCAGAGAAATGATGGCTCTATTTTCACTTTGTACTCTCTTCTTTGACTCATTCCCCCCAATAAGGAATGAAGCTCTAGGAATTCTAGTTCCTTATTTTGGTAATGAAAATGGGCTTTTGGAGTGTTTGGTCTTCAAGGAAACAGCTGAATTTCCATCTGGTCTGCCCGCTGGGATAAAGGCTGATTACCCTGTGCCCTGCCCTTCTTGTTTTCTCTGCCTATGCTTTGGCTTTGGCAGAAGAAAGGGTTGAGGACATTGAAAAAGCAACCTTGCTTTTAGAATCAGAAGACCTAGTTTTTAGAGACCTGGATCTGCCAATTGTCATCCTGTGAACTACAGAAAATCATTAATCTCTGTACCTCATCCTCATTTTGCCTTCTGTAAAATGAGGATAACAATGCCAGTATTTCCCTGAGGAGTTGGAGTTGTCTTTCCAAGGCAACGTGACCCCAATACTACTGTGCACAGGAAGCAAAAATACACGAGATATAGTCCTGTGAAATATCACCAGATACTTACTTCTTGTGAGTTCGTTTTGAGGGCAGGCTGTTCCGATGGTAGAAATTGGAGTTAGGTAAGACCACGTTGAAGTGGGCATGAATTAACTAGTGTACTCCTTAAATTTAGTTAATATATATATATGTGGATGTTTAAAGCAAGAGTCAGAGTATCTTGTGAAAGGAGTGATAATCATCTCATTTTCTCTATATTTTCATTAGTTTACTTAAATAGAAAAAACACATCATATTTGTTTCTAAAGTTATTTTAAGAAAAAAAAAAGTAGAAGAGAGCTTTTCAGGCTCTAGGAATAATGCCCCTGAACTTTAAATTAGAAAAAAAATTGAAGCACAGAAGAAATAGAATGATCTCACTTGAACACACAAAGAAATTCATAAGGAGACCACCCACTGCTTTATGGAAAAATTCTCTGTCTGGCAGTTGGCCTTCAAATAGAGGTTCTTAGTAGTTGGACATCTAAAAATGTTACATTCAGCCCTCTAGTGGGACGGGTTTCTAGACAAGCTTTGCTGTTCCTTTCATCCTCTGTCTTTGTTGGCTTTTAAGATTCAGTGTTTTATTGTCCTAGTGGGGCAACAATGACTGTGCGTATGTGTGTGTCTAGGTTTGGGAGAGTACTTGAGTAAAGGAAGCTTCCTTTGTTTTTCCTGAGCTACAATATCATCTGGGTTTATCTTCCCAGTAAAACTGAAAACTGTGAAGATAAACTCAAGTAGTTTCTATCCATTCCTGAGCATAACTGAATCACATTAGTAGCAACTTCGCAAGGCCCTGTCTCAAAATAAAATAATGGAGATGTAGCTGAGGCCCTGGGTTCTTAGGGAGAGAAAGTAACGGAGGCGGGGGGGGGGGGGCGTGGAGAAGGAAAGGAGGAAGGAAAGAAGGAAGGAAGGAAGGAAAGAAGGAAAGAAAGAAAAAGGAAGAAAGGAAGAAGAAAGGAAGAAAGGAAACCATGGAATCGGAGTCAACTCCACTTCTTAGACCATGGACATTCAAAGATGCTGTTCTCCCTGAGGTGGGATTGTGGGAGCAATCCTAGACCTCCTACCTGCCACACTGCCCCAGTCCTCCATCCTTCCCCGTCCTGCCGGCTGGCTACTGCGCAGCTCTTGTTCTGGAGGGGTCCAACTAGAAAACTTAACGAATTCCTCCTGCCCTTGTTTCTCCCCACAGCTGCAGTTTAACCTTGAGCTTCCCTCCTGGTTTTCTTTCCTACAGCAAACGGGCCGTGTCTGAACACCAGCTGCTGCACGACAAGGGCAAGTCCATCCAGGACCTGCGCCGCAGATTCTTCCTTCAGCATCTGATGGCTGAAATCCACACGGCTGAAATCAGAGCCACCTCGGAGGTCTCCCCTAACTCCAAGCCTGCTCCCAACACCAAGAACCACCCAGTCCGGTTCGGGTCTGATGATGAGGGCAGGTACCTAACTCAGGAAACCAACAAGGTGGAGACCTACAAGGAGCAGCCCCTCAAGACACCAGGAAAGAAAAAGAAAGGCAAGCCTGGGAAGCGCAAGGAGCAGGAGAAGAAGAAGCGGAGAACCCGGTCCACCTGGCGGGCCTCAGCCACTGTGGGGAGCGGCCTGGACGTGGAGCAACTGGACGCAGGCTGCCAGCTCCATGTCTCCACCACCTCGCTGGAGCTCAGGCCACGGTAACAGCCTCTTGCTCCTGGGTCTCCTGGGTATTCCGGGGCCTGCAGGAGCCTCTTTCCTTGGCTTCTCAGACCTAGAATTTACTTCCTTTATGTGTCTCCATCAATTGCTACATCATTTGAAAGCTTACAAAGCCACCATAGGCCAACGAATTGTCTACCTCAAACCAGTGTTCTTCCACCATGCCCCCCAACATAATTCCCTGGCCCATTTCTCCTCATCCACAGTACACCCCAACACCAACTCCTTACCAGTCTACTAAATAAGTTCATCCCTTATTCAAGCTTCAGAAATGAATGACCTTTTCCATCATTTGCTGCAGAAGTGTATTGCCTTATGTGCATCTTAGTGAACTTGATAGTTTTTCTTGTCTTACTCTTTTTTGTTCCTGGTTCAAGAAAGAACACGGAAAGCTTATTATCTGCAAACACCGCAGCACATCCTCGCAGCAAGAATGTTGAGGCATTCACATTTTATTTAATCAAATGTATTTAGCTAAATTTTAAATTGATTTTAACTTAAACTATTATTTTTTGAAACACATGCCTTAAATTTGTTAAATTAAGTTTAACTCTGGCTTATACCAGCTCATGAAGGGAAAAAAAACATTTTGAACAAATTTTAAGTATTGTCTTAAGAAAGATTTAATTTTTTTCATACATCTGTTTGTCTATTGGCAAGGTAAAATCATTTTTCCAGAGTAATGCAGTAGAAATAATAAGATTTCACACTTAGTGTGGGTTGGCATCCTTTGTTCATAGACCCTCGCAGTAATGCCACAGACTTTAGAATCAAATAATTTAGACTTAGGTTTGAGGTCTGAACTAACTAAAAGTCCATAACCTCTGAGCAAGTGATGTAGTTTAAGATTCACTTTTTTGTTCTATGAAATGAAGGATGATAATTGTAGCAGTCTCGTAGATTCAGGTGAATATTAAATGAGATTATATGAGTTAAATACCCATCATAAACATTCAACAGATTGCATCATGTTGTCATCTGGTGCTTTTAGGCTTACTCTGATTACACCATACATGCATACACACTCACACTGTGTATAGATACATCTGTACATATACGTATTAGATATATATACGCACACACATATGTATAAATGGGTTATGTATCTATGAGGCAAAAATAGGCAAAAATGACTCATCTTGCAAAACAGAAAACCAAGCATCCCATAACTAAAAAAACTGAGTTAGTCCTTGGACTTGGGATAATCAATCCTTGGAACTGGGTTAACTTTCCTGGCATTAAGATCTCTCTAAGCACACTGTGTTGCACTACCCCTCTGGCTGTGCCTCTCCACTAATGGGACCTTGTCTTTTGTTCAACATCTTTAAGGTATGAAGGAGGAAAACAACACAGGACCTAATTATTTTAAGAGTCCTCTGTTACTTCTCAAGCTCTTTGATTCTGGTACAGATAGGCTCAGAATGATGTTCCTGGAAAGTTTGAACATATTCACTATCATTTCTCTCTTTAAGTTCACACAAATCCATTATTAAGTAGCATGTAAGATAGTGATCATATTGGACAAGTAGTATAGCTTCAGTAATCAATGGGCAGGGGCACTACAGAAATATTTAGCATAGCGAACGGCCTATCTGCAGATATCTAATGGATCTGTAGGTTGTAACAAACCCCACAGTCCTGAATTACTGCTTGTATTATTCAGTGTATTTTAAGATATAATCCTAACTGTACATATCCGTAATTAATGCAAGGACCATACTTTATTGCCAAAAACTATTTTTATTTGTCTTAAATATAAATTTTTTAAAGAATAAACAATTCTTATGATGTCTGCACATTTAAACTTCACAACTCTCTTTATCTGGAGAATTAATGAAAATCAACACTCCCCAATTCTCATGCCCAAGGCTAAGTTAAAGACATCTAGTGAAAATTAGGCAGTAGCCTAATCAATTCCAGACCCAGGACTGAAGAAAAAAAATAAAATAGGATGTTTCTGCTTTTGCTTTTGCTTTTGATTCTCTGTTTGTGAGGAACATTCATGGAAAAAACTGGTTGGCAACCAGATGTTGGCACTCTCCCAACACCATCCAGCAGAGGTGCAGGAAGAAGGGGGAAGCTCAGGAGCGCACTGATGAGGATGCATGGGGCCATGCCAATTTTGTAATGCAGATGAAATCTTTCAAGAATAACTACTGTAAGGCTTTATAGGTGACCAATCTTTTGTTACCAACCTATCTTTAGTTTCTTTGCGTTATTATGTGAAGATCTGAGAATCCTGGTGAGACAGCATGAATGAGCTTTAATCCCACTAAATGTAGTGTTTGCAGAGGTAAAATTGTCTGTTTACTCTCATATGTACTGTTCATGAGGAAACATATAACTTTACATTTCAGAGGTCCTATGTTAAAGTTTTGATGTCATAGAATAAATACCTAGATATAGTAGTACTCACTTATTGTAAATCATACAGTTTGGCATGTTAAATGTTGATTTTGAAAAATATATAAAAAGCTTTTCAGTAGTCAAAAGAGCTACAACTCTAAAACACTGTCATCTATGTCTACATAAACCAAACGCATTTGTACTTTTAGATATTATTACCCACTTTCCTTGCCTTTTCTAGCACATGCCTTTGGTAAATGAGAATGCAGAAGGAAAGACAATGAGCAAAATATCCAGGCAAAATGAAAAATAGTTAAAAGGTCTTTGATTTTAGTTCTTTCTTTATTTTTTTTCTTTTTGAGAAAAAAATTGCTCAAAATATTACTCACTTATCCTTGCTTCTATTATCCTTAAACTCAATTCACTAAATATCATTTAGTACAGCCACATTTGTATTTTTTATTTCTTTGAGATAGGATCTCACCTTGTAGCCCAGCTAGTCCTGAACTCACTATGTAGCCCAGGCTAGCCTTGGACTCATGGTGATACTCTTGCCTCAGCCTCCAAGTAAGTGCTGGAATTACAGGCATGTGCCACCATGGCTTTAATGTGGTGCTGGGGAATCAAACTTAGGGGCTTGTGTTTGCAAGACAGGTGCTTTAACCACTGTGCCATTCCCCCAGCCACATGTTAAAGTCAGTACAATACACAGTATAGCTAGTTTTGAGGTCATCTTTTCAGCTTTATTCATGACATCCATGCACATCTACTTACCAGTTAAAATATTAATCTCAAACACTCCTCTGCAAATATGAGCTACTACTTTAACATTCCAGTAAAAATCACTGGTGAGGAGGTCAATTCCTTAAGATACTAGAACACTTGAAATTTTCAATTTGCTTGCTTTCTCTACACTGTACATAAAATGTCAAAATGGCAAGAATGTGTTCCTCTGCCAGGTATGGTGGTACACACTTGTAAATTTAGCTAGTCAGGAGGCTAGAGCAGGTTCTATGCCTGCCTGGGCAATGTAACAAAACCCTTTCTCAAAACACAAAAAATTTAAAAAGGTTTTAGCTAAGTGTTAAAGAACTTATCTAGAATGTGCTGTGTCCTCAGCTGCATCTCTCATAACACAATAGAGGAAGGAAGGGAGGAAGGGAGGGAGGGAGGGAGGGAGGGAGCAAGGAAGGAAGGAAGGAAGGAAGGAAGGAAGGAAGGGAGGAAGAGAGGGAGGGAGGGAGAGAGGGAAGGAGAGAGAGAGGAAAAGAGGAGTGGGGTGGGGGGGCAAGGAGAGGGAAGGGGAGGGGAGGGAAAAGAAGGATTTTGCTCTTGTAAAATTCTTCCCACAACTATGGTTATTAATGTAGTGACATAGCCCATCAAACCCTGATCCAGTCGTTTTCTTAGAAATGAATGTGAAGTCACTGAACGAGACTACCCAACAAGAAGAGAAACGGAGAGAGAAAGTGATAACTCATCCTAAAATATTGTCATTATAGTATTCAGATAGTTAGAAAAGGTGCCAATCCCAACTGTTAACTTATCATGACTAAGACACATGTGAAATACTTCTATTTTGTACTTTTATAAATTTGTACTTATTCTCTCATTTAACGTAGATTTTCTAAATATCTAACAAAAGATCCACACAAAATGCCAGGAAAGTGAGAGTCAATTAATTCTTTTGTCTTTGGAAACTACAATCTAACATCAGTTCACTCATTAGTGCTAAAAAGGTTTTTCAAAAAAATGACAGACTTTGTGATGCCATCAATTAAACATGCTCTGCTTGACTACACATCCTTCCTTTCCCCAAAGCTCCATACTTTCAGAACCCTGGTCCCAGTCCATTACACCGCAACAGGCTGGCTAAATGAGCACCCAGACAGCATGAACTTTGCATTGTCTTAGTTGGCTTTCCTGGGGAATAAATTGAAAAGCAAGTTGTATTGGTGGTGGATGGCCTAACCTAACCTATGGTAGGTTCTCTAGTTTGTCCCTTCCCATCCTTGCCAGCTGAGAGCTTTGGGCCATTTCCATAGGGTCTCATTTATTCTGATATAGCAGTTTGGTAAGTAGGCCCATTTTTCTTTCTACACCACAGTGACATTGGTGTTAAGGACTCACCTGTAGCAGAGGTTCTGAAGAGACAGGTGATCTCTCTCTCTCTAAGGTGAAGATATTTATAAGACATCCCCTGGACCTCTTCTCATTGTGATTCTATGTTCCTTAATTTATATCTTTTATTTTATAAAGCTTTTTGTTTGTAAGGAAAATTAATCTTTTTCCTCCTTCTTCTTTCCCTTTTTTCTCTTCACAGGAGGCACTGAAATTTTTAGCAGAGACCTTCCAAGGACATATTACAGGATTTTGTAATAGTAAACATATGGAAAGTATTAGAAATATTTATTGTCTGTAAATACTGTAAATGCATCAGAATAAAACTGTCTTCCCCATTGCTCTATGAAACTGCACATTGGTCATTGTGAATTTTTTCCTTTTTGTCAAGGCTAATCCAATTATTGTTATCACAATTACCATAATTTATTTTGTCAACTGATGTATTTATTTTGTAAATGTATCTTGGTGCTGCTGAATTTCTATATTTTTTGTAACATAATGCACTTTAGATATACATATCAAGTATGTTGATAAATGACACAATAAAGTGTCAATTTTGTGGATGATTTTAATGAGTGCCTAAATATAATTACCCAACTGATTTGCCTCTGCATGTAAAAATAGCAGTATTTTAAATTTGTAAAGGATGTCTAATAAAATATTATCTAATTATACCATGATTCATAATGTGAAGTATATCTGTCTTTTAAATGTTTTAGTATAAGGAATATAGTTTTTTCTTTTTTAACTCCAATTTTAATATGCTTACATATTCTACCATTTTCATATTAGTTTTGGTTAAAAAACACATAAAATGTATTTACCCAATATTTCAATTCAAGTCATGAGAATGGGTGGTGGTAAGCCATTTCATAAAACATGTTTCATAAAATATGTTTTATTTGACAGGAATATGGCAGGCAGAAAAGGAGCAGAGAAAAGCCAAAAGAAAGGATTAAAGAAACTTTGTTCAGAAGATTGGCTAGAGTTAAATGAAACAGGGAGAAGTAGGTCGGGGACTTGAAACCTAGATGACTTGAACCGATGGTAAAGTTTAGTGTGAGAGATGCTGCTTATATTGGTACCAACAAACGGCATGAAAGTGCTACCTGAGAATTCTGCTGTCTAAGGTGTCCTACCAGAGATAGAGAGACAGAGAGAGAGAGAGGTTACTGGAAAGGTGTCAACTCACAAGCCCTCAAAGAAAAAGATGGTTTTCCTGTAATTTCACAGTTCCCTGGACTCTGATTGTGAATAGCATGAGCATAATCCCAAATGGAATTCCTTTTCACTTTGAATATTGCCCTAAGCGTCCCTACCTCAACGTCCAGGTGAAAACACATTTCCAGCCACAGGATCTTTGCTTTCACTCTTAGAACACAACAGACCAAAACAACCAAAAAGAAAAAGAAAAGAAAAGAAAAACCTATGAAAACAGCAAGCATATATTTACGAAGAGTCTATGACCAGTATTCTACTTACTATCTAGTAAATCTTTGGGGTGTGAAACAGGCAAAATGCTGTAGCTTTTCAAGATTCCGCTACTCCAGTAGTAGACTGCATGACGCAATAAGTATATAAAATGACTAAATGGTGTCTACTAGAAAATGATTCAACATTTTGCATGCACTTTCCTTGGATGCAATGGCCCTTTTTTTATTTTGAAGAAAAATTTGTGATGAGTCTATATAATTTTCAACAGTAATGGGGTTCACACTAATGACAATTTCATTTATCTGTGTATTAGTGCCCTGAAACAAGTTTTGGGTAACAACATGGAAACTTACAAAAGGGAAAGAAAAGACACATAGGGAGAGATTAGTCCAGGCTATGTATAACTTTTTTTCTGAGAGGAATATTCTAAGATTGAACTTATTTATATTTTCACTTGGGTTCCATAACCTTTAAAATATGACTCATCATTTTGTAAGAATTTCAAACGTATATTAGTAGGTAAATAAGAGAATTGTGCTCAGCTTCACTTATAAATTTATTAAAGATGGTTGTTGCAGCTAAGGAACCAAAGTCAATGTTAACATTGTTAGTCCTAAAAATTATTTAGTCAATACTGGCACCTTCCTTCCTTGTTTAAAATTCAGGCCACGTCAATTCAAGCAATACAGATAAAGTGAAGGTCTCCTGGGAGAAAGCATGACCATATACCTTGGTGATTAAGAGGCAACTCTAATTTTTCATTACCTTTTCTGAGTTGGGCAAATTAGCTAGCTTTCTGTACCTATTGTATAATGACCAAAGGGGTTAATACTTGTAAAAATCAAGATATTCTAATATAATGGTCCCAAAAAGAAGAATCAAGACAATATGCCACTTCAATTTTATCTTAAAGTCAATCCATTAAGTAAACACTGAAATAGAGTTTAATAGGTGCCAATTTGTACTTACAGCACTCCAGTTGTGGTCTTTTGTAAGAATACTTGTACAACATCACAGGGTATTATTAACTTTAGGACAACTGAGAATTTAATTTCAGACTACTTCACGTTTAATATGTTTTTCCCCTTTTGCCACAAAGTTTCCTGGGAAACAGGGCTGCCTGTGGACAGAAACAATGTCCATTAGCTGTCCACCTTCTGTAAGTAGTGTGACTTTGACTGAGATCTCTAAGTAGAAAATGTTTCTAATAAAACTATCACTCCATTCTACACTAAAGGAGAAAAAGACATTCCAAGCACAAAGTTCACCATTTCCCTTTATTAATTACCCAGAAATTGTTAAATTACAAGATTATTACCAAAGATTCTATTATTCAGTTAGAGAAATACTACCAAATGTTAAGTTACTCCCAAAGACTCACCTGAACTCTTCAGAGGAGGTATGATAGCTGGTAAGATGCCACAGAAAGGGGCATTATTTCAGTGCATTAAGTCCTTAAGAGTCGTTCTATTCCCTCCAAGTTGTCAATGTCACTTTGTACTTTGTCATCTTGAGGCCAGGAACCTTGTCTTATTCAATATCCATCCATAGACCATCCAATATTCCTGAGTAGCACCAGCAGGTGCTCAATACATTCTCGAACCATTTTTACAAGTTCTTTAGTTCCTGAATTAATCAACTGAAAAGCATAATTAAACAGAGTATCTGCTCAGGATGGAGGATGGGTTTAAGTTTTGAAAGTCTCAGCCTCCCAAATCATGCCCTAGGCCTGGAGGGTAAGTAAAGGCTTGAAGCTATCAGCTGTTTACCACAATGCCCTTTGTTTTTCAGCTTCTGATTAAATAGGAACTTTTCCAGGCCTGTAAATACAAGAATCAACAGTTTGTGTTGAATACACAGCACTCTCCCAGAGGAATGGAGAATTTATAATACTAGGTTTTCTTCCTTTGAATACACACAAGGTACCCAACAAGCCAGTTGTACAAAAGAGGCACGCTGCCATTTTGACAGAAGAATAACGCACACATTTCCCTCCAGAGCACGCCAACATCAGGCTGAGAGTATTCACAACCCTGTGTGAGCTCCTGACACACTCACAGTTACATGTGCGATGCATAACAGACGATGGTTTCAAATTAAATCTTAATTAAATTTAAAAACATCTTCCAAAGTGTTTCCTTACATTTTTCTCTACACCAGCAGACATTTACAAATTGGAATAAATACAAAATATGGCACCTTGAAAAATGGATTGTTTTAATGATGAGATCCCTCCTACTCCCTGATAATATACACTGCTTGGGGCCTGGAAGCAAAACTGTCCATCCATCTTCCCTCTGAGTTAGGTGAATGTGGTCCCAGCACAACACGCTGTCACTGGAAATTGTTGGGAAATGGCTCTGTTGAGCTCCCTATGTTCTGGGGGGAAGAAAAGCACTAACCGATAACAAGTCACAGTAGGTTGGGCTTAGGAATTCTATAATCGCATTACTCTATCATTCCGCATGAGTTTTAGCAGAATGTGTGAGTCAATGTAGAGTACAGCGCTGTGCATGAAAGAGGCAGAATCGTGGTTATCACTAGGTGAAAGACACGAGTTTGGGCTTTCTTAGGCAGAATTGGTTTCTTTCTTCAGATGACTCAGTACGAGATACCCGTCACCTCTTCCAGAACTGCAAATTATACTTTATTGCAGCATTTTATTAAAATCGTTAACTATTACGCGAGAGAGAACAAATCAGCATACTGCCAAGCCAGCAAGCCACGGAGTGGATATTTGTTTTCTGGGCGCCTATTTTGCCCGCGTTACGGTATCTTGGTTCGCACCCTGTCTCGTGTAATTCTTCAAGCATCCTTCAGGATGGGCATTTCGTCTCCGTTTACTGACCATGTAAAGTCGCCTCAGGCAGATGAGACAGCTTGCCCGGATCCCGGCTCTCGCCGCGCAGAACAGGGATTCAGGGCATGTCCCCCACTGCAGCCTTTGTCTGCGGCCAGAGCTCACGGAGTCACAGGAAAGCTGGCTTCGGGGCCGACACCTTTTAGACAAAACCTGGTTTTCAGTGAGCTCAGGAAAATCCCAAGTCTGAGACCCCCGCTTCGCTTCGTCCCCTGTTTCCCCGCGCGGGCACCACCTCACCGGCTCCCCTCGGCGGGCTTCTTCCGGGCCGCCGCGGCCGTGCACGCCGCAGAGACCACAACCCCCCGCGCACGCGCACGCGCACGCGCACGCGACGCAGGCGCCCAGGTGCGGCGGAGCGCGGAGGAGCAGCTGCTGCCCGCGGGAGGTGGCCGCGGCGGGCGGTGTGGAAACGTACACAGAGAGCCACTTTCTGTAAGAAAGCGAAAGCGTATTTAAAACGGGACCACCTCGGAGATGAAACCTTCCTCCCTGCCACCTCTCAACCTGCTGCGGCGCCCCGCTGTGGGCTTGCTCCGGGCCGCTCTCCGCCCCCTTGCGGGCCTCGCGCGTCTGCGGGGGCGCCGGGCGCGGCGCGGCGGGCCGGCCCAGCTGGTTGGCGAGCAGAGGGCCTTCCTCCCCCAGCGAGCTGGCGCGCCCGCCACCCACGCGGGCGAACAGTGCGGGGCGTCATCCTTTCGTTTCTGTGAATTTTCATCGCTCTTTTGGCTTTGAGTGACTTATTTTTAAATGATACCGCAGAGAAAGAGAAGAAAAGGTTTCTATTGAGTTCACTTGATGGGGCGCTGAGGTTGCGGGGATGGAAGGAGAAATGCCTTTCGTCGCAAGGGGGCGCTGTGGAGAGCAGGAACCAGGCCCGACTCAGGCTTGGAAATCAGCCCGGGGCCCAAGACAATGCCCAGGCAAGGAGGTGCCCGAGGCTGGGTTTTTGAGATCTCCCCAGATTCCCGCAGAGAACCTGAAACCCGCACTTTTAAAACCGGTTATACCCTCTTCTTAGAGCTTTCGGTCTAATTGCTAAGAATCTCACCCAGCTTAAAAGTGTCTTTCAACTTTAAATGAAGTGAATCTTGAAAGAGAAACGAGGAAATAGCATAATTTACTGTCCAAAAGAAAATGGCTGAGTATACTTGTAGGGAAGGAAATTTTTACAGCCAATTTTAGGGAAGAGGTCTTTTGCCAGAGTAAAGGAATTCTCTTTGCATTTCTCCTTGCTCCACATTTTCAAAGAATTGTACAGATTTACCTATGCAAACAATGAAGGCACCCCCTGGTACCTCCTAAAGGCAGATGAGAGTCTCTCTGCTGCGGTGGTGGTGGGGGGGGGGGGGGGGGGGGGGGTTGGTCTGCCTGTCCAACATCAGGCTCTCCTAGGCTGTCATGGACAAGAGGCAATTCCTGAGAAAAGTAAATGTCAAAACAGATCATGTAAAACCACAGCCAGTGTTGCTTTCCACAGTTTGAGTGTTGGACCTGCAGTTTGCACACTACTTGCTCTTTGTAGATGCTATGTTGAATTCATAATTGACTATTTTGTCTTTTCTTATTCCTGATTGTTTCCTGTTGAGTTGATGTTTTCCTATGAGGGTCCAGTCACAGCCTTCTGTCTAGTAAATACCACATCTCTTTGGTGGGGAACAACCACATCCCCCAGAAATATCTTACTTATAGAATTGGAAGTTGTATTTCCCTGTGTGTAACATAAACTGGAGCTAATGGCAAATCCTGTTTTTTATCATCTTTTCTCTTTATTGTTTCCTTTGTAGATGTAACACAGTTTATTAGTTATAATGGCAGCACAAAAATAATCTCTTGTGCACATCCAGTATGACTGTAACTAGCTAGCTAGCCACCACATAAATGACTGATGTCTGTGTATCATCAAAATTAACCTTGGGCAATCTAGAATAAAAATCCAAACATCCAGGCTTCTCATGGCTTACATACAAGCAATACTATATCTCATAGCAATAAAATTACTGGGCTTTTCTGAAGCTGAGTACCGCAGAGCTCCAGAAATGGCTCCAGGTAATGTATTAACAACACAAAAATGGAAGGGCTTTCCTATTGTTCCAGAGGAAGTCCACACAGCAGATGGCCTATGCTGTACTCATTTTACACACCGAGCACAACTGAGGCAGAGACCTCATTTCAAAGAACAAGTAAATAACCTACTACTCAAGATTTAGCTGAGCTTTCTCTTAGTGCCACCTGGAATTAAGAGAGGAAGATTTTTCCTGTAAATATACCCGTTGCTCAGTAAGCATGCATTGGTGTGGTATGCCCAGCATACAGAAAATACTTGCACTCCCAGTAGAAAACTGTGTGACTAGTCTGGGGGAAATGTCTCTGGATTGTCAGACTCTGACTTGATGGCCCCTGAGTCATAAAATTGTGCCTCATAGAGAGCTGGGAGCACTGCAAAATGGTTCAATTGAATTCTTTCCCTCCAAAGTGGAAAAAATAGTTTTGCCTCACTTTCATGATTATTTCAATAGCTCTCATCTCTCTCTCTCTCTTTCTCTCTCTCTCTCTTGAAAAGGTTACAACATCTGATTCCTTCATTTATTACTGAGTAAAATAAATCTTTAACACTTGTTTATCTATCTTTGTCAGAATCATGATCCTGTTTATATCTTAATTGATATTTTTCTCTTGAAGGATCCCCTCTTTCTCTATTCCAACATTTTTCAAAGATAGAAAGGTTAACAAAAACATCTAGTCCATACAGTGGGAAATGACCTGAACTTGACCAGAGAACTCCTTTAGAGCTAGTCATAGTGATTGGTTAGGGAAGAACACATAGTCAAAAAAGGCCACTCCTTCTCCCTGGGCTTTCCTGATGAAAGCAATGGGAATGGTGGCCTTGCTTTCTTTGCAATCCTGGGCTGAAAGAGAAACATCCACATTTGCCTCCTTACTGATCTCCCCAGCCACATGACAGAGGCTGTGTATGACAAGAAGCAAAAAGCTGGGTGTATTAGTTTGGGTTCTTTCAAAAGGCAGAATTTACAAATTTTATAACAACAAGGATACATTAGGAAGGCTTACAAATTGCAGGATAGTGATACTCCAAGATGGCTGCTCAGCCACAAAGTATATGTCCTGTCTGGGAGTGCAGGACAACCGGTGGGGTGAGAGTCTGCTGCAGATCTCGGTTGTTCAAAGAAAAATGGCAAAGACTGGAACCCGAAGATTGGTGACTGACAGTCAGTGATGGACAGGCAGACAAGTCAAGACTGGAATGACTGTGTAATGAAGATCTATGATGTATAGCGAGTCAGCATCCATAGACAATTGCAAAATTGAGAGCTTTCCCAGAGGAATAAGCTGCAAGAATTTTCCTTCTTCCTTCCTCTTATACCATTTGAGTTCCAGTTGGGCCTCCCACATCTGGGTGGGCCCTCTTCCCTCACTGGCCAGCCCACAAATCCCTCACACTAGAATCCATGCTGGTTCTCACTTCCCAATCTAGGGGTCGTTCCCAAATCCTAATCCTAATGGAGGGGTGACTCCTAATCCCCTCAAGTTGACATAATCCCTTGAATAGTTACACTGGGTGATAAAAGCACAGACAACATATGGAAAAAGATAGCCATGCCAGGATGGTTCATGAACACCCTGGACCCTACCCATTTCACCTAGTTCTAGCTAATGTAACAAATTACCAACAGTAAATAGTAAACAGCGGCATCTCATAGTACAGGAACGTAGAAACTATGAGACTGGACTGCTGCCATCATCAGGTTCTGATGGGGGCTCTCTTAGTTTCAGAGGGAAACTGCCTTGTATCTTCATTTGGTGAGATGAAGGCTAGCTGCACCCTGACTTGTTCTTTTAAGGCTATTAATCTCCTTCATGAGGTTCCATCTTCAAGACCTGATTATTCCCCAAATACCTCAGCTCCAAATACTATCACTCTGGGATTAGGACTTAACACATGAATTTTGGGAGACAAAAATGTCCCTTGCATGCCTATTTTGAAGATTTCTCCTAAATAGGGAGGCAAATATATTCCTCACTAGTTTGGTAGGTTTTTTTACTTAAAGCAAAAAGGTCTACAAATAGCAAATCTTCCGACTCTGACTTTTTCTGCTTTTCCGACAGCACCTTACCTTCCACAGACAGTGTCCCCCAGGTGGCTGGTTCAACAACAGATAGTAAAACCACAGAGAGAAACAGGATAAAGAAGAAGTAACATACTTCTAACTTAAGACAGGCGAGGGTGAAGTATGACTCACTCTCTCTTGGAATCCCCAGCCGTTGTATGATTTGTGAGGGAGCCTTTGTCACCTCTTTGGTTCTGGACTACTACATCTTCAAGCACTGTGCACTCTACTCTGACTCGAACATCAACCAACATGGGCTAGTGCTTCACTCACAAGCCCCTGCATGTCCAATGAGAATAAAAACACAGTGAGTACCTCTCCAAATCCATCATATTTATATATTTACACATAGGAGAAGCTGTGCGCTGAGCTAGAGCAGAGAGGGGGAATCTCTTCGTGCAGCCAGGGATTATCTCCTCTTCTGTTGCCTGTGAACAGTTGCCTTTCAGGGACAGATTTGCAACCCTACTTTTGCTAAAGAAAAGTCCTGGAGACAACCAGCCTCTGCCCTTTGCTAAGTAATTTGTGATCCATTATGTCCTTCTCCGCTTACTCTTGGGTCCTACCTACCCTACTCTCAGGTGATAAGCAGAATATTTAGCAAGTATATTCGCAGTGCTCACCCCTCTATGTGAGCGTCATCCACTCTTCTTTCTCCATCTCTCTTTTCCCCCAGCAAACATTCTTTCACACTGTTTTTTAGTTCTCTTCCTGCTTCTTTTTATCTGGATGAACTGTGTGCTTCATGAGACCTGGGTCTTTTTTTCCACCACCAGCACATATACTGACCAGTAGTCAGTGCTCTCTAAGAATCTGTTGAGCAGATATGAAAGTATCATTTCCAGATTTTAAGCTCCCTAAAGGCAGAAACCTCATCTATCCTACCTCTCCCCTTCACGGTAGTTTCATCAGACCTTTCATCATCACTTGACACTTCATGTGTGTGTGTATGTGGATTTCACTTCACTTTTCCCCAGAAAAGCTCTGACAAACCATTCCCCTGATTGTGGGTGCTCATTAATTCTGAAGTCTCCACCTCTCTTAGCTCTATCATTTTTTAACTCACCATTCATGCAACATTTACTCAACAGAAAGAATTCACCTGTTTTCAAATAGATTATGTAATATTTAGTGGTACATAAGTTATGTCTGTAGGGCTAAAGTTCCCAAAGTCATTCTTTTCTTCCTTTCTTTTCTTCTTCGCCATTTTGACCACATCTTCTAGTGGAATGTAGTTTTACACTGATTTCCTATTACAGTTTGAGCCAAACACAAATGTCTGAGTATTGCTTCAAAGTGTGATTCACCTTCTCTGACCATTTTTATCTTCTCTTCTAACATAGCCTTCACCTTCCAGAGCAGCTGAATTTATTGGCATGTGGCTCCTTTCACTGGTTCTTCCCCTCCTGGCTGTGAGCCTTTGCTCAATTTTTTTTCTAAATCTATGGAACAAATAACCAAACCACAACTTTCTTCTCTTTAAATCATAGCTCAAGGACCAAGTGCTTCAAGAACTTTTTTCCAACCCATCTTCCAATCCATCAGATCATCGCTGACCCAGACTTCAACCACAATATAACCTTGAAATGACTGAATTTATAAGTATGGGTTGGCTGTCATCCAACTCCTGGCTTTCTTCAATAGTAAAGGCCCAATCTCAGCATTAATCAATGTTAAATTTGGAAAGATACAAAAAAAATTTAATAGTCATTAAGTCAGCATTGCAAAATTTAGTATTTTTGAATAAAGATGATTAACTGTAGTTCATTTTAGTTTAATGAGTTTTCTTTTCTGCTTTATCCATCAAGAAATTTGAAAGATTAATATAACACAGTCACATACTATAACAATTAAAAGTAAATATATGTCAAGGCCGGAAAAATGATGGGAAGAACAAAATGGAATGATTATGAAGAAAATTAGAATGTAAATGATCAAGCCATCGAGTGTTTCATGGTTATTAAAGTCAAAATGTTCAGTTGACTCAGATCATCTTGACACTAAGATTATTAATCACAGCCAGATGTGCTGGTGCAGTACTGTAATCAACAGCGCTCTGGGAAGCTGATCCAGAACAACTGCAAGTTCAAGTCTACCCTTGGCAACTCAGCAACTTAGTGAGCCCCAGTTTGAAAAGAAAAGAAAAAAAAAAAACAAAGCAAAAAATGGTCTATAGATATAGCTCAAGATAAATGCCCTAGTAGTATCACATGCACACACACACACACACACACACACACACACACACACACACACACACACGTAAGTCAGAATTGAGAGACCACCAAGTGCCAACTTAAAAGCCCACCACACCTCAATCAAGGCAAGGTAAGGATCTTTATTTAACGGCCAAGATGTTTTCATGACTGTGGTCAGACTGTCTCTGGACTCTGGGTGAGTCTTTAGAGAGCAGCCCTGAGCAAGTTATACACAAAGATTACATAGAAGATGTGACTCTGGAAAAATACGTGACTCTCAGCAGGCCTCTATGGAGGCAAGGGAGAGGGTAGAGGTTAAGCCTCTGTCCTTATCACAAGATTCCAGAGCCATCCTGATAAGTGCACAAGCAGGGCTCCAAGGCCAGGCAGGCCGGGGTCTCACAAGATGAACTCACAGCAAACTGACTTAGAAATTTTAACTTACACAGTAAACTCTAACTGACACAGCAAACACAGGACCTGAATAGCATAATCACCATAAAATGGAGTTACTTTATTACATTGGCAGTCTGAGTTATATCATTTTATAGCTTGATTACAGAAAGTTTCAAAATTAGAAAAAAGTATACCTAATATTAGATTTTTAATATACTGTCATAACATGCACACACAGTAAATGCCTATTTTTAAGAATTTTTATTACAGTAAAAGACATTGTCATTAATCTCCCTCAATATACTTTTCCTTGCTTCAAACCATTTATCTAATTTTTCTTGCCACTTTGTGAAATCTCTCTGGAAGTTCTCTTTTGTGAATATCTTTAGCTACATTGTTATGGTTACCTTGATGTCCTGAATCAATTTCAAATGCTTGCCTTTCACATGAATAGGGCAGATTAAGGACACCCATCATTCTTTTAAGAGCCTACTTTTCTCTTGGATGGAACTCAGGAGCAGAGTTCACTGTATTTTTTTAATCACATCTTGTAAAAACATTCACCAAAAAGGAGTTCCAGAACTACTTTAGAAAGTAGCAAAGATTAAGGGATCAGTGTGTTAGAAGTGAGGGGAGTGTTTTGAGAGGAAATAAAGCCAATGTGTCTTTTATTGTAATATTTTTTAAAAATTTAAACCTGTGTTGTATATTTTGATCACTTCCTGTAAATTAGTGTTTCCAAAAACATTTTGCATGAAACAGTCCCAAAAGACAGGACATATAAAGTGGTTCCTGTGTTTGGCTTGGGAAACTGAGGGATCTTGAAGAAAATAGCCTTATTTTACTTTATAAAACATAGTACTTCCCAAACTAATTTGAATGAAATCTTCAAACTTTTCTCCACATAATACATGTCAACACCCCATATCTTCCAAAAGGCTCACTTGGAAAAAGGAATAATAAAGAAATCAGAACCAAAGCACCTAAGGAAGCTTCTATTGTACTTCCAGCCTTTCTGTCCTTAGCTGGGTTGGTAGACATGCAGGGATTCATTAGATTCTTCTATGTTCTTTTTAATATGCTTTGTTTCAGTTACTTTTTCATTGCTGTGACTCAATACCTGACACACACAAATTTAGGAAAGGAAAGGTTTATTTTAGCTTACAGTTTCAGATGGTCACAGTCCAATCAGGGCGGCCGGCAGCAATTGAAGTACATGGCAGAGAGAGGTGGAGGCAGCTTCTCAGGACATCACCAACAGGCAGGCAAGTGAGACTAGAGACTAGTCCAAGTCCCAGTCTTAGTCTCTCCTGCATCTGGGTATCGAAGGTGTGGCCACTACACACCCTTAGTCTTAACTCACGCACCTTTAGTCTTAAGTCACATGCCTTTAGTCTTAAGTCACATGCCTTTAGTCTTAACTCACACGCCCCTAATCCCAACAACTGCAATCCACCCCTCCAGGCCAGACCCCAATCCATCAACATAACATGGCTCCATAGACAATCCATAACATTAAAATACATGAGATTTTGGGGGGACACTCCAGATCCTAACCACAACATGCTTTGATACCTCTCCTAATAAAAATAAAATCAAAAGCACATGAAATAAAAACTATACCCCTCCTGAAATTTTAGGTCCCAGCAGCTTCCAAAGCAGCAGCATCAAGGAGCAAAAGGACACTGACTTGACTGCGGAACCGCCTTCAGTGCGTGCCTCGGGGATTCTTTGGAACATTGTTTTAACAGCACCAACAGCAGCAGAAGCTACGTACTGAGTGCATATGATGGGCCCAGCAGTCCCTCAGGGGTAAACTCCCATTCATTCAGCCTCCTTAACACTGCTGTGCATTAGTACAACTATTATTCTCACTTTATTGATGAGCAAACTAAAGCATAGAGACATCGGGTAACTTACCACAGATGGGTAGGGTTGGGATGTCAGCCAAAGCACTCCGGGCTCTGACTGTTGTCTTAGCTGTTTTCTCATTGCTGTGCCAGTATACCCAACATGCACAAATGATGGGAGAAAATATTTATATTTTAGCTCACAGTTTCAGAATCTCACAGACAATTCATGGGCAGCTGCTGGTGGTAGAAGTACATGACAGAGGCAGAGATAAAGGCAGATCCTCGTGACATTGCAAACAGAAAACCAAGTCAAGGAAGAAGAGAGGAAGTAGCATATATTCTTCCAGGTCCTGTCGGAGCAATCCTTCTCTTCTGGGTCTAGCCTCAGAGTTCCATCTCTTCCAGGCTTAAATTCCTATACACCACGTGTCCATAATCTACAGTCTCCCACATGCCTGTCTTCTACCACACACCTATAATCCACCACATGCCCATAATCTACCTCTCCAGACCTGGCCCCTCTCCTAGTAGCACACAGTTCCAAAGATAATCCATAACATTCAAATGCATCACTTTGGGGGGACATTCCAGATCCAACCCATAATAACTGCGTACATTTACCACTGCCCAGCATTGCCTAAACCCTACTATATACAGGGTGGCCAAGGAAGACCTCACTGACATGGAGACATCTGAGCAAAGGCCTGAAGATAGGAGAGAATCACGTGGCACTGAAGAGGCAGCATTCAAGGCAGGAAACATCCCCTGATGTCCATGAGGCATGTGTGTGTTACAAGCTTTTGTGCAACCTACCATGATCTTTCATAACTGAACTTCTCTTTCCTCTTCTCTTCCCTTTTCTTCCTCCTTTTCTCTCTCTCCTTCTCTCCCCTCTAGAACTTTTCCTCTCTGAACTACTCCTCCCCCACTTGCCCCTACAATTCTCCTTTTACTGGGTGTCTTAGTTACATTTTTGTTGCTGAGACTCAATACCTGACATCCACAAATTTAGGGGAGGAGAGGTTTATTTTAGTTTACAGCTTCAGAAGGTCACAGTCCACTCAGGAGTGGCTGGCAGCAATGGAAGTAAATGGCAGAGGCAGAGGTGGAAACAGCTTCTCATGACATCACAAACAGGAAGCCAAGTCAAAGCAAGTTGAGACTAGTCCCCAAAGGAAGGCAGGAAGCTGCTTATATATGCTTCCATGTCTCCTCCCAGTGATCAGCCCCTCCTGGATCCAGGTGTGGAAGGTGTGCTACAGCCCCACCACATGCCTACAATTCAACTTTATCCACCCGTCCAGACTAGGCCCCAATCTCCGAAAAGCACAATTTATAACATTCAAATACATGAGATTTTGGGGGGACTTTCTAGATCCAAACCACAACACTAGGCCATGTTCTTTTTGGTTCAGCTTGGATCCTCCCATCTTCCATCAAATCTTCCGGAGTTCTGTTTTCCCCAGGTCTCACAACTCTGTATTTTTCTCTCAATAAAGGACATTTGTGAAGCACTATATCATGTAAATCCTAGTATAGCCCAAATAAAATAAGTTTTGTTAGTACTTTTATAGATGAGGCTTAGAAGGTCACATGACTTCCTAAAGATTACCTTGTGAAAACCTGGGTCCTCATAGTGTCAAAACTCTCACTCTAAGAACTCTATACCGCACAAATGTCACTTATCATATTTTCTCCATTTGTATCAGATTGTTCATATAACTGTCATCCCTGAGCTCCTTGAGGTCAAAACCATTCCCTTGTACCTAAAATAATTTCTGCTACATAATAAACTGAATAAACATGTGCCAACCAAGAAGCTGAACATAGCACTTCCACACACGACCCGTGCGTTCTAGATCTCAGAACCCCACATCTTGGCCAGAACACTGAATCTGGGCCTTCATGCTGAGGTTTAGGAACTGTATCTCCACCTTTAGACCCTCTTTCTCCAACTACATCACCTCGCATATGTTTGGAATCGTGTATTTCTGCTAATTCCATTTTCCTTGCTTGGATACCCTGACACCTCTCTGCCTTATATCCTACAGCCTAGCAGAGACCCCCACCTTCTCCATCTATCAGACTTCTGACCAGACTAACTCTAGAGTCTCTATTTCTTGCCTGTGACTTCTCTGGTAGTGCAGAACTTTACAAATATATACCTCCAGGAACAGCCCATAAGCCAGCCTGATGGCACATACCTGTAAATCCCAGAACTCTGGGAGGCTGAGGCAGGAATATTACAGGTTCAAGCCCAGCCTGGGCAACTTAGCAACATAATTTATCTCTGGCTCAAAATCAAAAATTAAAATGGGCTGGGTACATAGGTCAGTGTGAAGGCCCTGGGCTTGATTCCCTCATAATATGTAACACACCCACACCTATCCCTTGCCACCTACCCCCACTTCTCATACCCACCCCCACCCCCCAACATCCGCACCCATATATGAAAAAGAAAGAAAGAAAAGGAGTGGTCTGTAGATAACTTTTTCCATTCCAGGCTGTTTTTCTGCATGTCTGATTTTTGTACCTAAATTGTACCATATATATTCTTACTTCTGGTAAGACAAGATTATTCACTTGTTCTGTTTCCTCAGTTAACCAATAGAATGGTGGACTGCAATGCCCTAAAAAAAACCTTACAAGATATTTAAATGGCTTGCTCATCAAAATGATTTTTTAAACTTTAACCAAAAATGCTAATTCCAGTGTTAATAATACTTAACTTAGCAAGTATTGGATGTACAAGAAGGGGTTTAAAATAGTATGCAGAAAGAATAAATTTTAAATATGTAATAGGTGAATCATTCTGATCGAACTTGTTCTCTTGTTTCTCTTCCAGACTACTCTGTGCAGGATCAATACCTAAGAAACAGTCAGCTAGGTTGTGCCCACACGATAACAATGTCTTCAAAATAAGCACTCTTCAATAAAAATTAGGGAAGCAGATACCAGACATTCAACTCACACGTAAAGATCTAAGAAAATCACATTAGGCCAATCCCTACTGACCCAATGGGAGATATTTGAGTACATCAATGTTTCCTGATTATAAGACTTTTTCATGAACTTAGGTATCATCGTTTTTCATTTGTAATAATTTCACTTGATTTTTTGAACACACCTTACATTCTGAGTACTGTGCTATGTGCCTTGTGCACGTTTTTAAATTCAGCCCTTCAAAGCATCTGTAAGGTAAACTGGGTTTATCCCTTTTGTAAAGGTAAAGATCATTAAACTCACTGGTTTAAAGAACCTAGCCTCCGAAGAGCAGAATAGGAGGCAACCTCAGTCCAGAACCTCTGTCCTTCCTAAGATATTAACCATTCATAAGGTGTGATGTTACTTGAAATTTTAAAAGTAGACATTACTTAGGATTTTCTTCCAGGGTCTCTCTTACGCTAGACAAGCACCCTAACACTGAACTACACCCCCAGCCCATCTGGAAACTTTAAGAGTTGGGTAGTCTTTACAATGAAAAAAATAAGCAGAAAAGAGAGAGGAGAAGAGAAACTAGATGCGAAAAGTAAGATTTTGAAATTTCCTACCTTGGTTTGATGGGTACAATTCAACTTCTGAAGAAAAAATAAACTTTTCTCATTAATTATAAATAGTTCTTCCATAATAGCATTTGTTTCACACCATATTTGTTTAAATTGCATTAATTAGTAGCACCACCGATTTTTCTGTTAAAACACTTTTTGAAATCAAAACATACTATTTCGAACACTGATCATCTGATCAGCTACTTTGAGAAGTTTCTCATTAAAAATTAGTGTAAAATTGTTGAATTTTTCCAATTTTAAAATGTTGGGTTTTTATAAAAATATATACTTTTGTGTTGATAGTTTATGTTCAAAGATTATCATTCTTATAAAACTCTACTCTTTTCATCTCTTAAAACACTAAAATTTATTAAAATTTAAGCTAACCAATTTTTATGTCAATTGTTTAATTCACATAATGTATTATTTCCAAAGATTCAAAAAATGTGTTTTCCCCAATCTAAATCCTATTAAAGAGAACTGGAAGAGGCTTAAAGAGAACACAGGTTTATCTGCCAGCTACTTGAAGTTAAGATCAGTATGTAATAGCGGGTTTGGTTATTACATACTTGACTGATTTCATGTTCCTGAATTATGTTGTGATTATTGGACAAGAAACAGTTTGGGCACAATTTAAATTCAGCTGATAGCCTGCAAGTGACCATTAGGTGGCAGCACAGAAGATAGTCAGCCTTTAAGCAGTCCTGCAACAACAGGGAAGGCCATAGCAAGGCAGAGAGGGGAATTAGGCAAGAGTCACATTTCTATTATAAATTTCTAATTCTGTTGATTTGCCACCAAACACCTTTATGGGTTATACAAAAAAAAAAAAAAAACATACATAAAGTTTTTCTTGGAAGCAAAAAATCACCCATATACCAACTCTAGTTTTTTTCTTCATGTATGTGTTTTCTTCATGTTTTCGTCATTGAAATAAATGTATACTTCTACATTCTTCTAAGTTATTTCACACTGCTGCCAGATTGATCTTTTCAACATATAAAGTGAGTCTTCTGTTTTCATGTTTTAAAAAATCTCAGTGGCTTCTCCCTGTCTTCTCAAACAGCTTGTAACTTTTGGAGAGATTATGTCAACTTGAGGCAATCAAGAATCACACCTCAATTAGGGTTTGGGAACCACTCCTAGATTGGGAATGGAAAACCAGCCTGGATTAAAGGGTGAGTGATTTGTGGGCCAGCAAATGAGGGAAGAGCAACCACCCAGATGTGGGGGGTCCAACTGGAACTCAAAGAGTATAAAAGAAAGGAGGAAGAAAGATTGTTACAGCTTCTTCCTCGGGAAAGCTCTCACCTTTGCAATTACCTATGGATGCCCACTTGCTACACACCACAGATCTTCTTCACAGATTCACTCCAGTATCGACTTGTGACTGTCTACCCATTGCTGATCTTCAATCGCCCATCTTCAGTCTCTGGTCTTCGCTGTTCTTTGAACAACCAAGATTCACAGCAGACTCCCACCAGATGTACTGCAATCCCAGACAGGAGTTCTACCTCACAGCTGAGCAGCCATCAGACACTCCAGCTCTTGCACGTGCAGGCCACAGTCTTGGTCTCTCTATCCTCAGATTGGTAAGCCTTCTGAATAGATCCTTTTTGCTATAACTTCTGTAAATTCTTCCCTTCAAAAGAACCCAAACTAATACAGATTTTGGTGCCAAGAGTGGTTCCCAAGAGACAGAATTACAGCAACGGTCTTCCCTAAGATATCTAGTGATTTCTGGGGTCAGTTATCTAGTTTTATAAGACCTAAAGTTGCATGGTCCCTCCTCCTAATAATGTAGGGAGAACCGATGGCCCATGATGTGAACTGTTTGAAATGATACAGGCACTGAATCCTTTTGATTATCCTGACTTCCCACTTGTGAAGAGTGATGCATTTGGTAATTCTACACATAAAATACTTGTGAACTTTTGGAAAAGTAGAAAATATTATGATACTGGCCAGCTACTACTCTTAGCATCTTTGGACAAACTAATGAAGAAGAACAGGAGCTCAGAGATTCAGACTTCTGAAGTTGGACACGTATAAACTCCTTGAGAGCATCTATATGCATTCTGGAGAAAAATCTTCACTCCTTTAGCCATAGGGCTGAAGTTGGTGAAAATCCAGCTCAAGCCATCGTAATTAGATTAGCTGAACTATATCACCAGGTCAGTGCTCAGCCTAGAAGGGTTAAAGTGATGGCATTAACTGGGAAAGAATGGGACTCCACCAATTGGGGTGGAGATGTGTGGGAAGAGCGGGGAGAGAGTGAGGAATCCATAAATGCTGAAGAGGTTATTTTGCCAGAAGAAGGAATTCTGCCACTTGCAGCAGCCCCACCTTCAGCAGCAGTATAGGCTTCCCCACCCCTGCCGTCTATGCTGTTGACTTCTCCATTCCTAACTGAGGAAACTAGTCCTGTGTTGCCTATGGAGAAAGTCTGGAAACTCCATGATGGGATTAGCAGGGAGGACAATGCTGGTGCCCTTCAGGACCTGCCTGTGGACCCATCTACCTTTACTTCTAGGCCCATGAACAGGGTTAAGTCTCAGAAAGCCCTTAAGGGTGAGGTTCATAGTACCACTCACGAGCAGGTGCGATACACCCCCAAGAAACTTCTTGAATTTCCTAATTCTTATAAGTAGTGGTCTGAGGAACACTTATGGAAGTGGATTATAAGGGTGTGGGACAGTGGTGGAAGAAATATACACTTGGCCCAGTCTGAATTTCTTGATATGGGTCCATTGACCTAAGATTCAGGATTTAATGTTATAGCTTGTGAAGTTAGAAGAGGTACTAATAGTTTATTCAGTTGGTTGGCAGAAATATGGATTAAAAGATGGCCTGCTGTGAGCCATCTTAAAACTCCTGATACTCCTTGGTTTACTGTTGAGGAGGGTATTCAAAGGCTTAGAGAAATGGGAATGCTGGAATGGATCTGTCAGATGAAATCAACTCATTCGTATTTGGAGGGTCCAGACCAGGTACCCTTTACTATGCCTTTAAGAAACTGATTGGTGAGAGGAGTGCCTGGTTGTCACTCTTCTCTGTATGCCAAACCTTAGAGTGGGGATGGCAACCACACAATTACCACAGTTAAATGGTATGTGTTTTATTAGATCTTGTGGTGGCCGGGGCTAAATGGCAGCAGTTAACCGCCAAAGGCAGGGTGGGCATATTTATCAGAATGTACAGCAGAGGCAAAGCAGTGATCAGAATGGGCTGATACGTGTGGACCTGTGGCATTGGCTCATCAGTCATGGTATATCCAGAAGTGAAGTAGATGTGTAACCTACTAAAATTTTGTTGGATTTATATAGAAAAAAAACTTTCTAGGGCAACTGAGCAAACAACTACCTCAAATAGTAGCAATAGAGAACCACGTTCTCTCAATCAATTTCCAGACTTGAGCCAGTTTACAGACCCAGCACCCTTTGAATGAAGGAAAGGCCAGGTCCCCTTGAGGAAGGACCCTGATACATTACCAAAGAGTTATAATATCAATATTTCTCTTATCCTTCCCCAAAGATACCTACAACCTTTCACCAGAATAACTGTGCATTGGGGAAGGTGAAATGATCAGACATTTTGGGGACTACTAGACACTGGCTCTGAGTTAACACTAATTCTAAGACCTCCAGTTAAAGCAGGAGCCTATAGAGTCCAGGTATAAATGAAGTATTAGATAAGGTCTGACTCACGGTGGACCCCATAGGTCCTCCAGTCCATCCTGTAGTAATTTTCCCAGTTCCAAAATATGTAATTGGGATAGCTAACTTTAGTACTTGGCATAATTCCCATATTGATTCCCTAATCTGTGGTGTGAGGGACATTATGGTGGGAAAGGCCAAATGGAAGCCACTGGAATTGCCTTTACCAAGAAAAATGGTAAATCAGAAATGATATCATATCCCTGGAGGGATTACAGAGATTAGTGCCACCATTAAGGACTTGAAGGATACAGGGGTGGTAGTTCCCACCACATCCCCATTCAACTCTCCTATTTGGCCAGTGTAGAAAATGGATGGATCCTGGAGGATGACAGTGAATTATCATAAACTTAATCAGGTGGTGGTACCAATTGCAGTTGCTGTACCACATATGGTTTTCTTGCTTGCACAGATTAACATGTCTCCTGGTACCTGCTATGCAGCTACTGACTTGGCTAACGCATTTTTCTCCATACTCACCCATAGGACCATCAGAAGCAATTCGCTTTTAGCTGGCAAGGTCAACAGAAGACCTTTACTGTGCTGCCTCAAGGGTATATCAAATCTCCGGCCTTGTGTCACAATATAGTCCAAAGAGATCCGGATAATTTTTCGCTTCCACAGGGTATAAAACTGGTTCACTATATTGATGGCATTATGTTAATTGGGTCCAATCAGCAAGAAGTGGCAACTACTCTAGACCTGTTGGTGAATCATTTGCGTATCAGAGGCTGGGAAATAAATCCCACCAAAATTCAAAGGCCCTCAACCTCAGTAAAGTTCCTAAGATACAGTGGTGTGAGCTTGTAGAGATATTCCTTCTAAGGTAAAGGATAAATTATTACATTTGGCACCTCCTACATAAAAGAAAAAGGAAGAATGCCAAATAGGCCTATTTGAATTTTGGAGGCAACATATCCCTCACTTGGGTGTGTTATTACAACCAATTTACTAACTCAAAAAGCTGCTACTTTTGAGTGGGACCCAGGAGAGTAAAAGGCTCTGCAGCAGGTCCAGGCTGCTGTTCAGGCTGCTCTGCCACTTGGGCCATACGACCCGGCAGACCCCATGGTGCTTGAGGTGTCAGTGGCAGACAGGGATGCTGTTTGGAGCCTCTGGCAGGCTTCCAAAGGTGAATCATAGTGGAGACCCTTGGGATTTTGGAGCAAGGCCCTGCTATCATCTGCAGATAACTACTCTCCTTTTGAGAAATAGCTTCCGGCCTGCTACTGGGCCTTAGTGGAAACTGAACATTTGACCATGGGACACCAGGTTACCATGAGACCTGAGCTGCCCTTAATGAACTGGGTGCTGTCTAACCCTTCAAGTCATTAAGTTGGATGTGCACAACAACAGTTCGTCCTCAAATGGGGGTGGTATATAAGTGACTGGGCCCAAGCACATCCAGAAGGCATGAGTAAATTGCATGACGAATTGGCTCAAATGCCTTATGGCTTCATGGGGTGTACTCAATGATCAGCTGACAAGAGGAAGAGAAGAACAGGACCTGGATAACAGATGGTTCTGCATGCAGTGCTGACACCACATGTAAGTGGACAGCTGCTGCACTGAAGTACCTCCCTCAGACATCCCTGAAGGACAGTTGTAAAGGAAAATCTTTACAGTGGTCAGAACTTTGAGCAGTATATCTGGTCGTGCATTTTGCTTGGAAGAACAAATGGCCAGGTGTGCAAATATATACTGATTTCTGGGCTGTGGAAATGGTCTGGCTGACTGGTCTGGGACATAGAAGGGGCACAACTGAAATATTGGTGAGAAAGATGTTTGGGGATGAGGTATGTGGATAGACCTCTTCACATGGGCAGAAGATGTAAAGATGTTTGTGTCCCACTTAAAGGCTCACCAAAAGTAACCTCAGCAAAAGATGACTTTAATAATCAAGTGGGCAGAATGACTTATTCTGTCTAGAGTAGTAAACCTCTTTCCTTGGCTACTTCTGTTATTGCCTGAGGGACCCATGAACAGAGTGGCCATGGTGGCAGAGATGGAGGTTATGCCTGGGCTTAACAACATGAACTTTCTTTTTCCAAAGATGACCTGGCTGCAGTCACTGCCAAATGCCCACTCTGCCAACTTCAGAGACAAACATTCGGTCCCAGATATGGCACTATTCTTTAGAGTGACTAGCTTGCAACCTGGTGGCAGGTTGATTATATTGGGCCATTTCCACCATGGAAAGAACAGTGTCTTGTTTTAACTGGGATAGATGCTTAACTACGCTATAGATTTGCCTCCCCTGCGTGTAATGCTTCTGCCAGAACTACCATTTGTGGACTTACAGAATGCCTCATCCATCACCATGGTATCCCACATGGCATTGCATCTGACCAGGGAACACATTTTACAGCTAAAGAAGTACAGCAGTGTGCAAGCCCATGGAATTCACTGGTCTTACCATGTTCCCCATGGCCCAGAATCAGACGGACTGATAAAATAATGAAACGTCCTTCTGAAGACACAATTACAGCACAAGCTAGGTGGTAATACCTTGCAGGGCTGGGGCAAGGTTCTTCAGAAGGCTGTGTATTCTCTGAATCAGCAACCGATACATTGTACTGTCTCTCCCATAGCCAGGATTCATGTGTCCAGGAATCAAGGGGTGGAGACAGCGGTGGTACCACTCACCATCACCCCAGTGACCCATTAAGGATATTTCTGCTTCCTGTCTCCGCAGCCTCATGTGCTGCTGATCTGGAAGCCTCAGGTCCAGAAGGGAGAAGACTTGTACCAAGAGGCACAGCAACAATTCCAGTCAATTGGAAGCTGAAACTTCCCCCTGGTCATTTTGGCCTCCTTGTACCACAGGACCAGCAAGCAAAAAAGGGAGTTACAGTGTTAGCAGTGGTGATTGATCCAGACTACTAAGGGGAAGTTGGACTAGTACTCCATAATGGAGGCAAGGAGGACTATGTTTGGACTGCAGGAGATCCTTTAGGGTGCCTCCTAGTCTTACCATGTCCTGTTATGAATGTCAATGGGAAACTGACACAACCCAATCCAGACAGGATGACAAATGGTCAGAGCCTTCAGGAATGAAGGTTTGAGTCACCCTGCCAGGGAAAGAACTAAGACCTGCAGAGCTACTTGCTGAGGGTCAAGGAAATACAGAATGGGTAGTAGAAGAAGGACATTACAAATATCATCTATGATCACGAGACCAGTTACTGAACTGAGGACTGTAACAAGATTTAGATTTTCTCTCATTATGCTTGTGTGTGTGTGTGTGTGTGTGTGTGTGTGTGTGTGTGTGTGTTTGTATTTCCTTATTGGAACGTGTTAAGTTACACTCTAATGTTAAACAATTGGATGTCAGAAGAATATGTATTCTCTAAAGAGGAATTCTGTTCTCTATTATGGGGAGGAATTTATTGCATTTCCATTATTATGCAGTACAGTTGTGCTCTATTAGGGATAATTACTAACTTGACTGTTGTACCTGGGAATTAAGTATGGTGCAAGGAGATGTGTCTAATTGTCAAGTTGACAAGGGGTGGATTGTGTCCATCGGAGAGATTATGTCACCTCGAGGCAATCAAGAACCACACCTGGATTAGGGTTCGGAAACCACGCCTAGATTGAGAACTGAGAACTAGCCTGAATTAGAGTATGTGTGATTTGTGGTTCAGTAAATGAGGGAAGAGCACCCACCCATAAGTGGGAGACCTAACTGGAATTCTAACGGAATAAAAGGAAGAAAGAAGAAAGATTGTTACAGCTGCTTTCTCTGGAAAAGCTTTGCAGTTGTCTAAAGATGCCTAAGTGCTACATGCTGCAAATCTTCATCACAGATTCCTTCCAGTCTGGACCCGTTGCTGATCTGCAGTCGTCAATCTTCAATCTCCCGTCTTCACTTTTGGTCTTTGAACAGTCGAAATCCGCAGTAGACTCTCCCTGGCAGTCCTGCAGTCCTGGACAGAAGTTTTACTTCCTAGCTGAGCAGCCATTGGACCCTCCAGCTCGCGCATGTAGCCAGCCATCTTGGACTATCTTTGCCCACAGATTTGTAAGCCTTTGGAATAGATTCTTTTTGTTATAATTTCTGTAAATTCTGCTGTTTGAAAGAACCCAAACTAATGCACAGCTCTTGCCAATCTCTTGGGCTCTCACTTGGTCTTTTCTTTCCAAGTCCACTCCTCAGACTATGGCACCTGGTACTTATTGAAAAGCACCCAATTTATATTTGTCAAGTATTTGACAAAAGTTTTTGAGTTATTAATTGTCGTTTTAAGGCATAAAGGTATTTGTCTTGACTAGTTTAGAGTCACAATTCAGTCACATTGAATATTTTCATACTGGTGTGTAACAAACCTCTCAAGTGCTTTATCTTGAAAATTCAAAGCTCTGCACCATTCTATTTTTCACTTTTAGGATTTTGACTACTGTCTATGCCTCGTAAAAGAATCATAGAGCATTTGTCCTTCTTTGTTTGGTTCTTTTACATAATGGCCTTCCTTTTTAGGGCTGAGAAGCAGTTTGTCGTACTGGTGTGGCACATTTTCTCTCCCCCCCTCCCATTTTATTGATATGTATAAGTGCAAAATTTAAGGTTTACAAGGAAGTTTAGCATTTTGTGCGCCTACGTATCTTGTCAAGGTGAGAAGGACTTTCTCTCTCTCCTTTGGTCCCTCGCCCTACCCAGCCCTCCATCCCTCCCCCACTTTGCCTCCCTGTTTCACTTCGTTTTTCATTTTAAGTTCCATAAGAGTTGTGATCTGTGTCTCTCATATCAGAGAGACCATTCGATGTTTCACCTTCTGCTTCTGACTCACTTCACTAAGCATGATGTTCTCAAGTTTCTTCCATTTGCCTGTAAAAGCCTCCACACTGCTGGACTTTATAGATGCATAGTATTCCATCGTGCATAATACCACAGTTGTGTAACCATTGGTCTCTTAATGGGTATTTTGGTGACTTTCATATTTTAACTATTGTTAGTTGTGCTTCTATGAACATGGGTGGGTACACATAAATCTCTGTTATTTGTTGTTTTGGCCTCTTTTGGATATATTCCCAGGAGGGGTGTCTCTGGATCTAAGGGGATATTTATTTCCAGTCTTTTGAGAGATCTCCATACTGCTTTCCAGAGTGGTTGAATGAATTGACACTCCCACCAGCAGTGCAGGAGGGTTCCTTTCTCCCCACAGCCTCACCAGCACTGATTGCTATTTGACTTGTTGATGTAGGCCATTCTCTCTGGAGTGAGATGGTATCTTAGCGTTGTTTTGATTCGCATCTCTCTTATGGCTAGAGATGATGAACATCTTTTCACATATCTATTGGCCCCTTGTACTACTTTGTGAGTGAACTGCCTCTTCATTTCATTTGCCCACTATTCAATAGGATCCTTTATTTTGGTAGCCTTACTTTTCTTCAGCTCCCTGTGTATTCTAGTTATGAGCTTCCTATCTGAGATGTTAATGGTGAATATTTTTTCCCAGTCTGTTGATTCTCTTTTTACATTGCTGATAGTTTCCTTTACTGTGCAGAAGCTTTTTAATTTGACAAGATCCCATTTGTTACAATGGGGATAATTTCTTTTGCTCTTGGTGTCTTGTCAAGGAAGTCTTTGCCTAACCCTATGTCTTTTAGATATTTGCCTAATTTGTCTTCTAGGAGGTTCAATGTTTCGCTTTTAATGTCTAGGTCTTTGATCCACTGTGATTTGATTTTGGTGCATGGTGATAGGTGTGTGACTAGATTCATTCTTCTGCATATGGATGACCAGTTTTCCCAGCACCATTTGTTGAACAGGCTGTCCTTTTTCCAGTGTATGCATTCAGCCCCTTTGTCAAAGATTAAGAAATTGAGAATATTTGGGTTAGTCTCTACATCTCAATTCCATTCCACTGGTCTATCTGTCTATTTTTATGCCAGCACCAAATTGTTTTTACAACTATTGCTTCAGAGTACAGCCTGATGTCTGAAACTGTGATGCCTCCTGCCTTGGTCTTGTTGCTCAGGATTGCTTTGGCCATTCTTGGTCTCTTTTGGTTCCATATGAATTTAAGAATTGTTGTTTCAAGTAACTTGCAGGTATTTTTATAGGAATTGCATTGAATCTATATATCAGTTTAGATAGTACAGTGATTTTGGCAATATTTATTTTGCCTATCCAAGAGCAGGGGATGCCTTTCTGTTTTCTAATGTCTCCTATAACTTCTTTCTTTAATGTAATGTAATTTTCTTTAAGTAGGTCCTTCCCTTCCTCGGTTAGGTATACTCCTAGATATTTATTTTTTTTTGCTGAGCATTGAGAATGGAATTGTTTGTCTGAGTTCTTGCTCAATAAGTTCATTGTTAGTGTAGAGAAAAGCTATTGATTTTTTAGTGCTAATTTTGTAGCCTGTGACTTGGCTAAATTTTTTTATTATTTCCAGGAGTTTCATACTGGGGTTTTTTGTGGTCTTCCAAATAGATAATCATATCATCTGCAAATAAGGAAAGTTTGACCTTTTCCTTTCCCAAGCAGATTCCGTTTATTTCACTTTCTTGTCTGATTGCTATGGCCAGTGTTTCAAGGACTATGTTGAATAAGAGTGGTGAGAGTGGGCAGCCTTGTCTTGTTCCTGATTTGAGAGGGAATGATTTCAATTTTTCTCCATTTACTATGATATTTGCAGTAAGTTTAGCATATATGGCTTCTGTGAGTTTTAGGTAGGGTCCTTCTATATCTATTTTTCTCAGTGTTTTTATCATGAAAGGGTGTTGGATTTTGTCAAAGGCTTTTTCTGCATCAATAGAGATGATCATGTGGTTTTTGTTTTCGCTTTTGTTGATATGGTGTATTACATGGATTGATTTACATATGTTCAACCAGCCTTGCATCTCAGGCACTTGATCATGGTGTATGATCTTTCTGATTACTTGTTGGATTCTGTTTGCCAGAATCTTATTGAGGATTTTCGTATCTATATTCATTAATGATATTGGTCTATAATTTTCCTTCCTGGTTACGTCTTTGCTTGGTTTTGGGACTAGTGTGATGCTAGCCTGAAGAAATGACTTTGGTAGTATTCCTTCACTTTCTACTTTATGAAACAGTTTGAGGAGGATTGGAGTTAGTTGTTCCCTAAAGTACTGAAATAATTCTGCTGTGAATCCATCTGGTCCTGGACTTTTATTTGTAGGTAGAGTATTTATTACTGCTTCAATTTCTGTGTGCATGATGGGTTTGTTCAAGATTTTTATATCTTCCTCATTTAATTTTGGTATTTTACACGTATCTAGGAAGTCATCCACTTCTTCCCCATTTTCTAACTTGTTAGAATATAGGTGTTCAAAGTGATTGTTTATAGCAATCTGAATTTCTGTAGAGTCTGTTGTAATTTCACCCTTTTCATTTACAATTGTGCTAATCTGTGCCTTTCTTTCCTTTTCTTCATGAGATTAGCAAGAGGATTGTCAATTTTGTTAATTCTTTCAAAGCACCAGCTCTTGAATCATTAATCCTTTTTATTATCTTTTTAATCTCAATCTCATTTATTTCAGATCTGATCTTTATAATTCCTTCTCTTCTACTGCCTTTTGTGTTAAGTTGTTCTTGTTTCTCTAGGTCCTTAAGGTGCATCATTAGCGAATTTATTTGTAACTTTTCTGTTATTTTGATGTGTGCATTTATGGCTATGAATTTTCCTCTAAGGACTGCTTTCATTTTGTCCTACAGATTTTGACATGATGTACTTCCATCACCATTTAATTCTATGAAGTTTTTTATTTCTTCTCTGATTTCTTCCGTAATCCATTGTTTGGTCAGTAGTAAGTTATTAAGTCTCCATGTGTTTGTATATTTTCTTCTGTTTCTGTTGCTGTTAAGTTCCAGTCTCTTTGCACTATGGTCTGAGAGTAAGCAGGGAATTATTTCTATCCTTTTGTACTTGTTTAAGGGTGACTTACATCCTAGGACGTGGTCTATTTTAGAAAATATTCCATGTGCTGCTGAGAAGAACATGTAGTCAGTTGATGTTGGATGGAAAACTCTGTAAATGTCTGTTATATCCAAGTTTACTATAGTGTCTTTCAGCAGGTGTATATCTTTGTGGATTTTTTGTCTGGTTGATCTATCCATTGTGATAGTGGGGTATTAACATCCCCTACATAATTGTATTGGGGCCTATGTGTACTTTCAGATCTAGTAATTTTTGGTTTACATAATTAGGTGCTCTAAAGTTGGGAGCATATACATTGATAATTGTGATTTCTTCTTGTTCTAATGTTCCTTTAACCAGTATGTAGTGGCCGCCTTTGTTTCTCTTCACCTGTTTTCTTTTGAAATCTGATGAGTCTGAAATTAATATAGCTACCCCTGCTTGTTTTCTGGGTCCTGTTGCATGAAATACTGAATTCCAACCTTCTGTTTTCAGTCTATGAGTTTCCTTGTGGGTGAAGTGTGTCTCTTGCAGGCAGCAAATTGTGGGTTTGTTTTTTGATCCAGTCAGCTAGTCTATGTCTTTTGACAGGTGAGTTGAGGCCGTTCACATTTAGGGTAATTATTGAAGTATGCTTGGTGTGTCCTGCTATAGTTTTAGTTTTTCCAAGTTATTTACTGGCTTTACTTTTTTCTCATATCATTCTGCTCTAGTTTTGGTCTTTTTTTTTCCCCCTCTGGGGTCACTTGTGTCATTGGCCTCTCTTTCATTATCCAAGTTTCCTTTGAAAATTCTCTGCAGTGATGGCTTAGTGTCTGCAAGTTTCTTTAAGCTTTCTATATCATGGGAAATTTTTAATTTCTCTCTTTGGTTTAATAGATAGTTTTCCTGAGAATAGTGGTCTTGGTTGCAATTTGTGTTATTTAGTTTTTGAATGACATTGCTCTGTGATCTCCTGGCTTTTAGAGTCTGGGTTGAGAGGGCCTGCAGTTATCCTGATGGGCTTATCTTTGTAGGTAACCTGCTTTTCTCTTACTGCTTTCAGTATTCTCTCTTTGTGTTGGGTCTCTAGTACTTTAATTATGATGTGTCATGATGAGGCTCTCTTCTGATCCATATTGTTTTCTTCCGTAATTTCCTTGAATATGACTTTTAAGCCTTTTGTTTCATCCTCGGTCTTCTCTTGGGCTCTCATAATTCTCAGGTTGTTTCTCTTTGAATCATCTGTCAGCCATTGTAATGATTCACTTTCTTCTTTTTTTACTTTGCATTCCTTATGGTCTTTCTGTTCCTGCTCCATCATTTTGTCCTCTAAGTCTGATAATCTATTTTGAAATTGTTCGATATCATTGCTTTTTGTGACCTGTGTGTTTTTCACATCCTGTGTGTCTGCATTTATTTTTCTTATGTCTCTGTTGTGTTCTTCTCTCATTTCTTGTATGGCCTTCTTTATCTTCTGGTTCATTTCTTCTTTGATCTCCTCTGCTTGCTTCTCAAATTTGCTTTTAACTTAGCTAGGTGTTGGTGTAGCTCTTGCTCTATGACTTTTATTTCCTGCATTAATTTTTCTTTTAATTCCTGCTTTTATTTGATGTATTTTTGGGCCCAGAAATTACCATAATTTTTGTCATTTTCTTCTTTAGATTCTGCATTTTCAGGATTTCTAGTATGTTCTTCTGATATGTCAAAACTTTTTGAAGGAGATCTATTTCCACATGTCCTCATGGCTCTGTTGTCTTTGGTTGTCTCTGGTTGTCTGTCCCTGGGTTTCCCCTAGGGACTCACTTTTGCACGGCTCTGTCGAGCGTAGGAGCTCACAGCCTCCACACTGACTACCTCTAGAGGAGTGGGGAAGATGGCAGCATATCCCCTTCGGTCTAGTCCGACACAGGTCTACCAGGTACTGGCAAAACCCAATGTCCGTGCGGGCCTCTTCACGGGTGGCAGAGGAGGTGGCGGGGAGGTGGCATGGGTTCCCACTGGTCTATTCCAGAAAGGCTCCGCCCGGTGCTCACAAAGCCCAGTGTCCACGCTGGCCTCTGCTGTGAGGGGCAGGCAGCATGGAGGATGGCAAGGAGACCTATTGCTGATCCCAAGATCCACAGTAGATCTCTGCTGTGAGTGGCGGTAGGGAAGATGTCCAGAAGTCCTGCCTGTCCCCTGTGGAGTGGAACTCCATGGCGCTAGCCAAGCCCAGGTTGCACAGTAGGCTCCAGAGCTGAGGGGCAGCGGGGAAGACTTCCGGGAGGCCTATCAGCCTCCTCCGAGGCGGCCCTGTGTGGTGCTAGCTGAGCCCAGGCTCTGCCGTGGGCCCTTGAGGCGAGAGGCGGAGGTAGATGTCCGAGAGGCCCACATGCCTCCTCCGAAGAAGCCCTGCCTGGTGCTCAGTGACCCCAGGGTCTGCTGCGGGACCCTGAGGTGAGGGGAAGAGAGGAAAATGTCCGCGAATCCTACCAGCCTCCTCCAAAGCGGCCCTGCCTGGTGGTCGGTCTGGCACATTTTCTTAACCCACTCGTCCATCAGTGGGCTCTGGGGCTCTTGCTGCAGCCAGCTGTTGTGAATAGCTCTGCAGTGAGCATGGATGTGCCCTCTTACAGGGCCTCCTTGCAGCTCCGTTAGATATATCCCCTTAGGGAGACTGGTGGGTGATTTTTTAATATTTTGAGGAACCTCCATAATGTTTTCATTAGCAACTGCCCCATCTCACATTCCCCCCAACAGCATGCAGCTATTTCCACTTGGGTTTTTTGTTGTTGTCATCATTTCAGTTTTGACAGTGGCCTTGTTAATAACAAGTGTGAGAAATATCTTGTGTTTTGATTTGCTTCTCTCATTGACGGCGTTGAGCATCTTCTCAGGTACTTGCTGCCCTTTCATATGTCATCTTTGGAGAAATGTCTGTTGAAATCTTTTGTTCATATCTTAATCTGGTCATTTTTGTTGTCGAGTTGTGTGTGTTCTGATTTTTAACTCAAATTTATGATTTGCATACATCTCTCTCATTCTGACTGGTGCCTTTTCACACTTCAATGGCACCCTTTGATGCCAAGAACAATCTAAAAATTGCTATAAAAGAAACTACACAGTCCTCACAATTTTTCTTTGTGGAAGCCACATGATTCTTTGACCCAATAAATGGCAGTATCATAATTTACTTGACCATTTCATTTTGTGAGACATTATTTCCAATTCTGGGTAAATCTATAAAAGTGGTTTGTGCATATAGCTTTATGTTTCCTAATGATTATTTCTGTAGAATATATTACCAGAAGCAAAATAAATACTTGAACTGTTATAAACATTTGATAAGTTTTGATACATGTTGCTAAGTTTTTTATTAGTTTCTGTGACCATTTTGTAAAATTTACTGTTTATTGAGCATGTGCTATGTGCATGCATTCAGTTATAATGTGTGCACATCATGTTATTAGCCTTGACATCAGTGGCATGAGGTGAGAATTGTCAACAACAATGGCAGATAATGTAGGTTTAGGGAGACTGTATTCGCTGGTACAATCACACACAACTCATAGTGGCAGATTTAACATTTGATGTCAGTTCAACTAACTCCAAAACCGATAGTGACCTTTTCATGTTTCTTGTGTGTGTTTGAGAATACAGCTTTTATTTTTCCTTCCTTCACAACAGCCTTAAGCATTCTAACTCTTAAAAGGAGATGGGAATTACTATTTCAGTGTGCATGCCTCTGATTGTGTTTGTCTACAGATATTCTTCCACATCTTTTTTAACACACCCCTCTTACTATCTCTCTCCCCCTACCCTCAGCTAAATGGGCATTTGCTTTCTTTGCACAACAATAACATATAAGCTTTCCACCACAGAAGTTATTACACAACTTTTTCTGAATTGAATTGTGAGATTTTTCTTCTTCATGAGTTATTTGCTTTCATCCACTGCATCATTTTTATTTTATATCTTATCAAATAATTTAACTTTTCTATAGCAAAAATATCAAGTTTATTTTTCTTTCTATTATTTTTCCTGTTTGGGTTGTTTCCACTGTTGGATATTAGAAACTATGCAGTTATGAACATTCATGATATATACATTCACACACATGCACACACACATACATTTGTACCCCAATACTCTGCTAATACGTACATACACCTGTCAATGGAATATCTGGACACAAGCCCCTTACCAGGTATGTGACCTGCCAATCTTTTCTCCATTTAG
Organism: Ctenodactylus gundi; assembly: GCA_004027205.1. Taxonomy (NCBI): domain Eukaryota; kingdom Metazoa; phylum Chordata; class Mammalia; order Rodentia; family Ctenodactylidae; genus Ctenodactylus; species Ctenodactylus gundi. The sequence goes on from PVKB01001627.1 coordinate 169,421, forward strand.
TACATTATCTTCCTGCTGTTTTGATGATGTCTGTTGACATACAGCTGACTTGGCTTTGCTCCCGGTTCCTTTGGTTCCTCTCAGCCTCTTTCTCCCTCCATTCCTTGGGATCCACCCATTTGGCAGGAACTAAATGCTCTGGTCTGCAGTTTGCTCAGATTCCAAGGGACAGAGGAAGAAAGATGCTCAATGTCTTTCTGCTGAGTCAGAAGCTAAGTGTGTTTAATTCAGAGATGAAATACTGACATTTACCTCCACATTTAAATCTCTTTTCTTTAAACAGCTGAATCAATAGTAAAGGAGCCATTTTTATTGAAAGAGAGAAAATAATTCCATTAAAAATCTCAAAATATTATCTAGTCGTCAACTTCTGACTTCAAACATACTGCACTTTAAATGTATAAACATACCACTCGAAAGTGAATGCAGCACTGTAAAATTGTCAACAGGTCATGTTCCAGTCAAAATCTAAATGGTTCTTCACCATCTTTATTTGTAAATATTTCACAAAACTGAAAAATTGCAATGTAATTGCAATTACAGTTTTTATATTGCTATGGAATTCATAGCAATATAAACTTATGGCTTTTTAAAATGGTACTGGATGTATGCCTGGGAAACTGTACCACTTACCTGTATCTTCAGGCCTTTCTGTTTTCTCATTTTGAGACAAGGTCTCACTAAGTTGCCCACGCTGGCTTTGAATCTGCCATCCTCCTGCCTCAGTCTCCCGAGGAGCTGGAATTCCGAGCATGCTCTGCCACACCAAAATTATGCTTAACTAACTTTTTGAATTAAAAATCATTTTCTCTTTCATGCTCAGTTTCAACTGCAGAAGAAAAGGGTACCACTATGCTTAAAGTTCCTGGATGGAGTGTCCAGGTCAAGACTGCAGAAATGGGGTCAGAGGCCCACAGACCCATAGATGCTGAGCTCACAGTGCTTCCCTTCGCATAGTCTATCCTGCGGCTGAAACAAACAGCTGAGAGCACAGTTCCATCCTACTCCTCCTGCTAAGGAAGCTGTGCTATCACTTGGTAAGCTTTGTTTAAAAATGGAAAAGACAAGCCTTATCTCCACTACTCATGATCTGTTTTTTGACCTAAGTAATCAAGAAAAAACAGTGCATGCACGAGCAGCTTCAGGATTTTGGTGCTGCAGGGGCTCCCTCACCTGAAGGGTCACTGCACGAACCAAGAGGCCTTTCCCAGGAGCAGTCTAGGAGTACAAGTACCCGATGACACAACAAGGCACAGAGCAGAAGTTACACAGTCAAATTTGGTTTATGCTAGATTTCCTTTCACAATACTTCTTAGGGCTTTGGCTGTGTATTTTAATATGAACATCAGAATGTCTATGAGAGAATTCTAGTCTTAATTATGTGTCCAATTTAAGAAAACCCAGTCTTCCCTATCAACCAACTCCGTGTTTCTCCACAGATACATATAAGCAGTCCTCAGTGTCTCTGATCTCAAGTGCAGTTTAGTCTGTGATGGCTGCATCTGTACTAAACAAGATAAACTTGTTCTTATCACTACTGTTTCCTAAGCAACACAGTATAACAAAAACACACACACACACATATATATATATATAATAAGTAATATAGAGATAACTTAAAGTATACTACAGGGTGTATGTAGGTTATACACAAATATTATCATTTTATATGAGGGAGCATCAGCAGATGTTGGTGCTAAAGGGAATCCTGCATCAATTTCCCATGAATAACAAGAAATCACCAAATTCAGAATACTCATTTTGATTCTTGTTCACTTCATATTCCAAATCAAGAGTTTTGAAACTTTCATTTCCACTTAGCAATAATTTCTCTCCCCCTTTAATTGTTGCTAATAAGTTATATTTTTTTCAATCCATAGCTCTCCTTGAATCCATAGTTTGCCTTGAACAGGCAGATATTATTCAACTTTAAAAGTAAAAACAAATTTAAAAAGAAATTTATAACATAAAAATTAAATTCTGTGACTTGACCAAGTTCATCCAACTAAATAATTAGCAAAGATATTTGAATATCTCAATTTGTATTGCTCACAGCTGAACATCCTTCCATTGAAATATGAATACTTTTGATCTAGCTACCTGGAATTTCAAGAAAAATTAAATTGTATGTCAATTAATATATTTTTTTATATTGGTTTATTATATATCATCCCTAAGATTAACCATTCATTACTGTTCCTTGTCAAAGCAACGGAAGCTTAAAAAATTCTTTGGCTCTTGCCAATGTCCAATTATTGCTTTAATTTTAATGTGAAAGGAATATTACCAAGGAATAAACAGTGTGAGAACCCAAGCTGGTGGGATGAGATGTGAGGTGTGATTTTTAAAATTATAATGAATATTCGCTTTTTAAAACTTTACAACATTAAAATACACACTGCCGTAAATCCTCCTCAAATATTCTTCTTTGTTTTGACTTAGTGATTTCATCATTCTTGCCATTTCCGCAGGAGTTAAGGAAGTATTCACATCTTTGCTTGCACTACTGTGTCTGAATCAATTCCAAACATTGGCCAATCACAGTCTTTTCGATTTTTAGGAAAGAGTCAGAAGTCACACAACGCCAAAGCCAGTGAATAAGATAAAGACACATCATCATATTTTTAAGAGCTGCTTTTCTATTAGATGGCATTCAACAGCAGAATTCACCATATTTCTTGAACACCCCTTGAAAAGAGAACTTCCATAACTGCCTCAGAGTGGCGAGAGTAATGGAAAATAAGTGTGTTCAAAAGAAGGGGGATTATTTTGAGGGAGATTGCCTTAGTTGCTTTTGTTGCTGTGACAAAATGCCTGACATGAACGAATCAGGGGAGGAAAAGTTTATTTTAGCTTACAGTTGTAGAGGGTCACAGTCAATACATGGGCATTGCGACTGTTGAAAGGATTACGTAAATTTAAGGGGATTAGGAACCACGCCTCCATTAGGATTAGGATTTGGAAACCACGCCTAGATTGGGGATTGAGAACCATCCTGGATTCGAGTGTGAGGGATTTGTGGGCTGGCCTATGAGGGAAGAGCACCCACCCAGATGTGAGAGGTTCAATTGGAACTCCAATGGTATAAAAGGAAGGAAGGAGGAAGATTGTTACAGTTTCTTCCTCTGGGAAAGCTCTCACCTTCACAATTGTCTATGGACGCTGACTTGCTACACATTGCAGATCTTCATCACAGATTTGTTCCAGTCTCAATTTGCACCTGTCTGCTTGTCACTGATCTTCAGTCAGTGATCTCTAGGCTCTAGTTGTCACCTTTTTTCTTCAAACAACTGAGATCCACAGCAGACTCTCTCACCTTGCCAGCTGTCCCACAGTCCAGGACAGGAGATTTACTTCGCAGCTGAGAGCCATCTTAGACTATCTCTGTCATCGGATTTGTAAGCCTTGTTAATAGATCAGTTTTGTTACAAAATCTTTAAATTCTGCCTTCTGAATAGCCCACACTAATACAGGCAGCCAGCAACAGTGGAAGCATAGAGTGGAGGAAAGGATGGAGGCAGATTCTCGTAGCAACGCAAACAGGAAACCAAGTCAAGTCCAGTCTCCGAAGGAAGGCAGGAAGCAACATATACCCTTTCAGGTCCCATCCTAGTGATTCGCCCCTTCTGGGTCCAGCCTCAATGTTCCACCCCTTCCGGATTTTAGCACTTATCACATACCTGTAATCCAATCCACATGCCTGTAATACAATCTAAGTGCCTGTCTTCCACCATATACCCATAGTTACCCCTCCAGACCAGGCGCTAGACTCCCAACAGCACATGATTCCATAAATAATCTAAAACATTCAAATATGAGGTTTTTGGAGGACATTCCAAATCCAAACCACAACAGAGATTATTGGCAATGTGTCCTTTACTAAAACTTTTAAAATGGGAAAATTCACTGTATTTGAACCATATCTCAAATGTTTCAGAATAGCAATATTTAAATTGTTTTTAATATATGTTATGGTTAATAAACCCCAATAGAATCTTCAGGGTTGGAGAGACATACCAAAGAAATAGAGCACACTGTAATGGTTATTTGTTTACACTCTTTCAAAAAATCAAAAATGAGATATATTGTTTTGGAGACTAAAACTGTGTCTTTTTCCAACTCTACATCTATATAAGCCAAAGGCATTGTCTTGGTTATTTTTTTATTACTGTGACTAATTACTCAAATCCACAGATTAGGGGAGGAAAAGTTTCATTTCAGCTTACAGGTTCAGAGGGTCACAGTCAACTCAGAGGTGGCTGGCAATAGTGGAAGTACATGGCAGAGGCACAGATGAATGAAGGCAGCTCCTCACAATATCGCAAACAGGAAGCCAGGCCAAGCCAAGTCAAGCTCCCAGAAGAAAGGTAGGAAGCAGTTTATGCATCCTTCCAGGACAGGTCCCAGCAGTCCACCCTTTCTGGAACCAGCCTCGGTGTTCCGCCCTTTCCAGGTGGTTCCTATGGCTGTAAACCAACCCTCACTCCTGCATAACGCAATCCACATGCTTGCAATCTATAATCTGCCACACTCCTGTCTTTCACCACACACCCCTAATCCACCCCTTCAGACCAGACACCAATGTCCAAACAGCACCTAGTTCCATAAACAATTCATAACATCCAAGTATATGAGTCTTTTGGGGGACAATCCAGATCCAAAACACAATAGGTATGTTCTATAACCAATGTGACCTGTCACCTTTCAAATACCCAGACCACTCTCCTTGCACCACAAGACTGCTTGTGCACAGAAAGTCTAGATGAACACTTTCCACAGAAATACATACAGTGGCATTTTGAAAATGAAAGGAGAGAACATAATTAATTTTAATAATGCATATTACTTCACCCAGCATCTAAAATATTGACATTTCAATATATATTCACAAAAATTACTGACAATGTATTTTAGTGTTATTTAATAATAAATATTTTAGACATGGTGTACAATTCACACTTAGAGCACATCTCTATTTGAATTAGCCATGCTCCAATGCCCAATAGCCCCGTGGGCTTATGACTGCCACATCAGACAGGGCAGGTAGGGACCTCAGATACCTTTTCAGGCTGAAGAAATACCAAGAGACACCAGTATTTTAAAATACAGGCAAGTCTTACAAGCCACATGGTTAGACAGACTTAGCAGGAGTTATTTCTCACACTTCTTTTTCTCCTTCCAAATCACCAGGACATTACCTTGAAGTAACACCAGTCACTCTAGGATGGAAATGAATGAAGAGAAAGAAAAAGGGAAGACTCTTAGATTTAAGAAGAAAGAGGATTATTGGGCTTACCTTGAATATATAGGTAAGGAACAAATGTAAATAGGGCACATGTGGATGCTGATCAGGACTCCTCACTGTAACATTGTTATGATAATGCAGTATTACTTTATGTGAGTGGAGGCAACCGGCCAGGTTTCTACCTTGGGCTAGGGACTACATAGCTTTCTCTTGTATTGAAAGCAGGCAGGATTAACTTTCAACTCTATAACAACTAGAGGATAAGAACCAAAGAAAAATAGACTTCTCAATATCAGAGACCCAATTAAAAATGGACAATTGAAATGAAGAAGTACAAATGGCCAGAAAATATATGCAAAAAGGTTCAACATGCTTAGCCATTAGAGAAAAGCAAATCAAAACAACATTGGGATACTATCCTACCCTGGTGACAATGCCATATACCAAGAACTCAAATACTAATAGATGCAGGCACTATTGGCAGGAAAAAAAGAAATCCTTTTATATGGCTGGTAGGACTGTAAACTAGTACAACCATTACAGAACCAGTGTGGAGATTCCTCAAAAAGCTGAAAATAAATATTCCATTTGACCCAGAGATATCTCTTCATGGTATCTTTCTGAAAAAGTTAAAAACATCATATAACAGAGGTACATATGTACCCATGTTTATAGCAACACAACTTACAATAGCTAAATCATGAAAGATACAGAAGTATATCTCAAGAGACCAATGTATCTAAAAAATGTACACAAAGGAATACTACTCTGTCATAAAGACAAATAGATTTGAGTTATTTGTAGGTAAATAAACACAGCTTGAGACCATCATGCTTAGTGAAATGACTCAGACTCAGAGGATTAAATATCACATGGTTTCTCTAATATGAGAAACTGAGAAAATAAATAAATAAGAAAGTCAAATGGGTAAGATGTTGGGCGTCAAAGATGGTGACAGAGGGCTCAGGAGAGAGACAGGGAGGAGGGGAAGGTATTATGAGGTTGACACTATATAAATACAAAATTCTCAAGCTGAATGTAACCATTGTATATTGCCTATATACATATATGTACTAATAAATATATATGTCCTAATAAGTATATATATATACTAATAAAAACAGTGGAAAAAGAAAATGGCAATAGAAATTAATGTGTAGAGCGTGTGTACACGCTGAGAGTTGAACCCAAGGCCTTGAGCATGCTGAGTGCACACTATCACTGAGGCATACCATGAGCTTACAGTTTTTTCTTTAAGTGAAAATTGTCCAGAAAACACCATTAAATACAAAGCCTCAACACCGAGGTGGAGAACAAGGCAAGAGTCAAAAACAGAGGCGGAAGCAAAGGGACAGGCGAGAAGCAACCCGGAGGCCACAGCCAGCAGAGTTCTGGCGGGGCCTGGGAGCGAACCAAGCTATTAAAGAGTGCAACAATGGGTCTCACCTCTAACTTGGTGGATAGTATGTGACTCACTGCCAAAATCCTTAAGTATTAGTGTTTTATAAACAGATCCCGCATAGTCACCAGAAAACTTAGCAATAGTCTCGACACATTTGCCAGACATACACTTTAAGGCATCAACGAGGGGCAGGGAACTGAGCAGACCAGAAGCTTCCACCTAAATTTTTTTCAGGCTGGGCAGCTGGGTAGGGGCTCTATGCGGGATTAGCGCATTGTAAATCCATGTTATTTTTTCTTGTTCCTTCAACTGGAGCCATGCTTTTTCTACACTCAGCCCTCTTAGAAACCTGGAGGCCCTTCCTTTTCTCAGACCACCCCCAACTCAACGGTATTAAGCTAAAGCACTGCAATGCAATGGAGCTGCTACTTAGAAACACTGTGATAGGGTTCATAATAAACACGGAAGGGTTTCTCCGGGGTGTCTTATTCCTTATTTTTCAGTCCTATTAATATTTTTTTTTACTTTTGCAAACATTCCTGGAAGTGTCCCTCACCTCTTTGTTTTCTACTTCATATAATGAGATTTGAAAATTCTTGATCATGTAAGTGTTCAGATATTTGCTGTCTTTCTTCTTGCAGGCTACAAAGCGTCCTGTCATTTTTGCTGGCAGGAGCCACCAGTGGCCTATGATCACCTTACATTGTTGTTCTTGGCAAGGATCACTCTATCAGTAAATAATTCCCAAAACGCGTGTTCTTCTCCATGCCTGGAAGCTTCTCTAAGTACATCCAAGAAATTTCACCATTTAAACCTGGTGGGAGACTTCATGCAGATACCTAAGGAGAGAGGAGGCTCTGCCTTTAAGCAGTTGTATGGCCAGCACATACATTTCCAATCTATGAGAATGAGGAAAGCATGAGTGTTGTATTCATCTTTAGTTTTCACTGTCCTAGGCTATGGTTTTTAACTAAACATTACCATTTTGTTTCTATAGTTACCTAGCGGGGATTAAGGACTAGATGTCAGAAGTAAGATGGAAGGAAGGAAAAGAAAAAACGCTGTGAAGCCAGAACAAGGAGAAAAGATCTGGTGTGGTCATGTGAAGAAGACTGCGCAACTAAGTGGGTATCTCAACTGTACGTTGCTTTTTACTCTTTTGGGAAAATACCCAAAAGAGGTATCACTGGCCCGAATGCAATATTTATTTTCAGACTGTGAGGAATCTCCTTATTGCTTTCCACAGTGATTGTATCAGTGATTGTATGTAAAAGTTTTCCTTTTCTCCTTGCCAGCACAGATTGCTGTTTGACTTCTTGAAATGCACCATTCTCTCTGCGGTAAGATGACACCTTAGTACCGCCTCGATTTGCTTTTCTCTGATGGCTAAGGATGTAGAACACCTTTTCATTTATTTGCTGGCCATTTGAACTTCCTCACCTGAGAACTGCCTGTCATTTCCACTGGCCACTAATATCCAGTTCTTATGTCTTCATTTTTTTCCCACTTTTGAACCTACTCAAAGCCCTTTGGGACCCTACAACTTCTTTCACCCTTCCACTCTCTTTCCTGATTTGTGATTCTCTGCTCTTCCCTCTCTTCCATTAAGAAGGAAGCAACTACTAAATCAAGCATCCTGTCCTTGGAAGGAGAGAACTATCTGGAATGCTCTCTTCTGCTTCCAGCCCTTAACATATCTCCCTAATGAGCAACAGAGAAAAAAATTAGAAGTTCCACTTACGCCAAAGAAGATCAAGCTGAACTGATACTCCAGCCTCTATACACAGAGACATGTGGTAGCACACGACTGACACACACACAAATACGCACCCTCCTTAAACAGAAAAAAACTTGACCTTGGTTGCAGTTGTTTGGATTTTGAGAGAAATATTAGCTTTCCATTTCTTACTTGTTTCCACCAAACATGAAGAACCCTGGATAATCTGTCCAGCTTGTGGTTTTTTAAAAATTAACCACTGATTATTAACTCCTGGTTATGAATGAAACAAAGACAGAAGTAAAGAAGAGAGAAAGAACTGAAGAAAGAAAGGAGCTGATGTGCTGTATGTGCATATGCCCTCAGAAAGTAGATGAAAGGCAAAAAATGAGAATTTTTTGGAAAACATTTCATAATTTAGAGGAATAAAATCTATGACTCTGAAAATCTTGGTGTCTGCTGACATGAATGCCCACTTAGTATTTAGCTAGTTTAGTTTCATGTTTTCAGGTTCTACTGGCCTAATTTATTGCCCATGGCCAAAGAAAGGATTTTTTTTCCCCCATGGAACTTGTTTTGGCTTGAAGTAAAGTTCAAATAATATTTACAAAGATTATTAAAAAACTCTAAAACTTTCTTCTTCTTCAGCATTCAGGGATGGAATGTCAGAAAAGTGTTGATGTTAATTTTTAAATTAATATTTTTGGAAAAATTTTCCTTAATAAAAGATCAAATGATTACCACAACACTGGAAATGGGTGTTGACTGGTAACAATGCCTGCCCATGACAAAGTTCAGAGCTTGCTGCAGTGAGCTCTGGCATGGGTTTGCACTGGATGAAAACACAAATTGTCATCTCAAAGAGGATTTCATATTTTTCATTGGAGCTCATCTTCAGGAATAAGGCTGAATTTCTGACCTCAAAAACATCTCTGCTGCCAACAGTGGAAAGAGTGTTCCTTAGCTGAAACATATAGCCTCTGCAAATTCTCTACTGCTATATATATGTGCTGAAGAATTCTGATGAGGACACAAATTTAGTGACTGCCTTACACTTTCCAGTCTCTCTTTATTTCATCATCTGGCTGAGGTAGAGAGTAGCAAGGAAAAGAATGAGACATATTGTTCAGACAGATCTAGTTTATAATTGAATCTCTACCACTCAGCCTGTGTGGCCTACAGAAACTAACTCTTCATGGCATTAATCTCCCCAACTGAAAATTAATATAAGATGCCTCTCTCAGAGAGATTGTGTTGGTACTCTTTAGCCTCATATTTTTTAATATGAGAGTTACATTCTCTAAAACACTGTTATTTATTGATTTTATTTAGTAATGGTTGGTACAGACCCCTGCCCATTAGAACATAAGCCTCATTTGGAGATTACAAGCTGATATACCCTATCTGACACATAGTAGGTGCTCTATAACTATTGATCGGTCAATGGATGAAAGTTAAAGCATCAACAAGAGTTGGTGTGAAAGACCCGCTTCAGTATACCAGTAAACCCACCACTGCCACCATGAGGCCCATAAAGGAAAATTGAATGCAGACTTCCCAGCAGTCTTTGGTTTTCTTCCATCTTCCTCATTGTCCTGTTTTTTTTTGTTTGTTTGTTTTTCACAGCACAGTTGGTGAAGAACAGTCTGCTTTCTCTCATGCTTTCCTTATCATCTCATCTCCCCATCTACTGCCCCATCTTTTCATAGAAGATTCTAAGTAAAGACTGAATCTTGACTGCAGGTCACCTGCAAACGGCTGGAGCCGCAGAGGGAGGAAAGCTCACGTGGGCCCGGAACATCTGACGGAGCTGGGAGAGGAAGGAGCACCCCAACAACGGACAGGAGGCCGTGGGAGGGTCAGAAATCCTGAAGTCATATTGGAAGAGGAGGAAAATACCAGATAACTCAGCGCGGCCCCGAGATGGCAGCATCCACAGACCACAGAAGGAGGAAAGTCCAGAGCCAGAACTTCAATCTGAGATAAGTGCAGAGCCAAGAGAAGTGGGAATTGTCAGCAGCTGGAGGCCCCAGCCTCTGAAAAACCAACCCGCGGGTAGTGTGTACTACAAACACAATGTGTGCTCCCCCTAGAAAAGGCCCCGGGGAATGCAGATCAGAAGCAGGGCTCAGTAGCCATAACAGGCAATGACATAAGCCGGAGACATTTTTAAAAGAAGGGGGGAAAAAGCCCAAGACTGAACCCTTTAAAGTAAAAGAAAGCTCAGAGGAGCACATCAGGGCTTTTGGGGGTCACCCTTAAACAGTGCCTAGGAAGAAACTGGCACAAGAGGCAGAGAGAAGAGAAAAGAGGGGGAAAAAATAAAAGGCGTCTGATCCCCTGAATGGCTCAGGGTAGTGGGTGCACCCCAAGGGTGGAGAACCTGCCCTGGGGGAAGCCAGGACAGGTGGGAGAGCTTCCCTGAGGAGGCCGGGGCAAGCAAGACATTGCAAAAGGGGGATCATTGCCCTGTCCCTCCCACAGGCGCAAGAGGCTTCCAGGTCACCACTGCCCTGCACACCAGAGGAACCTAGGACCAGGAAGTCCATTGCCTGCTTCTCTCGTGAGTCAGAGGCTTTTAGAGGCTGCCAGGGAATTCCATTTTCCTATCAATCCTGAGCCCCAGAGGCTTCCTGAGGCTTCCAGAAGCATCTAAGACTAGGAATTCCATTGCCCTGTCTGTCCCTTGGACCAGAGGCTTTAAGAGACATCTAGGACTGGGACTTCAACAAACCCTTCTTTCCTGTTCACCAGAGACAGCCATCCACAGACAGCCAGAGACCGCAGAACCATGAGGAAATGTGGTAATAAATCTCCTACAAAAAGTCCTGACACCACAGAAGATGATACCAGAGATACTGAAATTGCAGAATTCAATGATGAAAATGGAAAAAATGATGGTAACTTCTGGGCCCAGAAGATACATTGAAGCAGGAAATGAAACAGTGCAAAAGCTACACCAAGACATAGCTAAGCTAAAAGCAAGCCTTGAAAAGCAAATAGAGGAGGCCAAAGAAGATATAAACCAGAGAGGCCTCAGGATGCCTAGACCAGTTTGAGAGAAGCAACCACAGATGAGCTATATGAAAAAATTTGTGGGGACACTCTTCAACAGTGCCTATGAAAAAACTGGCCTCAGGGATAGTTGCAGAGAGGAGACAAAGGCTACTGACCTCCTGAATGGCTCAGCTGGTAGTGGGAGCACCTCAGAGGACAGAGAGCCCCACCACTGTGGAATGTAAACTAGTACAGGTGGGTAACTTTGTAGAGGAGGCTGAATGTGAACAAGACACCTCAGAGGCCCATGGACTGTTACATGCCTTCACAATGATGCCTACTCCCAGCAGAGAATTCAGAGGACTTTTAGCTCCACCAAAACACCCTAATGCACATTCAAAGAAACCTATCATGTAGGCCATTAAAACGAAGTCTCTCAACAACAGAATTGGAAGACAAGGCAATAGGACATGCAAAGAAAAACCTGAGACCCCAAAAGCAAATGTCACCAGCAATGAAGTAGTGGAATGCATAGGAAAGAAAATCAGAAAGCAAGCAGGTGAGTTGGCTTTTGCCAACAGCCAGTTCAAACAAAATATTCCTAAAGAAATGCAGGATAACATCAGCTAGCTTAAGGAGGAAATTACTAAACAAATAGTGGTCCTAGTGAATACAAACATCACTGAGCATATAGAAGATGCAAATAAAAATTTAGCTGTGATAAATTAAAAAATGCAAGATATAACAAAACATTTTGATAAAGAGGTGAAAAATCTGAAAAGAAACTTAGCTGAAATTCAGAATATGAAAAATTTATTACGAAACAGGGGAAGATGGCTCGAACATTGCAAAACAGAATTTCAGACTTTGAAGACAAGACCGAGGAAACAAATACTTCAATAAGCATGACTCCAAAATTAGAATTGAGCAAAGTAGCTGGATATAACAGCAGTTGGATGACTCAAAGAGAACCAACCTCAGAATTATAGGTGTGGTGGGAATAGCAGAAGACAGTACTGAAGGTATAAAGAATTTATTCACTGAAATTATCCAAGAAAATATTCTGAATCTAGGAAAAGAATCAATATTCAGGCACAAGAAGCTTATAGAGCACCAAATAACCTCAACCAGAAAAGAAATTCACAACAATGTCATAATCAAAACCTCAGAAATACAACACAAAGAATATTACAGCCGCACGAGAAAAACAGACATCATTCTACTATGTCAAACCCATTTCAACTACTATGTATTCCTCAATGCAAATCAATGGCCAGGAGAGTTTGAGCAAAATCTTTCAAACTTTAAAAGGAAGCGAGTTTCAATCTAGGTTGTTGTTGTATTCAGTGAAATAATGCCTGAAAATTGAAGAAGTCAAAATTTTTCATGACCAAGAAACCCTAAAGAAATTTGCAGTCAATATAAGCATTGCAGAAAATACTTAAAGGAATCTTAGACAGCGACAGAGCAATGAGCAATACTAAAGAACAGAGAGGAAATGAACCATCTAAAAAGAAAGCATAACAAAAAGGAAAAAGCAAAGAACCAATACTAGACGAATAGGGCCATGACAGGATTCAGTAAAATCTTACAATAATTACTCTCAATGGTAATGGTCTTAACTCACCATTCAAATGACACAGACTGGCAGAGTAGATCAAAAGACAAAAATCTAACCATTTGTGTGTGCAAGAGATATAATTCCCCCACAAAGAAGTACATAGACTTAAGGTAAAAGGATGGAAAATAATAGTCCATGTTACCTGAGCCTAAAAACAAAAAAGAGCAGCTATACTATCCTCAGACCCCACAGACCTCAAACCAAAACAGATCAGAAGAGACAAAGGTGAATACAGTGTATGAATTTTAAAAATCCAGCAGAAAAGCTCACAATTATAAACAGAAATGCACCCAATATAGGTGCCCCCAGTTACATAAACAAGAATGTACTAGATAAGAAAAGCAATACAGGCCCCAAAGTATCTATCGTGGTTTGGATCTGAAATGTTTCCAAAACTCTCACATATTTGAATGTTATAGATTGTCTATGGAACCATGTGCTGTTGAGAGATTGTGGCTAGTCTGGAGAGGTGAATTACAGGCATGTAAATTGGATTACAGGTGTGTGGTGGGAGTTTACCACACCTTCCACACCTGCATCCAGGAGGGGCTGATCACTGGGATGAGACCTGGAAGGATACATAAACTGCTTCCTGTCTTCTATGGAGGACTAGTCTCAGCTTTTCTTGGCTTGGCTTCCTGTTTGTGATGTCATGAGAAGCTCCACCTCTGCCTCTGCCATGTACTTCCATTGCTGCTAGCCACCCCTGAGTGGACTGTGACCTTCTGAAACTATGAGCTAAAATAAACCTTTGCTCCCCTGAATTTGTGGATGTCAGGTATTGAGTCACAGCAACAAACAAGTAACTAAGACAGCATCATACTAGGCAATTTTAATACCCCACTCTCACAAACAGACAGATCAACAATGCAAAAAGAAATCAACAAAGAAACATCAGAGCTAAATAAAACATGGAGCAAATAGACTTAACAGATCTACAGACAATTCTATTCAACATCAACAGAATATACATCTTTCTCAGCAGTACATGGGACTTTTTTCCTAAAATAGACCATATTCTTGGACATAGGGCATACTTAAATAAATGCAAAACAAACATAAATAATTCTCAGCATTCTTTCAGATCATAGTGGAGTAAAATCAGAAGTTAATAGCTAGAGAAACTACAGAACCTATAAATAACTGGAGTTTAAATAATACACTTTTGAATGGTAACGAATCACAGAAGAAACCAAGAAAGGAATCAAGAATTCCCTAAAGTAAAACAACAATGGAAACACATTATCCCAGAGTCTGTGGGACATAATAAAGCAGTGCTAAGGGAAAATTTATAGTTATGAGTACACATATAATAAAAAAGAGCAATTTCAAGTAAACAATCTATGGGGCAGCTCAGTCCTAGACAAATAAAAACAGGCTAAATCCAAAGGCAGTAGGAGAAAAACATTTGCAAGAATCAGAATGGAGATCAATGAAATTGAAACAAAAAATACAAAAGACGAATGAATCAAAGAGTTGGCTCATTGAAAGGACAAATAAGATTGATAAACCTCTAGCGAAACTCACCAAATAAGGAAAGAAAAAAAATGCATCAATGCAATTAGAAGTTAAAAAAGTGAAATTTTAACAGGCACTTGAAATTCAGAGGATTATAAGAAACTATTTTGAAAAACTATATTCCAATAAATTTAGGAACTCAGAAGAAATAAATTCTTTAACATATATGATATATCAAAACTGAGCCAAAAAGATGTAAAAATCTGAGTAGAACAATAACCAGGGGTGAAATTGAGGCAGTAATAAAGGATCTACCAAGAAAGACAAGCCCAGGACCTAATGTGCTCACTACAAAATTTTATCAGAAGTTTAGGGAAGAGTTAGCTCCAATATTCCTTAAACTCTCATAAAATTGAAAGAGAAGTAACACTGCCCAACTCCATTCTGGAAGCACGTATCATCTTCATCTCCAAACCAGATAAAGACCCAAGAAAGAAAGAAAACTGCAAATCAATTTCCTTAATATAGATACAAAATCCTCAATAAGATATTTGCAAACAGAATGTAGCAAGTTATTAAAAATATCACGCATCATGAACAAGTTGACTTTATCCCAGAAATAAAAAACTGCTTCAACATACCAAATCAATTAATGTAATATACCACATTAATTATAAAAAGTACAAAACCCCACATGATTATTTCAGTAGATGCAGAAAAAGCCTTTGACAAAATATAGCACCCTTTTCTCATCAAAACTCTGATGAAAATAGGTATAAAAAGATCCGATCTCAAATCGACAAAAGCGATTTATGACAATTCTACAGCCAACATCATCCTAAATGAGGAAAATCTGAAAGAATTTCTTCTCAAACCAGGAACAAGACAAGGTTGCCACTCTAGCCACTTCTATTTAACATAGTGATTCAAACCTTAACAGGAACAATTAGGCAAGAGAATGGAATAAAGGGAATATGCAAATGAAAAGAAGTCAAACTATTCTTATTTGCAGATGACATACTTTATATTGAGAACTCCAAAAATTCTACCAGAAGACTCTTTCGTTTAATAAACAAATTCAGTCAAGTTGCAGGATATAAAATTAATATACAAAAATATATTTAGCATTTTTCTACACCAATAATGAAAACACAGAGAACGAGATTAGAAAAACAATTTCATTCACAGTCACCCCAAAGAAAATTAAATACCTGGGAACCAACCTAATAAGCAAGTAAAGCACCTCCATACTGACAACTACAGTACTCCAAAAAAAAGAAATCGAAGAGAATTTTACAAAATAGAAAAGCATCCCCTGCTTCCGGATAGGTGCAAAGTATCCACGGCTGTACCAGGGGAAACCTGGGCAGAACAAAGCTGCAAGGACGGAGCAGACCACCGTTTCATACTGCAGACAACTTGCCTTCTTTCCCAGCCCTTTTTATACTCTCCAGGGAACAAAGAAAACAGCATAAATTCTAGAAAGGTCATACAAAGTTCACAGGTAAATAATTTGAGGAGTTCGTACAAGGTTGATGATATCTACAACAAATTCTATACATAAACTAGGAGTTAACCAAGCTCCATCAAGAAAACTCTCTCAAAGTACAATGATATAAACAGCCATTTCACACGTATAGAGTTACTTATCTCAGAAGAGTAGGGAAGCAAGGCAGGAGGCCTTATAACGTTTCAGGGAACAATGAGGGCAGACCCTTTCTGTATTTGTGGAGCTTTCCTCAACAAGACCCAATGTGCCCTTTCACCTAATTAGGCTCTTGGGCTGTGTTCCAACAGTTAGGGAGAAACATTATTGTCAAAATGGCCACAACACCTAAACTGATATACAGATTCAAGGCAATCCCACTCAAGATACCAACAGATACCAAAAATGATTTTAAATGATTTTATATGGAACCACAGAGGCCTAGAATAGCCAAAATAATTCTAAGCAACAAAACAAAAACAGGAGATAGCACAATGCTAAATATCAAATTATATTATATAGCAACGGTGATTTAAAAGCAACATGGTATTGACACAAAAACAGACAGGTGGGTCAATGAAATAAAACTGAGGATGCAGAAATATCCCTGAGTACCTCCAGCCATCTGATTTTCAACAAAAGGGCCAAAAAATACACTGGAGTAAAGACAGCCTCTTTAGCAAAAGTTGCTGGAAAAACTGTCTAACCACATATGTAAGAGTGAACTAGGGAGCTTCTGATGAAGACGGTGGCTGAGTAACGGAGCTACATAATGTCCCCTCATGAACCTACTCAAAAAGTTGAGAATATAGTCAAAATTGCCTGTTCAATGTAGCAAGGACAGGGAGGAGTGCCCCTACAATTGAAAGAGGACCATGGGAAGGTAAGAAACCCTGAAAAAAATTGGAAGTAGAGGTAAACACCAGTCCAGGAAGACTCCCCAGGTCAACTGTGAAGAGCTGGGAGCTGCTGGCATCAACAGAAAGGCAAGCCTGCCCAAAGCCCAGAACCTCAGACCAAGCTAGGAAAGGAGACGCACACCAAAAACCGAAAGGAGGCCACAGAAAGGTCAGAAATCCCAAAGACATATCAGAAGTGGAGAAAAGCAGCAGCACAGGAAGCAGTCCTAGACTGACTGAGTGTGGCTCTGAGATGCTGCCTTCCACAGATGGGAAAGCCTGGGGTCTGGAACCTCAGACCAAGGTAAGCCAGATCTGAGAGAAGTCAGAATTCACAGCAGCTGGTAGCCCTGGCCTCCAAAAAGCAAGCCTGTACATCCTACAAACGCAATTCAAGTTCCACCTGGAAAAGACCTTCAGAAACTTAGATCAAAAATAGTGCTTGGCAGCCATAACAGGCAATGACATAAGCAGGAGCCATTTTAAAAATTCAATTAAAAGACTGGACTTTTTAGAGTAAAAGAAAGCTCAGAAGAGCACTTCAGGGGTTTCAGGGTCACTTTAGCGCCTAGGAAGAAAGTGGCATGAGAGACAGTTGCAGAGAGGATTTAAAAAAAAAAAAAAAGCCACTGATCCTCTGAATGGCTCTGCCAGTAGTGGGAGCACCTCTGAGTGGGGAGAGCCTCATCCTCTGAGGAGGAAAGCCAAGACAGGCAGGAGAGCTTTGCTGAAGAAGCTGAGTGTGATCACGATGCCTCAAAGGCCATCGGACTGTTAGGTCCTCCCTCACTGCTATTCCCAGTACAGAGCTCAGAGCAATTTCAGCTCCCTCAACAGACCCTCATAGCTGTTCAACGAAACCTCTCTGCTAGGCCTCTAAAGTGAACTCCCTCAACAATAGAAAGATGGGAAGAAGACAAGGAGACAGGAAACTCACGAAAATGCCTGAGACCCCAGAAATTAATGCAATGGGCCCTGAAATAGTGGAGCTCATAGGAAAGTCAAAAAATAAATACATGAGTTGAAGAACCAGTTCAAAAAAGATATTCTCAAAGAAATGCAAGCAATGATCAGTGGGCTTAAAGAGAAACTTATGAAACAAATAGTGGTCCTAATGGATACAAAGCTTACTAAGCATATAGAAGATGAAGCAAATAAGTAAATGCAAGATATTAAGAAATATTTTGATAGAGAAGTGGAAATTTTGAGAAGAAATCTAGCTGTAATTCAAAATATACTTTTAAGATCAGGGGAAGTGAATCTGAACATTGTAAGGACAGAATTTCAGACCCTGAAGAAAAGGCTTGAAAAAACTAATGTCATAATTAGACATGACTCCAAAATTAGAAGTGAGCAAAGTAGCTGGATAAAACAGCAGACAGATGATTCAAAGAGAAGCAGTCTCAGAATTATGGGTGATGGGTGTAGGAGAAAGAGCAGAAGACAGGACCAAATGTATTAAGAATTTATTCATTGAAATTATCCAAGAAAATTTCCCAAATCTAGGAAAAGAAATTAATTTTCAGATACAAGAACACCAAATAACCTCAACCAGCAATGAGACTCACTATGACATACCATAATCAAAACCTCAGACATTCAACATAAAGAAAATTACTAAAAACAGCATGAGAAAAACAAACATTATTCTACCAAAGCAAACACATCTGAACTACCAAAGATTTCTCAATGCAAATTTTAAAGGCCAGGAGAGCCGGGAGTAAAATCTTTTAAGCCTTAAAAGATAGCAAGTGTCAACCCAGCTTGCTGTATCCAGCAAAATTATCCCTGAAAATTGAAGGGTAAGTAAAAATTTTTTATGACCAAGAATTCCTAAAGAAATTTACTGCCACTAGCCCAGCATTGCAGAAAATACATGAAGGAATGTTTGAGAAAGACAGAGAGAGAAACAGCACAAGAAAAATGGAGAAAGAAAATATCCAAAGAGAAAGCGTAACAAAAAATATAGATTGGTATTTGAATCATTCGATTGGTATTCTACTAGAACCGGGTCAGCTTTCTCATAAAATCTGTGAAATTTCCCCCATAATTATTATTTTTGATAGTATATTAGTTTTCAGAACTTAAAAATTATATTCAGCATAGGGAATTGGTATAAAATCTTTTAAAATATGTATACATGAAGTTATGAATAAATAGGTAGATAAAACGATGAATAAAATTTGGCAAAATGTTAGCAATTAGTGAAATGTGAGTGAATAATTTATTAAAGTTTAATAAAACTCTGAAGTGACTAAGTGTGCCATTATATCTATTGATTTATGTGTACAACACTTCTGTGATATAGACTTAAGTTCTATATCGCTAATGTAGATATAGAGCATATATAGCATTAAAATTAATGTAGATAACATAGCAATTCACTTATTCAGTCTTTGATGTAAATTAATCCTAAGAAAACTGATTGATGTAATGGTAACCTGTATGTCTTTTGAATGTACAAACACTTACCTTTCAGTACTCAGCTAAGAAATTTGAAATTTAACTTCTCTCTTTTTCTTTCTCACATTTTCTAGCCTTAAAATTTTCATCATTATAGTTCTTTTCTTACATGGACTATTGGGTGAGGCCATGTTACAGAATCTCAACAAAAATATAGTAAGAAACAAAGAGAGAAGAAAAAATAACTTTCAGCACATTTTCCCAATAAAAGGCCCTGCTTGACCCAGAGAAGAGACATCAAGGTATGGCCACTGCTGTTTATTCTATGGGTGGTAGGCTGAGCTAAAGAGTGGTGGTTTAAGTGGGGAGGTGAGTCGGACACAGAAGATTAAATATGCTAAATATTGTATGGTTTCTCTAACTTGGGAAACCCAGAATACGACCATTCTATAGAATCAAATGGGTATGATAGTGGGAGCTAGAGGGATGGGGAGGGTGCAGGGATTGTAATGGTGTGATATATGTATAGTACAAAATACTCAAGTTCATTGTAGATGTTATGTATTGCATGTATGTGTGTGCGTGCATGTGTGTGTGTGTGTATACTAATAAAAACTGTGGAGAGACAAAAAAAGAATGAACTAGTCCCCTAATTTTAACTATGTACCAAAATCAAATCAAAATGGATTAGAGAGCTAGCCATTAAATGGAAATACTGAATTTGTTGGAAGAAAAAATTAGGCAAAATCTTTGAATATAAAGGCATAGGCAAGGACTTTCTCAATAACACACCCAGTGAGATAACATGAAGATTCAACAAATGGGATTATATCAAATTAAAAAGCTTCTGCACCAGAAAGAAAACAATCAACAGAAGAAAGAGGGCACCCACAGGATAGGAAAAATCTTTGCCACCTACTTCTCAGTTAGATGACTGTAATCTAGAAAGTACAAAGAACTGAAAAAAAAAAAAATTAGAGACTCTAAAATAAAGTACCCAGTCAAAAAAGGTGAATCTGAAATGAATACACAGTTCTCAGAAGAAGGCCAAATGGCCAATAAAATACATGAAAAAATGTTCAACATCTTTAGCCATGAGAGAAATGCAAATAAAAACACTGACATTCCATTTAATACCAGTAAGAATAGTTGATATTAAGAACTCACAAAAAAAGCAAGTGCTGGAAAGACTATGGGGAGAAAGGAACCTTCTTATATTGCTGGTGTGACTGTGACTGTAAACTGGTACAATCATTATGGAAAGCAGTACGGAGATTCCTCAAAAATCTGAAAATAGATATTCTGTTTGACCCGCCTATACCTCTTCTCAAAAGAGTTAAAAATCATCATACAAAAGCAAGACATGTATGCCCAAGAGCATATGAAAGAATAAAGAAGATGTGGCACATATATACAGTGGAGCACTACTCTGGACTTTGTGTCATTTGTGGGCAAATAGATGCATTTTGAGACCGTTATGCTTAGCAAAATGAATCAAACCCAGAATGTTAAATATCATATTGTTTCTCTAATATGAGAAAACCAAATCATAAAAATGTGAGAGATATGGAGGAAATAAGAATATAGACTTTGTGGAAAGAGAAAGTAGAAGGAAATGAGAAGGGAAAAGGGATGCAATATGTAAATAAAAAATAAAACAAAGTTATAGAAAACTCCACCAGAGCAAAGCATCAGGTAAAGGAATACGGGAAATAACAAAGTAAGAGTATCCAAGCTGGGCATGGTGGCCGCTGTGGACTGGGCCTTGAATGTCCCCCAGCAGCCGCATGTCCTTGGATGATGAGGAATAGCTGTGGAACTTGGTGGTGCCAGGTCAGGAAGTGTGCGCTAGAGGCATGCGGCAGATTAGGGGCATGTGACACATTACTGGATTTGTGACCTGGAAAGGGCATATCACCGGTGCTTAACCAGGAAGAGGAGGATTACTGGGACAGGTCCTGAAAGAGTACATGTTAGCTTCACCCTTCCTCCTTCACTTACCTTTCTGTCTGCCATGTTGTGAAGAGCTTCTTCCAGCTAGCCTGGCGCCATGTACTTCTCAGCACTGCCTGGGATCTTCTGGAACTGGAGCTAAAATAAATCTTTCCTCCTTTAAGTTGTGGATGTTGGATATTCTCTCCCAGTAACAAGAAAGTAACTAAGACAGTGGCACACACCTGTCATTCTGGTACTCTGGAAGGCTAAGACAAGAGGATCATAAATTCAGCCCAGCCTGGGCAATTTAACAACTTAGCTTGAGCCTGTCTCCTGAAATAAAAAATAGAAAGGACTAGAAGTAAAGTTCGTTGCAAAGGCTCTGGGTTCAATATACAGCCCAGGAGAAATAAACATCCAGGATTGGTCAGGAAAGCTAAGTTAATCATAATACCACTTACATGGTACAAGTGCTGAGCACCTGATTTCAATCCCCCAGCACCACAGAAGCCGGGCGTGGTGGTGTCCAAGGCTGAGACAGGAGGACTGCTGTGAGTCCAAGGCCAGCCTGGGCTCCATAGTGAGTTCAGGACCAGCCTGGGCTCCAGAGTGAGAGACCCTCCCTGTTTCAAAAAAGGAAAAGAGATAAATCCAAGAGGGGTCGATTACCAGCCGGGGATGACCCTAGTCATGAGGATTTCGCCTGTCTCAGTTACTTTCTTGTCACTGTGACTCAATACCTAACATGCACAACTTAGCGAGGAAAGATTTATTGTTGCTTACAGTTTCAGAAGGTCTCAGTGCATTCACAGGTGGGCGGCTGTAAAATGGTGGAACTACAATGGTTGGGCTGCAGCTAGAGCCAGAGCCAGAGCCAGCGCTCTGGAAGACAGAGATCCTTACAGCATTGTGAAACAGGAACCAGACTGGGAGGAAGGGCAGGACCAGCACACACCCCTCCAGGTCAAGGCTTAAGCATCCGCCCCTTCCAGCCAGGCCCCACCTCCCAACAGTACACAGCATCCATAGGAAAGGGGACTTTTGGGGGACACAGCAGATCCAAAAGAGGCCATTAGAGACCCGCGGCAGCACACTAACAAAGGATCTAGCGCTCTTAACGCCCTCAGAAACATGGGAACTGGAACAAATGGGAGAAATTGGCTATTCTCTCCTATGTGAAAGGCACAAGGGTGCTGTGGAGTCAGGCAGTAGTGGTTCCAAAAACCACACCGCTGGAACTATAAAAGAGAGAAAGAGAGGGAGAGCTACATACCTGCCCAACCCAGCTGCATACCATTTGGCAGCTGCAGGAGAGGGCAAGAAGTTTTAATTCCCAGGGCTCGCAGCCAGCCACCAAGGCTCAAGACAAAGGAACATGGAGCCCCAGGGGAAAAGGGAAGTAAATTCTGCCTAACAGGGCTGGCAAATTCTGAAGCACGGCCAGTGCTGAGAAGTAAGGCACCGTCACTCCTACTCCACTCTCCACCACTGGGGACAGGCAATATAAATCTGGACGTTCACTACCACTCAGGGGTGAGGTAACCAATGAGCCCCTGCTCATCCCCACCCCTACGACCCCACAGTCCAGAGTCACCAGAAGGCAGCACACACAGAGAGGGAGTGGGTAAGGGGAGACCTGTAAATGCAATCTGCCACTGAAGCCATGACTACCAGGGGACTGGCTGCCACCTGTGGCTCAGCCTGGCCCTGAACAACAAAGCACCGCAAGTTGCAATCCACTCTCTATGAAGGGGGATGGGCAACTGAATCCCTGACTTAAGCTCCAGCTCAGGATTAAGACAATCAGGGACCCACCACCCATGCCCATCTCCAAGGAACCCCTAGAGGTCACACCCACAGAGAAGGTGTGGAGAAATGACTTAAAAACAACAACAAAAGCAAGGCAGGCTGCCACTGGGAGTCTACTTCCTGGGCCAGGCAACTGTTTGCTGTTCAACCCGATGCAGGGAAGAAAAGCATCACCCAAATCACCCAACACACTCCAATTTATAGGAGCCTGCGGCCAAGTGGAGTAAAGAAAAAACAAAACAAACAAAAAAACCAGTTTTAAACAGTTTTAAGCTTCATCCTGGCTAGGCAAAGGGGGGTCTAAAGGAACTGAGACCCGCCCCCCACACCCCCACCTCACTAAGAAAGGCACACAAGCCTATTAAGAGAGAAAGAAGAGCTGCACTCCCTACTGCTTGGGAAGATAGGGACATCCTGGGCAGGTATCTCTCTGTGAGTCCAGTATCCCTGCTCTGTCCTTCCCATCCATGCCACCTACCCCCACATGATCTGCCCAAAAGTGAGAAGGTGTCAGGAATTGCAGCTTTAACCTCAGTAGAAAAACCTCTCTAAAGCAGACCAAGTAGCAACTGTCAAGCTGGAAAGTACAAACTAGGTGTGCTGTGGCAAGGACCTCCACCTCAGTGACACAGACAGCGTATCACAGCCATAGAGCAACATTCTTCACTACCAGAAAACAGAGGGTGTTCAAAGAGTAACTACGGCAAGCCAAGGGAATACTCAACAAAAAATGAGAAAACACGGGTCAAGACGCTGCAGAAAGTCTCCAGGTCACCAAGAGAGACTCAGATAGAACCAAAAATTCTTCAACTTCAAAAAAAAAAAGAAACTTAACTTGTTGAAGGATACAAGACAGACTCAGACAACAAAATACCCAAGATTCTTGAAGAGTTTAAAAAAGATTTAACCAAAGAACTTAAGAAAGAAACAAATGTAAAACCGGCAGAATTACAGAAGTCAATACAGGAAATGAATGACCAAGTCACTAAAGAATTTTAAAAAAGTAAAGATAAAGGAACAGCATCAAGAGATGAGGACCTCAATGCAAAGTTTAGAAAACAGAATGACCCGAAGTGAGGAGAAGTCTTCTGATCTAGAAGACAAGATATCAATAATGGTCCAGACTTTCGAAGACCATCAAATAATCCAATGCCAAAAAGGAAATAGATGGAATACAACAGCTTACGGAAGGGTCAAAGAAATTTAATCTCAGAATAGAAGGAATACAAGAAAAAATGGAATTCCATATTAAGTACAAAGAAATGTACTCACTGAAGTCATAAGAGAAAACTTTCCACACAGAAAATGGAACAGACACGCAAGAAAGACATACTACCCACCTACTAGATATGACGAAAACCAAAGCTCCCCTACACATCGTGTAATAAAGCTCACCAATATACAAAGCAAAGAGAGAATCCTAAAAGCTGTAAGAGGAAACAAAGCAATATTCATATCAAGGCAAACCTATCAAGGTAACAGCAAACTTATCAACACAAATTCTAAGGGCCAGGACAGCCTGGAGTGAAGTCTTCAAAGTCCTAAAAGATAATAACCATCAATCAAGACTCCTGTACCCAGAAAAAATATCACGTAAAATTGATAATGAAAATAAAAACCTCCCATGACAAAGGAATCCTGAAGAAATTCATCACATCCAAACCACCACTACAAAAAATTATTAAGGGTCTTATTAATAGAAAAACAGGGAACAACCAAAACAAACAATACAGTGGCAGCCTTGCCTTCAAGAGATTCTAAAAATAAAATACAAGTAAACAAAAGAATTCAATATTCATAAGATGGCAAAATGGCAGGATTTAAGACTCACATGTCAATGTATTTCTAAATGACAATGACCTTAATTCACCAATCAAAAGACTTCTGGGCCAGATGTTGGCTTGAGTAATACAGCTGTGCAATGTCTCCTGGTGGACTCACTTAAAAAGTTGAGAATATAAGTAAAAAACTGTGCATACAACTTAGCTAGGAGAGAAAGGAATGTCCTAACAATAAAAATAAGGCCACAGAATGGCCAGAAATTTTGAACACATTGGAAGTGGAGGAAAACATCAGCCCTGGATGCTGCTCCAGGGGCCCCAAGCTGCTGGCATTCACAGATGGAGGAAAGCCTGAACCCCTGAACCTCTGACCAAGATAAGGATGGATCTAGGAGAAGTGGAAATTGACAGCAGGTGGTAGCCATGCCTCAAAAAACCTAGTGCAACCTGTGAACACAGTTTGACCTTCCCTTCAAATAGGCCTCAGGAGCCTAGACCAAAAGCTATGCCAGACAGCCATGGGGGGCAGTGATATAGACAGCAGCCATTTTTTAAAAAGAGTTCAAGCCTGAGAGGCGTCCAGGTAGCAGCATCCTGCCCTTCTCCTCCTGAGTAAAAGGGGCATCCAGGACCGAGCCTTTCAGCACGCCTTCTCTGCTGTGTGCCAGAGGCATCTAGAACTGAGCCTTTGCTCGCCCCTTCCTTTCTGTCACCAGAGAGAGCCAGGTAGCAACCACCAGACCTCCTGTCTGTATCTGGAAGCTAGCAGAACTGGGAATTGTCATGCCCCTTGAGCCAGCCAGGTAGCAACCACTAGACCCCCTGCCTGCACATGGGAGCTCTAGGGACTGGGAATTCACCAGACCCATTCCTCCTCAAGCCAAAGACAGCCAGGTAGCTGTCTCCAGAGCCCCACCTGTACCAGAGAGCACATGGGATGGGCCTTCCAGCGACCTGACACCAAAAGCAAAAGAAATAGCCCCCACTATTAACAAATGGGATTATGTCAAATTAAAACATTTCTGCACAGCAAAGGAAATTATTAACACTGTATAAAGAGAACTGACACACTGAGAAAAAATATTCGTCGTCTAAGATAGGGGGCTCAAAACCAGAATATGCAGGAAACCGAAGTAAAGGATGCCCCTCAAAATCAGACCCTATTAAAAAATGGGCAAAAGAAATGAATAGGCAGTTCACAGATGAAGAAGTTCAAATGGCCAATAAATACATAAAAAGATGTTCAACCTCCTTAACCATAAGAGAAATGCAAATCAAACATCACTAAGATACCATCTAACTCCAGAGAGATTGGCCTGTATCAAGAACTCAAACAGCATCAGTGCTGGTGAGGTTGTGGGGAAAAAGGAACCCTCCTGCACTGCTGGTAGGAATGTAAACTAGTAAAACCACTATGGAAAGCAGTATAGAAGACTCTCAAAAGACTGGAAATAAATATCCCTTTTGACCCAGCAACAAGTCTTCTGGGAATATTCCACAAAGAGTTAAAAACAACACCTAACAAAAATACATATATACCCATGTTCATAGCAGCACAAATAACAACAGCTAAAATGTGGAAGACCAAAATACCCATCAACAGATCAATTAATACACAAATAATGGTATTTATACACAATGGAATACTCCTCATCTATAAAGACAGACAGCTTGGAGGCTTTTGTAGGTAAATGGAAGAAACTTGAGACCATCATGCCTAGTGAAGTGAGTCAGAAGCAGAAGGGGAAATATTGAACAGTTTTTCTGATATGATAAATCCAAATCGCAATTACTTCATGGAGCTTAATGTGGGAAATAATGGGATGTGGTGGGGGGGTGGGGGGGGGAGAAGGTTGAAAGGAGCGAGGGGAAGGATTTAACTTTGCCATGATATGTATGTGCACAAAAAGCCCAAGGTCACTGTAAACTCTAGGATTTGCACTTATACATACCAATAAAGGGGGGGAGGGGGTTGGTGCAGTAAAGAGCCCAAACCTGAGCTGTTTAAAGTTAAGGAAGGCTCACATGGGCACACCAGGGTTTTTTGGGTCACTCTGAAATAGCCCCTGGGAAGAACTGGCACAGGAGACAGTAGAGGAGAGGAAAGAAAGGTCACGGGCACCCTGAATGGCTCTGGTGCTAGTGGGAGCATCTCTAAGAAATTTATTCATGGAAATTATGCAAAAAATTTTTCCAAACCTGAGGAAATAAATTAATTTTCAGGTACAAGAAGTTTATAGAGCACCAAGTAATCTCAACCAACAACAACACCTACTATTGCGTATTATAACCAAAACCACAGAAATTCAACATAAAGAGATAACATCAAAAGCAGCAAGAGAAAAACAGACTTTATTTGACCAAGGCAAACCCATTTAAATTACCACAAATTTCTCAATGCAAACTCTAAAGGCCCGGAAAGCCTGGAGCAAGATCTTTTAAGCTTTAAAAGACAAAAAGAGTCAATTCTGGTTGTTGTATTCAGCACAATTATTCCAGAAAATTGGAGGGAAAGTAAAAATTTTTCGTGACCAAGAATCCCTAAAGAAATGTGCAACGACCAGCCCAGCATTGCAGAAAATATTTGAAGGAATCTTTAAGAGGGTCAGAGACAAGCATCACCAAAGAACACAGGAAAGAAAACATCTAAAAAGAAAGTGTAACAAAAAATAGACATCAACCCTTTGAGTTGTATCCCATTAAAACAGTATAAGCTTTCTCATAAATCTGTGGAACTTCCCTTCACGATTACTACTTTGCTTAGTATATTAGTTTAGAAAATGTAATAATTATATTCAACATGGGGAATTGGTATAAAATCTTAATCTGTGAAACTTTGTTGATGTGTATGACGTGTAGTGTATAGATATTTATACGCATAAATATGTATATAATATGTGTATTATGTGTATAAATATGTGCATGGTTGGAGAGATGAAAGGCAATGGTTTTGATTTGGGACATTTTTAGCTTTAAAAAAAACAAGAGTTGGTAAATAAGTGATTTAGGGAGTCTTCTCCCTGAAGCTGTCATTGAGTGGTAAAGATAAAAGATCATCAAGAACTAAAAGCTTTAGTTCATTGGCTAAGAACTTAGTCAGCTATTAATTCAGCTGTGACTCTTAAATTTTACTTTTCAATTTCATGCTATGTGACTAAATCTGTAATAATGACATTACTCATTTCTTCCTGCTTCCTGTTGGGAAAGAAGTCTTTAAAAATTCTGAAATAACTAACTATGCTGTTATATCTATTGGTTTATGTGTGGTATACTTTTTGATGGAGACTTAAATTTATTTACTGTGGTGATTTGATATAGACATAAGTTCATCTAATGTAGCAGTTCACTTACTTCGACTTTGATGTAAGTTTATCCGAAGAAAACTGATGATAACCTGAATGTCTTTTGAATATAAACACATTTACTTTTTAGTAATTAGCTAAGGAACCTGAAATTTAACTTTTTTTTTCTCTTCCTCACATTTTCCAGCCTTATGATTTTCTGTGTTAAAGTTCTTTTCTTATGTGGACTGGTGGGCGAGGCCATGTTAAAGATTTTCAACAAAGATATAGTAAGATACAGAAAGGGTACTTTTAGCCAATCATTTCAATAAAGGGCTCTGCTGGATGCAGAGAAGAGGCATTCAGACACGACCACTGTGGCCCATTATAAGGGTGGGAAACAGAGCTAATAAGTGGTAACTTGAGTGGCAAAGTCAGTCCAATGCAGATTAAATATGTTAAATATCACATGGTTTCCCCGAAAAAGAAAACCCAGAATACAGGCATTCTATAGAACCAAATGGGTGTGATAGTGGGAGTTAGGGTTGATGGGGAGGGTGTGGGAGTGCCAAACAAAGGTGTGGAAGGCATTATAATGTTGATGTTATATGTATGTGCACTAAATATTCAAGCTCATTGTAATCATTATGTGTTTAATAAAAATGGGAAAAGTAAAAAAGATAGATTGACTAATTGGATTAAAAAATCATAATCCAGTCATTTGTTACTTGCAAAAGACTCATTTTAAATGTGAAGATAAACATGGACTCGAGGTGAAACTCAAGGTAAAATGTTGGAATTTCATAGATCACTCAGCTGGGAGATGAAAAATAATATTTAAAAAAAAGAGTTTCAACTCTCTTTGCTGACAAAATAGGCTTAGAAGACTTTAAACCAAACCTGTTCAAAACAGATAAAGAAGGTCGCTTCATTCTAGTAAAGGAAACAATTTGGCAAGAAGAACTAACAATTAAATTATAAACATTTATGTCTCAAATATTGATACACCCAACTACATAAAACAAAAGCTACTGGACTTGAAAAAATAGACTCTAACTCTGTAATAGTGGGGGACTTTAATATCTCACTCTCCCAAAAAGACAGGTAAACTAGACAAAAAAAATCAACAAAGTCATAACATATCTGAACTATGCCATCAAAGAAATAGATCTGACAGATACGTGCAGAGTTTTTAATCCTTCAACAATAGAATACATGTTCTTCTCAGCTGTCTATAGAACATTCTCCAAAATAAATCACATTCGAAGACACAAAACAAGCCTGAATAGATACAGGAAAATTGGTATAATCCCATGTAATCTGTCAGATCATGGCATAATAAAACTAGAAATCAACTACAACACAAACGAAAGATATCACTCAAGCAAATGAACACAGAACAGCACGCTTCTAAATAAACATTGGGTTACAGAAGAAATCAAGAAAGAAATAAAAAGTTCATAGCTACAAATGACAGTAGTACCACAATACCACGCAACCTCTGGGACACAATGAAGGTAATATCAAGAGAAAATTCATTTCCACAAGTGTACACATAAAAAAATCTGAGCAAGCTCAAAGAAAATCTCACTATGCAGCTCAGGGCCCTAGAAAAATAAGAACAGGCCAACATAAGAGCTAATATAAGGAAACAAACTATTAAAATAAGAGCAGATATTAATAAAATAAAAACAAAGAAAACAATACAAAAATAAATGAAGCAAAAGCTGTTTTTCTCTAAAAAGATAAATGAGGTTGATAAACCTCTTGCTAAATTTACAAATTGTAAGAAAAAATCTACTTCAATACACTTAGGAATGAAAAAGGGGAAATTACAACAAATAACATGAAAAACCAAAAGATTATAAGAGGTTGCTTTGAAAATCTCTCCTTCAATAAATTCAAAAATTTAAAAGAAATGGATGAGTTCTTAAACAGGTATCAACCTCCAAAACTGAAAGAAGAAGAAATTAAACATCTGAATAGCTCATATCTACTTATGAAATCAAAAAAGTAATAAAAACACTTTCAACTAAGAAGAGCCCAGGTCCTAACAGATTCCCAGGAGAATTCTTTAAAAAAAAAAGCAGAGAATATTTAATGCCAAACTTTTTCAAAATTGAAAAGGAAGAAAAATTGCCAAAATTATTTCTCAAAGCAAACATACCTTTAATTTCAAAACCAGATAAATGAATAAAAGGAAACTACAGGCCAATATCCCTAAGGAACAGTGATGTAAAAATACTCCGTAAAACTCTTGCCAACAGAATGCAGCAAATCATAAATAACATCATACTCCATGACCAAGTGGGCTTCATTCCAGAGATACAGGAATGGTTCAACATATGCAAATCAATAAATGTAATACACCATATTTACAGATTCAAAGACAAAAATCATATGATTATCTCAATAGATATAGAAAAAGCGTTTGACAAAATCCAACACTCATATAAGATAAAGACTCTGAAGAAAATAAGAAGGACCAAGGATCCTACCTCCACATGATCAAAGCTATCTACAACAACCCCAACTGCCAATATGGAGAAAGACTGAAAGCATTCACAGTGAATTCAGAAATAAGAACAGGATGCCCATTGTCACTCTTACTATTCAACATAGTGATTGAAATTTTGGCAAGAGCCATCAGACAAGAGCAAGGAATAAAAGAATACGGATTGGAAAGGGAGAAGTAAAGCTATCCCGATTTGCAGATGACATTATACTCTACAGAGAAGACCCAAGAAATTCCACCCAAAGACTCTTAGAGCTAATAAATAAATTCAACAAAGTAGCAGGCTACAAAATCAATGCCCATA
This sequence comes from Ctenodactylus gundi, assembly GCA_004027205.1. NCBI lineage: Eukaryota > Metazoa > Chordata > Mammalia > Rodentia > Ctenodactylidae > Ctenodactylus > Ctenodactylus gundi. Next base: position 200,274 of record PVKB01001627.1, read on the forward strand.
AATCAATAACATTCCTATACACCAGTAATGAATCCAATGAGTAGGAAATCAAGAAAACAACCCCTTTCACAATACCAACAACAACAAAAATAAAATACTTCGGAATAAACCTTGCCAAAGAAGTGAAAGACCTATACAAAAAAAAAAAAAAACTACAAAACTTGAAGAGGAAAATTGAAGAAGACTTTAGAAAATGGAAAGGCATCCCATGTTTCTTGTTAGGAAGAACTAGTGTCTTGTTTATTGCAAGTTAGGACAACAGCGTATATAAGGAGAATAGTGTGGGAGAGGTAATTTGCATAAGCATGATTGCTATGGCCACCAAACCGCAAGACATTCTGATTTCTTATCTGCTAATCTATGCTAAAATATTTAAAAGAATGACCCAGAAAAAGAAAGGCAAAGGTCACATTAGTTTAAGCAGACAGTCCTTGGAGAAACTGGGTGTTTCAGAGTGACAGGGTGTTGGCTGCTCTCTCTTTAGCAGCACCAAGTATGGTAGACTTGAGCCAAGATGGAGTTGCTTGTATCTCAGGTCTGGGGCTTCTAATACAGATGGCTCCCAACAGGTCCCCCTTTTCTGTTTTTAAAGAAAGGCCAAAGCCTTTGTGGCTGTGGCACAGATAGACTGTGCCTGTCTTAGGTGACCCTTCACAAGCATGAGCCTTACCCATCATCAGTGCATCAATGCCTTGCATTGGTGTCCTGTCTTAGGTCAGTCTTTGCCTTGAAGTATTCTTACCCGTCGTTGACTACCAGTCTCTGCAAACGGGGTATGAGACCTTAAACCTGGAAAAGGGGGTCATTGGTAGAATCAGCTACTCTTCAGACCAGCCCTGATCTGCAAGCTCCAGACGATGGTAATGAATTTGCAAAGGTTTGGCTTGGATTACGTCTACCTGTTGTTTTACAAAATTAGTCAACTTTTTGAAAGCCCAGTGTCCGAAGGACAGAAGAAGTATTAAACCTACAAAAGGGCCTAGCAAAGAGGGCAAAAGAGTGGTTAGCCAAGGGGAAGTTGAAAACCAGGATTGAAACCAGCTTTGTTCTTGTTCTCTCTGCCTGCACCTCTTTTCAAGGCCCTCTCTGACTTTGGCCATAGATTCTTTGACCATCCCAGAGTGGTCTATATAAAAACAACACTCTTCTTTTAAAGCAGCACAGAGGCCTCCCTGCTGGAGGAGCAGCAGGTCTAAGCCTCTGCAGTTTTGAAGAACGACCTCCACCAGTGAAGAAAGGGATTTTTGTAAATGGATAATGCCGGTTTCTAAACGTTCAATGTCTTCATCAATGGACAGACGAAGGTCTGAATAATGCTTGTTGGAAAGAACAAGAGAGGTTATTCTCATTCCAGCCCCGGCGGCCCCAAGGCCCAACAAGACTGAGAGTGTGAGGGCAGTGACAGGTTCTCGTTTGGTCCTTAACAGGCCTTGGTCATCTTTTGGGTCCCAAGCCTGGGAGAATTGTTCATTAGTATAGTAAGTTAAATGAGGGATTAATTGTTAAGAAGGGCAGTATGGGCACAGGTGTTAGGCCTTCACTACAGGCCCACCAGGTGTCCTCGGGGTAATAGTATGGGAGTCCTGTGATGTAATTGTCGAGGTCTGATTGCATAAATGTTGGTGTGTAGCGGGGACCTTTCCAATACATGACCCACGCCCGTGTATGGATTGGAGCATCAACCTTGAGGGCCCTTGTTGGGTCCATCGACATTGATTGTGATTGGTGGTGGTATTGAAGATGCCAGAAACAGTCATGCCTTCATAGAAAGGCGGGCTGGCCCTGTAACATAACCAACAGGACTCTAAGTTGAGGGTTAGAGTGATTTGGGGTAAGGAAAGTATGTTGGATAAGGGCTATCAAAGTCTCTTTGGTAGACTTTGCCTCAAGTGCCTGACTAGGGGCCATAGGAGTGGTGAAATTTACAAGCTCCATGTGGCAGCAGTACCAGGGGGACTGGAGTTTTTCGATGGCATGGGGTTTTTTTCAGGCGGTGCAAACACCGGGTTTGGCCCTATAGGGACTGTCGGGAGGGAAGTGACTTGTAATTTAAGCTGTATTACTCCTCTGTAATCAGTTCCAGATAAGTACTGTCTGATCTCAAAGTACTTGCCGGCAAGCCAGTTTTTTTCCTTTATACCCTGGTCTTTAAACTTAATCAATAGTTGGTTGCAGGGCTGTTTGCCTCTCACGGGCTGAGTTAAGTGATAGTTTGGGCAATTGTTCTGTTGCCCCGGATCTCTGACGATTTCAATAACAGCACTGCTATCGGTACTTTTCCAGGGCCCTTGAGTCTCACATCCCCGGGAGGCACAATAATAAGCTTCTGGGCCTCCACATCTATTATATCTGCTCTGGTCACCTGATGAGGCTGGGCAGACATAGAATTCAACTCTTCTCTGCATGGGGGGATTTCTAGCGACCCCTGGGTCCATGACCTTTAAGAGATCGAACCCAATGTCTGGAAACCATGTCCCCTGGGGTGCAATCTTGGAAGTGCTGTTAATAATGTTCCCAGCCCAAGTTGTTATTACCAACCATGTCAGATTATAAGGGATGTGTGGACTGGCGTTGGTGAGCGCAGCTTCCAGGGTCGTTGTCAGGACCGTTGCCATCCAAACCCAAGTATACTTAAAGGGTTGGTGGGAGGCGATCATCACCATCTGAAGCAACAGCCAAGGCAAGACCCCGGGAATCTTCATCACTCGAAGGTTGGGCTTCATCATTTTGCTTCTGAGCAGCCTGAGGAGAAACAGAAATAGGTGCTTTCTCAGGGCTAGATTTGTCCCTGGGCACAAGCCTTTCTGGCAGCCACCTGGCAGCCTCCATTTTTTGATCAAAAATGCAAACCGATCCTCGTCCCCAAAGAGAACAGAGTCCGGTCCTGACCATTTTGCAGTTAAGGGATCTTTCCACATAACAGCATAATAATCCTTAGTAAAAGGATGCCAAAGGCGATCCGCAGGTGTTTTCCCATTTGTATCTAATGTAAAAAATTATAAATAAACAAGGAATGAGCAAGAATATTTCTAGGGGATCCTTTAATAGGGTAAAGTTGTCCCGGTTTTAGTTTTTTAAATAATTTTTTAACACCTGGTGAGCACGTTCGACAATTCTTTGGCCTTGAGGGTTATAGGGGATTCCCGTAACATGTTTTATTTGAAGTTGAGCACAAAAGGATTGAAAACCTTTACCTGTATAGCCAGGCCCATTATCAGTTTTCATTTGTTGAGGCTTTCCCATGATGGATAAGCAAGTGAGGACATGTGTAATAACATTTTTTCCAGCCTCTCCAGTTTGTAAAGTGGCTTGAATAAAACCACTAAAGGTATCAATGGTAACGTGTAGATATTTAAGATGACCAAAGTCAGTAACATGTGTCACATCCATTTGCCAAATTTCATTGGGAGTTAAGCCACAGGGATTTATGCCCAGGTGAGGGATAGGTAAAAAAGTTATACAAGTAGAGCACTGTTTTACAATTTGTCGGACCTGTTCTTGAGTGATTTTGTACAAGAGACGAAGGGAATTAGAATTAAGGTGATGAAGATAGTGGGCCATCTCAGCCTGTCGAACAGGAGAGGTATCAAGGTCACCTGTGGTTTTTGTTGCGAGATCAGTAACATGATTGCCATGGGAGAGGGGTCCAGGGAGTTCAGAATGAGCTCGGAGGTAGGCAACATAGAACTGGCAATTGCATTATCTTAGAAGAGTCTGTATTTGAAGAAAAAGATTAACAGCCATCGTAGTGGGTTTTAAAAAGACTACTGTTTCCAACAAGGGAAGGGAATGGGCAATATAAGCGCTATCAGTATACAAATTAAAAGGGGAGGAAGGAAAAGCTCTAAATACTTCTAAAACAGCACAAAGCTCTACAATTTGAGCAGAACAAAATGAGGTTTGAAAGGCAACGGTTTTGTTTTGAGTTGTAAAGGCAGCCTTCCCGGAGGAAGAGCCATTAGTAAACATCGTTAGTGCCTCAGGGAGAGGTTGGGGGCTAGTAATTTTAGGGAACATAAAAGAGTGGGTTTTAATAAATTGAAGTAACTACACAAGATCGTACTATGCCTGAGTTGCCCTCTGAATCTGACCAATTGAGAAACTTTGAGCTCTGTTGGGGATTATTGCTTTGTCCAATTCCTTTTAAATGAGTAAGGGAAGCAATAAGGGGCCAAGTAGAAGGCCAATCATCTTGTTTTATAACTGTGACATCAGCCCCCGTATCTACCAATCCCTTAAAGTCTCTTCCATCTAATTTTAGGGTTAGCATGGGCTTGTCAGAGGTTATTTTTTGGACCCAATATGTACCTGCACTGTTTCTGGGGGCAGGCTTAACAAAATTTTTAAGAGCAGCTCCTATGGCTAGGCCCATAGAGTGGGCTGAGCCTATTCCTGCGCAATAACAAATATAGTCAGAAACGGTTTTATTTGACCTGTGGGGGCGGAGAGCCGCCTGACAAGCAGGGTTGGCATTTTCAAAAGACTAGATGTTTTATAAAATCAGAGTCAGCCTCACTCTCCCCAAAAAAGCAGGATGCTGTTTCAACAAGACGACTGATAAAGTCACTGTAAGGTTCATCAGGGCCCTGTCGGATGGAGGACAAGGACGCAGTGGGGGCCCCTTTAGGAGGAAATTTACACCATGCTTTAAGGGTGGCATTTTGAACTTGAGAAAGAAGCCCATAAGGCAATTCCTTTTGCTCATCATTTGTATCATAGGGCGGCAGCCCTTTAAGTTTATTTATGGTCCATCCCACAGTGTCTTCGCCTTCTGTATTTTGTTGAGCTATCTCCCAACAATTGATTTTGTATTCAGATTTCCATAACATACAATCTCCCCCGGAAAGGGTTGCATGGGCTGATGCCAGTCATTGGGAGTAAGCCAAAGGTCGCCTAAGGTCTCTAGGATAGTGTGAAGGAGGCCACAGGGCCATAGGCAGAAACAGCAGAATTTACCTCTTTAACCGTTTTAAAACCTAAACGGGCATAAGATCGAGTGACCTCTGCATCTTCACCGTCGCTTTTGACCTCTGTAATCGGGAAGAGATCGACAAAGAGGGAGGGGGACCAGGGGCTATGGGCTTTGGGCTTTTGTCCAGTCTTTTTTGAAATATTGAAATTACTAGGAGCAGAGGCAGGATTGTCAGAAAAGGTGGGATAAGGGGGTGTGGAAAAGTGTTCTAAATCTAACGACTGAAGTTGCTTTAGAGGATCATTATGCTCCTTTTTTAGTTGGGCGAAGGTCTGTAGGTCTTGAATTTTTGGGTGCACTCCCCTTTGGTTTGCGCAGAAGAAGTCGGGCTGGGAACACCAGGTAAAGCGGGAGCTGAGGGGTTGGGAGAAACAGGTTCAAGAACTGGTGGGGGAAGGTTGTGAGGAGGCGGACGCGAGAGGAGGCCGATCAGGGTTGCGATAGGGCTGCCTCTTCCTCCAGGCCTGCCTCCTCCTCAGGGGTCAGTTGATCACTATCCTCACACACCTCTGAATGAAGTATCTTTAAAGGGGGATAAATGGGTGCGGACCCTGATTGATCCCTTTTTAATTCCTCATGATTTTGGGATTTCTTTTGTGGGGGGGAATCCTCCTCATTATCAGACTGCATTTTGATAGAGACCTCATCCGAAATAGGGGGGTAATTTGAAGCAGAGGCAAGGGACAATTGACTCTTTTTTAATTCTCTCCGAAGGAATTTTTCTCCCTGGGAAATAATGTCTTGAGCCTCAGGCTGAAGTGATTTGATAGTCAAAATTTCATCTATCAAATTCCAATAGGAAAAGGCAGTGACAGGGACCTTTTCAGGCCCAAAACACCTACAAAAATCATTTAAAGCATCTCCTACCCTCTTCCACTTTTTTTTCATCAATTGTCCCGCCTTGAGGAAACCAAGGACAAACATCCTGTAAAAACTGAAAGAAATGAACTAAATCCTTTTTTTGTACCCTTACTCCTCGTGTCTTGAGAGCGTCTTTAAGACCACAAATGAGTTTCTCCTGAATGCTAATCTCTTGTCCCATAATGCGCCATTTCACTTACCCCGAGTCAGTCTCACAGCCGAGTGAACACTGCGGCGACTCTAATGCAGACCTTCACTCACGAGCAGCGGTCTACTCGCGGTGGTCCGGATGATCAGCTGGCCAGCCTTCCACCAAGCGGCGTTCCTCACGTTCTCCCCCGTGCCTCGAGCCCCACGTTGGGTGCCAAGCCTGCCCGCCCCCCCCCCCCCCACCGCAGGTCAACGGGAACCTAGAGGAGGGGGCGTGCGAATGAGGGAGACAAGAGAGACACAAAGGAATGGAGGCAAGACAGGCTTTCTGATCAAGTCTCGTTTATTGCAGGTTAGGACAACAACGTATATAAGGAGAATAGTGTGGGGGAGGTAATTTGCATAAGCACGACATTTAACAGAATGCCCCAGAAAAAGAAAGGCAAAGGTCACATTAGTTTAAGCGGACAGTCCTTGGAGAAACTGGGCGTTTCAGAGTGACAGGGTGTTGGCTGCTCTCTCTTCAGCAGCACCAGCTATGGTAGACTTGAGCCAAGATGGAGTTGCTTATGTCTCAGGTCTGGGGCCTCTAATACAGATGGCTCCCAACAGTGCTGGAAAAATTGGGTTACTACATACAGGAGAATGAAATTAGACTCATATCTGTCCCCACACTCTTATATCAGATCAAAGAATTAGACATCAAAACAGAAATACTAAATATACTAGCAGAAAAAAAATAGGTGAAACCCTAGAAGACAATAGGGACAGGAAAGGATTTCTGAACAGAGCACTGGCTGCACAAGAAAGTTCAGCAAGAATCAACAAATAAGACTACTTTAAACTAAAAAGCTTTTGCATAGCAAAAGAAACAATTAACGAAGTGAAGAGACAACCCATAGCATGGGAGAAGATCTTCACCAATAATACTTCAAAGGTTTAATATCAGGAATACAAAAAAAACTCACAAAAAATAAAATCTCCTAAAATAAATTACCCCACCAAGAAATGGGCAGCTAAAATGAAAAACAAGCTTCTCAGAAGAAGTACAAATGGCCAGCAAACACATGAAAAAGTGTTCTCCATCACTAGCCATGAGAGAAATGCAAATAAAAACAACACTGAGGTTTTACCTCACCCCTGTAAGAATGGCCTACACTAAGAACTCAAAAAATAATTGTTAGTGAGGATGCAGAAAGGAAGAACTCTTCTCCAATGCTGGTGGAAATGCAATCTGATTGAGTAATTATAGAAAACAGTCTGGAGGTTCCTTAGAAAGCTGAGAATAGAAATTCCATCTGATCTAGCTTCTCCTTCCCAAAGGAAATAAAGTCAACACACTAAAAAGACACACACATATCCATGTTTAGAGCAGCACAATGGCCAAGTCCTGGAAGCAACCTACCTGCCTATCAATAGAGGAATGGGTTAAAGAACACATGGTGCCTATACACAATGGAATACTAGGCAGCCATAAAGACCGACAGACATGAAATATTTGAATGAAAATGGGACCACCTTGAGTCAACAATGCTCAGTGAAATGGACCGAACATAAAAGAACAGACTATAGATGGTTCTCTTATAAAACTCACAAAAATGAAGGCATACAAAGGCCCCAACACAGGTGACAGGTGGAAAGAGGCACGATGGAGATGTATGCGTCTTTTTGTGTGTTGACATGACTTTTTATTTTCATCTCCTTTTAGCTGCCCACTTCTTGATGGGCTCTTAGTTCCAGGGCACCCCTGCCACTGGTCCCACTGTCTCGTTTCTGACCCTGTCTTCCCATTCCATTTAGCTGTCACCTTCTGAACCCACAGTTTCCTGGCTTCTGCCTGACTCCTGGCTCCAAGTTCTATGCTGTTTGCCAAATTCTGGGCACTCTCAAATCCAGCCGAGGCCTTGTCTGGCCCTGAATTTTCTTCCCCCGCTTCCTCCAGCTGCTCTCATTCTGATCCTCAATCTCTAGCGTGTGGCCTCTTCATTCTTTATAGTTCCAGTTTAATACCATTCGGCAAGCTGCCAAGACCTTACATCTGCCCTCTGTAAGAGTATTTAACAAGCCTGTGTAGACAAACGTAGCACCATGACCTTTCTTGTCAAACCTGAGACAATTAACACACTGAATGTGATGCTGTAGGTTTTCTTTGTGATTTAAAAAATCAAATCAAATCAAATCAAAGGTGGTAGGAATATTTTCAGAAGCTGATCCTCAGACTTTGATATCTTTGTAGAAAAAATCTCCTGCCACCTGCTACTTCATTCATTTAAAGAATTGCCATTTTAGCAAGCTGTTATAAAAATTTAGGTTACAACCCATGAGTACCATCTTTCAAACTTTCTCACTGCCATCTCTACAAGAATTGTCAACTATTCAATATTTTGAATTGTTTCTCTCCTTCTCCTGTTACATATTTATTAACTTTTTTTACTCAATTTTCCTAGACTCTATTTCAAAGTATGTGATTTATTATATAAAATCATTTGTTTAAAAAGAATATGTCATTGATAATAGAAATTTTGATTGCACTAAAGCTTGGGGAATGTGACATCAAGATATGGGGCTTCTAGGGGTTGACACAGGCCTTCCACCCACGAGTGAAAAGCACGACAAGATCAGCCAAGATAACAATGCTTCTCAAGCTGTTGAATGCCCTGGCACATCTAGGAGAAGGCACTTTTACAAAGAAAAATGGGATAAATGAAGAAGTCACCTGCCTTGGGACACAATGCCCAGGTGCTCAGTTACCCCAGACCCAGCCCGCTGAAATGAGGGATGACCGGTCAGTGTCTCAACACATCCATTACCGGTTGTGACGTATAGTGGGATTATAACTCAAGGTAAGTTATGGCAAGCTCAATTTTTTTTTAGGTTCACACAAACATTTTATGGAAACATTGCAAGACCAGTCATGATTCTAAGACTTTCGGATGTATCTGTGAACAACACAGAGACAGAGAAATATTCCATCACTGGGAGCTTATATTCTAAGTGAGGAAACATCACAGCATATATGAGACACAAAAAGATAAAAGATATTCATCTGTCAGAAGGCATAAATGCTGAGGGATGAAGATTCAGAGCTAGGCCAGGGGTCTAGATGTACGGACAACGAATTGTTACCCCCACCAGAAACAGAGAAACCTCTCAAAAAGAGTGAGGCTCTCAATAAAGTGCATGTCCGAGCAAGTCTTCTGAGCAGGAACCCTGAAGTTGGAGGGAATAGCTGAGCAGTGACCCTGAAGCTGGAGAGCCTGATGAGCTCTAGACACACGGGGAGGTCCATTTGGGGGATGGGGGTTGGGGGTCGAGGGAGAAGCAGGATCCAGCCAGGAAGGGGCACAAGGCTGCTACTTCCCGATGGAAGATACTGCTCTCTCACACAGCTGTCCCCAAAGAAACAGTGTTGACCATCTTCACAGCCATACCTCAGGACACTGGAAGGATAGAATGGGTGTGTGCCTTAGCAGCTCCTTTGCAGTTGCTGGGACAGAATACTCAACATTCACATCTTAAGAAAGGAAATGTTTACTTTAGTTCGTAAATTCAGGAAGTCTCAGCCTATTCATGGGCAGTTAGCAATGGAGAAGCACATAGTGAAGGCATAACTAGAGAAGGCTCTTGTTCACAGCATGGCACACAGAAAGTCAGGTAAGAGAAGAAGGGCAGTGATACCTTTCCACGTCCTGACCCAGTAATCCACTGTTTCTGGGTCAAGCAAGCCTCAGTGTTCTACCCTTTCTGACCAGGCCCCTTTAACAGCACATGGTTCTATAGATACCCCTCTGCATCCAAATACATGAGACTTTTAAGAGACATTCCAGATCCAAATCACAACAATGTGCGTTTATTTTTATGAGATGGACAAGAAGAAAAATGGCAAAGCATGAAGTCCTTGAACAATGGGATGATCTTACATGCCTAAATTCATATACTAAAGATGATTTATGGTGGAAGTTGCCTGACCACAGACATCAACAAGGACACAGCTGATCACCTCACTCAACTGTGTGCCAAAGGTGGATGTACTGTCAATACCACATCCGATCCAGTGACAGACCTTTTCTGGTCACAGAATAAGAAGACTTCTGACATGACAGGAGCAAGTGGACATTTGTGTCACACAGAGAGGAGACAGGAAGTAAATCTGAAGTACCTCGCACATGGGAGAAACTCCCTCCCCACACCATTATTCCTGAGCTTCTCTCCTACTCCCTCGGCTCCCAGCTTCACCTTCTTAAGGATTATGGATGAGAGTCAGAGTTTAATTTCTTCAAAAGTGGAAATGAACGGCCACCTCATACATTCTTAGACTGTGGCCTGGGAGTCCTATCATCAGACCAAGGATAAATTCTGCACTCAAGGTTCAGCTCCTCTCCCCATGCCCATGGCTCTCACATCTCTAAGGAGAACGAAGCAAATGAAACAAGGAGGCAGAGATTCTTCTCCCCTGTGTAAAACCAAGTGCTGGGTCAGTCTGTGTGACCTAGTTTCTGTCACTCAATTCAGAAAAACCCAACAGCTCTAAGCAATGGATTGCTTGTAAGAACATGGTGTTTTCTTCTGCTTCCAGGCCCAGCGTCTGCCTTCCTGCAGCCTCTGGGAAGGAAGCACTAGGCTTACAACATTTATATTTTCCATGCTGTGGTGACTTTGGAAATTTCATCCAGCTCAAAACAGAATAAATTTACCCCAGCACAAATCTCTTGATCATTTCTTCTCCCTCCCATGTGGGAAAACAGCCCTGAGAAGGTGGGGACTGTAGAGCACATCATAAATCCAGGGACAGGGAACTCAGAAAGCTGCATGAGGCACATAAAGGAACCACTGTGCTTTCATATTATTTTCTGTTTAAAATCGACATGTGTGGTTTCAGACAAAGGCCTTTTAGTTTGGAGGAAAGAAGGCTCAGTGTTTCTCCTTTTGAAAAGCAGAGGAGTGCCTGGAAGAGACAGTGAGAGATATGCTCTGTGCTATAATCTGCAGGAAACTAAAAATAAAATAACAGTACTTCGAATAACTGCCCTTAGGAAATCCAGCCATGCAGCTGGCTTCCCTGGAGGTGAGCGTGCCCCTGTGGGTCAGCGACGTTGGTCCCATTTCTGTTTCCTTTGCGTGGAAACAGGTGCTTTTTGAAAACATCCCCATCCTGGACCCAAGTGGTCGGGATTGTTCACTATCACTTAGCAGGTGCCTGCTTGTGCGATTCCCTCTTTTGGACACAGGAGAGGTTATACAGGCCCTACATTTTCTCTAAAACATCTGTCACATACAGGGCCGGGAGAAGATGGAGCGGTGGATGAGAGCACAGAATGACCCACATTACCAGGCTTTGAACACTGACTCTGCTGTGTCTGGCACAAGCTCTTTAGTCTCAGATGAGTTGGTCAACTCCTCTGTGCCTTGGAATTCTCCTGTGTAAAACTGGACTGGTAACACTGCACACCTCTATGGGTTGTTGTGGGGATTAATTTACTCTATGAACCACACTTAATAAATGCTGGTTTATGGAGTTATATCACATTTACTATTCTTATCCAATTAATCCTCTTAAATAACCTGACTTGGAAGATTAACTATAGCACATAGGCTTTCTATTTTATCATTTTGCTGGTGTCAGACATTTAAAATGATTTTTTAAAAAGTACAGTATCCTATAAATCTACTACTTGTGCTCACTAGAATCTGCTCATTTCTTTACTCTAGAGGCAACTTGAGAGTTTTGGCTTCTCAGCACCTTTGGCCCTACTTTTGATCATAGCACCACAGCTTTGCTTTGGAGCCTCCCCTCTGCTCTTGGGCTCCCATTCAAGGGGTCTGGACAACCAGCACACAGTCCCCCACTGCTGCCTAGTGCAAATGAGTCTGAGACTAAGCTTAATTTGTCATGAGCTCTGTTGCTGGAGTCTGGACCCTGAGCAGAGTAAATCACGTTCTGGAGGGCGTGGCTGGTGGAATTTATACCCGGCTGCAGCGACCCCTGAGGAATGAGCCTCAGTGTTTGCTGCCCTGACATTCACACAGTCTTACTCTTGGCCCTATCAAGATTCTTTTGGATAGTTTTTCCTTTGAGTCACTCCAGACCCTCCAATCAACTCCTGTCCTCCGTGTTAGTCAGAATATGTACCCTTTTGTCACAGCCCAGAGACCCTAGCTGTTCCCATCTCCAGGCTACTGCAGTCTTCTATAGCAAGCATGTCAGCTTGTTATTGTTGGCAGTCTGGAGTTCTAACCAGCTAGAAAAAGTTGTAAAGAAGTAAATACTCATGTTTCTTTTAGCCATGCACACCTTTCTAAAAGCTGAAAGGTTTGAGGATGCTATGTAGGTCAAATAAGAAGGTCACATTCAAGAAGTGATAGGTTACCCTGGTCTCTAGAAGTGGTAGAGACACAAACAAGGGGCCAGGAACACATTCTGGGAAAAAATAAGAAGAACATATTATTGTGGGCATCTGGTAAGAACGGTTAGGAGAAAAGAAGTACAAAAGCAGTCGGAAGGAAGAGAAAGAAAGGCAGGAAGAGCGAGTCATGAAGAGGGGAGTCGAGTGCGATAATGGGAACACTGGCAGCAGTTGTCAAAATGCAAGTGTTTGTTATTGGGAGAGGGCTCAGCATTGTTCTGTATACGTCAGGGTTTCCAAGAGTCCAGCAGTCCCTCACCTGCCAGGGAGCTTTGACAGTAGGTGGGGAAAGCATTTCTGACAGTAAGGAAGGGTGTGGGCTACAGGAGAAAGAAAGGAGGCCAAGGCATGCTCTCTGACTTCACACCTGGCTTTGGGCCAGCCTTGTGGAAAGGAGCAAAGTGACAAGAGAAAGTACATAAATAAAGGAAAATTAAAGAGAGGAAAACAGCTTGAGGAAGGATAAAGAGCTGCAGTAGAAAAAGAATATCAGAAGGCGAAGGCACCACCTAGGAAGCCGTGGACATTCACAGAGAACTTGTGGCCTGTTTCTGGGTGAGGGAGCCTCTCACACCCGTGCTTCATAGAGGAAAAACCTCCCCATTAACGACTGAGCGAGGCATTCATTATAAAGGCAGTAAAATATTAGCAATGCTCTGCTCAGTGGAGATTTCTGGAGTATTAACATTAATATTCTCCTTTTACTGCACTTAGAGGTGTCTAAACCCTTAATATTTCAGAAAACCCAGGAGACCTTTGGGCTTTCTCCTGGCCTCCCAATAGGTTCTCTCAACTTGTCTTGGCAAAACATCTGAAGGAAGGACCCAAAGTGAAGGTTAGAAGAAAAGTAGCCATGGAAGAGCAAGAAATACAGCAAGATTAATTAGAGGATTCAGGGCTCACATCCCATGTTGGTAGGCATCTAGTCCAAACACGGAGGCCAAGAGGGGCCCCAGGGAGACCAGCGCTGTCAGGGAACAGATGTTCCTTTATTCTTCCAGTGTGGAGACAAGTCCACACACGGAATGACAAAAAGCCTGGGCAATGCAGTAGATTTTTCAACTATTAATGATGTACATGGTTTATACACAAATCCAACTTATGCCATTGAAACTGCTACATAAATTACAAGCTAAATTTACATGCATGTGTGTGTGTGTTGTTAAGGATCAAAGCCAGGGCCTCATATATACTAGAATTTAAACATTTTACAAAATATTTTCAGGGCTGTTGGTTTAGTGGTTAGGGTACTTGCCTAGCATGCACAAAGCTCCAAGTTTGATGCCTCAGCTGCACACTGGGAAAAAAAAAAAGTGAGGCAGGAGGATTGCCAAGGGTGAGTCTGAGGGGCCTGGGCTACATAGTGAGTTCAGGATCAGCTGAGACTATGGATTAAGCCCCAGACTCAAAAAAAAAAAAAAAACTATTAAAAATATTTTTCAGCAACAGACACACACAAACACATATATGCTCTTGATAACACTGCACGTAGATCAGTACCTGCTATTACCACTTCTACTAGCAATAAGATACTATAATGTTCTTAAAAGATAAAGTTAGAAACAGCATAGTCCATATGCTGCATGTAAGAATTTTCATTTTAAGGAACAATATTCGGACAATAATACTCTGTTATTTTTAACTTGGCTTTATCTATCATGGATTCCACAACTAGATGTGCCAATTTTTTTTCTAAGAACAAAAATTATCTTTTGTTCATGACACACAGAAAAGCCATTTTTCTCTTCACAGGGGAGAAAAATGACTATGTACTGAAAGGAAAATCGAAAAGCTTCATTCTATAACATGAAGCCCAGCCAGCAGGCCACACTTGCCCCAGTGACCTCTGTCAGAGCTTCATGAAGTTGCTCAGGGCCCCTCCTGCTCCACCCTAAGGAAGACTGCAGTACTTCCCCCGCCAACTCTGATGGTACGTGAAACTTCTCCTGGGCAAAAGTGAACAAACGCCTATTTACCCAACACACAGCTGACAGACCAAAGCAGCAATTACTTCAAAGTTCAACTTAGTGAACTGATGAGTTTATTGGAGTCACCGAAGGAGCATGAGTGAGGGGTCAATTACAGAATCACAGGTGACCCCAAAGTAGTCGCATCACTGAGAAGTCCACCCAGTACAGATGACAACTCATGAAAAATGCATCCTGCCTCCTGGGCGCTCGGCCTTCATTCCAACATAAATCGATGCTACTCTCATGCTCTCTTACTCTCTTCTCTGTGAAACTACGACATAGTGTAGATCTCCACCAAATTAATAAGATTTTATATTAAAAGGAGGAATTATATTACAATAGGCATCATTAACCACTATTCATAGAAATTTTGCCTATTAACTGACAGATGTATCTTACAAATTATTATTTTTGAATAATTTCATCCTTTTTTGACATTTTAATTATGGGAAAATTCAAGACATATGAAAGAAGTGAAAATAATATGTAATGAAGCGCATAAATCTATCATCCAACTTCAATAGTAATGCAAGTTTTATTCCTAGTCCCATATTTCCCCCATATTATTTTAAAGTAAGCTCCATTTGTGATATCATTCCATTAATAAATATTTCAGTCTTTATCCCAAAGCTAAGGATTCATTTTTAAAACACAAACATAATAGAATCATCAAGCTTAAGGGAAAATTAAAAGTAATTTTTAACGTCATTGCACATCGGACAGCATTAAGACCTGCTGCTGTGCTACACTGCCTGGATCTCCCTTCACCAATGCTCCTTCTCCAGCTGCCCCATGGACCACTGTCGTGGTTTGGATCTGAAGTGTTCCCCAAAAGCCTCATGTCCTACGGATAATATGTAGTGTTGGAAGGTAGGGCCTGCCTGGAAGGGGTGGATGCTTGGGCTTGACCTGGAGAGGCATGTGCTGGTTCCACCCTTCCTCCCAGTCTTTCTCTGTAGCACCATATTGTGAGGATCTCTGCCACTGAAGTTCTAGCTCTGGTCCTGCCTTGGCTCCAGATCTGCTATGTGCTTCCATCATTTTCCAGCTGCCCACTTGTGAAGGAACAGAGAACTTCGGACACTGTGAGCTACAATAAACTGTAAGCTAAATTGTGTATGTTGGTCATTGAGTCACAGTGATGAGAAAGTAACTAGACAGAAATTGGTACCAGAGAAATAGGGTCATTGCTGTGCCTTACCTTACCGTATGCTTTGGCAGCCTTTGAACCGGTTTGTGGGAGTAATTTGGAAAGATTTGAGGATGCTGTCTGGAGAAGCCTTGGAGTACTCTGAGCTGAATGGGAGATTCTGCTTGGAGCTCAGAAGATCAGAATGTGGATAAACGTGTGGATTGGAAAGGTTAGGCTCAAGAAGTTTCAGATAGGAAGGAGGACTGTATCAGCAAGTGGCCTAAAAACTGTGTGCTTCTCTGGAGCATAGGTGGAACGTGGAGAGTATGAAAGGCATGAAGGGCATGAGGACTACAGATTACAAATTACAAAATAAAAGCAACCCATATTGAGTGCAATCGAGTAAATTGCTAAAAACTTCCTGAAGCTCTGTATGGTACTGGTAAGTTGTACGCCACCTGGGTGTGGACAAAGACCTTCTATGATCAATAATCAGAACCCCAGCCCAAATCTCTATCTGTAGCTTGCAGGCATAAAAATAGTATATGAACCGTCCTGGTCCTAAGCTCAGGGTCGAGGTAGGAGTCACAGACTCTGAACGCAAGACGCGTCTTGCTCCTTGTCCCCAGCCTCCTCGCTTCCCGAGTGCGCGACTACACGTCCTCCCTTCCCGAGAGCGAGACCCCCTGGAGAAGGAGTGACTGTCCAGCCGGGCAGCTATTGGCGGGTCCTGATCCAGCCACAGAATGGCCAGCCCTGGACAAGCTCATACGCAGGATCAGCTGTGTCGCCGGTAGTCAAGAACACATCTCATGGTGAGCATAAGGGACCCAGGACGGGAGTATCTTTAAGAGGCAGAACAACGCTTGCTTTCCTGCTTAATTAATTAATTGATTGATTTATTATGGTTTGATTTATGAATTGGATTGATTGATTGGTGTATAAAGAAAGAAAGGTAAATTCATCTGCCTCTGTCCCATCTGTCTCCTCTTACTGAGTGCTCGTGACAGTGCTACACTCTGGCAGAAAGTTTATTGGCATTTTGCCCTTGTCTAGAGACTTTGCCTGAAACTGAAATTAAGGGCGGTGGACTGCTTACTCTAGTGAAGGAAATCTCAAGACAGACTGATGTTCAAACTGTTGCATGACGGCTGTTTGTGTTTTTTAGCCAACACTGTGCTGAAAGACAAGATACAATGACAGAAAAAATTTCTATCAAAGGCTTGCAGTGCTAGGCCAAAAAGGCCTTCCATGGTGGGACCAAGAGGCACAGGGAAGTTATTCCATTGTCATTACAGATATTAGCATTAGAAAGAAGCCCAGTACTTACACTCAGGATAAGAAAGATGCCTAGAGAGCATTTCTGAAGGCAACAGGACCCCTCCCTTCACCAGCTCAAGGGTGAAGAGGCAAAAGTCTTGCCTCTGAGAAGTGTACTGCAGGGTTAAAGAAAAAACATTTTTTAGAGTTCAGCAGCCTAGAGCTCAACTACCTAAGAACTGGGAGACTTCTGCAGCATTTATCCAAAGGGGCTGGGCTGCTGCTCAAGCCAGCGCAGGCCTTGGCAATGTCCGCACAGTCCTGGCTTTAGACGCTCACAGAGTGCTGGAGTTGCGGGTTCGTGGAGGCTTTTCCCCAGATTTCAGAAGAAGGCCTTGGAGGCCTGGCAGTGTGCCCCTCAGAGGGCAGTGTGCGAAGGTTGAAAGGAGTCTAAAGTGCAGTGGAGAACCCAGAAATTCGGAGAAGCCAGGAGCATGGATCATTTTCCAAGAAAAGCTGTAGCCTGTGAGTGGGTCCAACCCAAAGGTGAGAAGATGGAGATTACAGCCATCAGCGATGCTGTAAGGGCAGGGTCACCGAAGACTTTTGGAGTTTATATCTTGCTGCAGTTTATCCCAGGTGCTGGACATGGAGCTAAAGGAATTAATCTTTGCCCTGCTGTGTTTAGGAATGGTTTTTATCCTATTGCCTTTTATCGTCCTACTCCTCCCTTTTGGAATGGAAATGTTTACCTTGTGCCACGTTATGCAGGAAGTTCTTAACTCTTCGGTTTTACCAGGAGCTCACAGCTGAGAGCTTGCCTTGTGGCTCACAGGAGACTTTGGCTTTGGACTTTTTATCAGTGCTGGAACTGTTAAGACTCTGGCAATTTTTGAAAAGAGACTAAATATATTTTGTATAAGGAGGAGGCCACGAGTCTTTTGGGGACCAGTGGTGGAATGTCATGGTTTGGATCTGGAGTGTCCCCCAAAAGCCTCATGTTCCTATGAATACTGTGTAGGGTTGGGAGGTGGGGACTGGCAGGAAGGGGTGGATACCTGGGCTTGACGTGGAGGGGCGTGTGCTGGTCCTGCCCTTCCTCCAAGTCTCTCTCTGATCCACCGTGTTGTGAGTCTCTGCTGCTGGAACGCTGGCTCTGGCTCTGCCTTGTCTCCAATCCTGCCATATGCTTCCGTCGCTTTCCAGTTGCCTAGCTGTGAATGGACTGAGACCTTTTGAAAGTGTAAATTACAATAAATAAATCTTTTCTCCCTAAGTTGTGGATGTTGGGTATTGAGTCACAGTGATGCGAAAGTAACTAAGACAGCCACCAACACACAGTGCTCAGCTTTTTAGCTTTGTTCCCAAGGAGCTTTGTTCCTTTCCCTGGAGAGCTCCATCCCATGACCGCTTAAGTGAAAGGAAAGTGCCCACATCCTGAGGGGGACCCTTAGGACAGCTGGCTCCCTACAGGCTGGCCCAGGCCCTATGGAAACTACACTTCAGCCTAATTTCTCTGCTTAATCCTGCAGGGGCTGATCTCACTCATGCACCCCACATATTTTTGTCTGTTCTTTGTCTCATAGCCTATTTTTCAGAGGTATAAACTTCAGTGAGTATGTTCCAAAAGTTTGCTAATTTTTTCTACATATGGCAACTATGAGGACCTGGTACACTGAATTTAATGCTTGCACATTTTTTCTCATGGCATTAGTTTTAAGTTCAAGTATCTTGACAGGTTAATCATAAGCAATTAAATTTTTATATTATATCATATAATATTTTATAATTTTAACGTTTTTACATATATGGTGTCTTAGTTACTTATTCATCATTGCGACCAAATACCTGACATCCACATCTTAAGGGAGGAGAGACTTATTTTATCTCACAGTTTCAGAAAGTCTCACACAGCCCATTCACGGGGCAGCCAGCAACAGTGAAGACACTTGGCAGAGAATGGAGAGCTGCTCACAGCTTTGCAGACAGACACCCAGGAGCCAGCCTTGTGTGGAGACTCAGGGAAGGATGCAGCTTTTCCAGGAAAAGCTGCAGCGATGGTTTTCATCTTCCTTCCTTTACTTAGTTCAAGCCACCAGCTAGGCCTCCATGCACCCAGGGTGGGTGTCCCTCCCTCATTTTCTGGCCCATAAATCAATAACACACACCAGAAAGCTCTGCCCTGTGTTTGCTCCCTCCCCTCCACCACCACCACCCAGTTTCAACAAATAATCCCTCCAGATCAGGCCCCAAGCATCCAGTCCTTTCAGCCAGGCCTCACCTCCCAACAGCATGTGGTTCCACTGTTATTCCACTACCTCCAAATACAGAAGGCTTTGGGGATACTCCAAATCTAAGCCATAGCATGTGGCCACCTTTGGACAACCTGTACCACTCAAACTTCTATTTGTCTCAGAAATGTTATCAATACCTGGTTTCAGCAGGTTCTTCATTTGAATTAGGACCCAAGTAAGCTGCATGTTGCAGTTGGATGATGTGTCCTCTGAGTCTTTTCAGTGTTCAGGCCCTGCAATCCTTTTCCTTCTTGCAAATTGATTTGTTGAAGAAATAGAGTTTTGCCATAGACTGGATTGGGCTAATGGTACCCTAGTAATGGAAATTAAAAAGTTACTCTTTGTCATTATTTTTCTATAAATTGATTATTAAATCTGGAGGAGCAGTCAGATTCGAGTTCTAATTTGGGGCATTATTGTGTTATAAGCGATTTTCAGTTCATTCACTGCATACATATTTTCTGGGTGTTTGCAATTTAGCCACCAGGGATACACAAAAGACCATCCCAGATCCACTAGTCATTAAGAATTACTTCCTAGGGATGTGTTAACTCCCTCATCTCTTCTTTATTACTTACAATGCTTCTCTTTAATTAGGTAATAAAATTCACAGAAAAAAAATCAGGATAAATGCTTGATTTTTAACAGTTCTTAAAATAATGAAACTATTTCTAAGATTCTCCAATGTGACCTTTTTTCCCTACTGTGATTAAAATGATGGAGTTTGGAACACTTGCTCACTGCTTACTCATGTTTCTGTCCAGTCAACTACAAAATTCAGGGGCTCCCATGACCCTGTTCTCAGGTTCCATAATTCACTAAAATGATGCAAAGAGCTCAGGAATGTTTGACAGCTACAATTTTTTGAAGACATAACTGAACAGCCATATAATGGAAGCACAGGGCAAGAAGGCAACAATACCATGCTTCAATGCTCATGGTCACCTTCTCGGTTATTCCCAAGCCCAGATACCTCCTTAGCCTTCTGCTCCAGAGTTTTTAATCAAAACTTTCTTTTGTGTATGCAATTGATCAAATTATTAGCACTGGTGGATAAAATCAGCCTCTTGCCTCCCTTTCCATCCAAAAAGTAGATGGGCACTATACATAGTTTGGGTATAAACTGTCCCCAAAAGCCTGAATGTTGGAGACTTGGCCCCAACCAATAGCACTGTTGGGAAGTTATGGAGTCTTCAGGAGGTGGGGCCTAGTGAGAGGAAAACTGGCCTCCTATACACACTTCCACCAAGATATACTGTGTTGCCACAAGCCCTAAGCAATAGGGCCAACCAACAATGGACTAAAGGCTCTCAAACTCTGAACCAAAATAAACTTTTCTTAAGTTGATTATCTCAAATATTTTGTCACAAGGATTACACCATGGTAATGTTCCCATGCTGACTAACATAGAAAAGGAACTGAAAGTCCCAAACCTCCCGTTTCCTCTGGCAACTGTCCCCCATCTTGAACCTCACTGTGAATAGTGAAAGAACTCCCATCACTTTGGAAATCCTAAGAGTTTCAGGAGTTCTATGCAAGGAATCAGAGACAAAGACTTTCTTTCTGATAGGACAAAGTATCTTAGGCTCATGTTGCCTGCCCCAAAGTTGGTACCAGATGTTACTAAAAGTGGTCAAAGTTTTTTTTAGTGGAAAATGATATTTAGAGACCAAAATGTACACATGAAGGGTTCTCAATTGCTAACAGATTAGCTATGTCTAGGCTTTTAAGTAAAAAACTACAAAAATTCATTTAAGATAAAATTGCTCACATACTCAACCAATACTCACAATTCAAATCCAAGGCTAGAGTATTTTTATCTAACTTCTGGTATCAGCCAAGATGAGAATCATAGAATTTGGTTTCAAATGTCATAAAAATATCCATTTGCTTTCTCCCAAAATACACATGCAATAATCTCAGGTGAACAATATCAACTGGCAATATGACTTCTGCAAACAATTCATGAAAGTATTTTTGTTCACTCCTCTGCTTAGTATATATCCCACTAGGTACAGTCCAATTACTGTATTTGAAGTCATTTGATATGGCTCCTTTCTGCCAACAACTGAACACACTGTAAGACTGACTTTGTATCGTTTAGCTTCCATAGTCTAGGGATTGCTTTTTAAACTTGATTGTGCTTTATAATGATGTAAAATATTTTCATAGCTCCAAATCAAATAAACCTAACAAGCATATTCAAAGAAGCTTCGTTTACATCCTTTCCCCCTTTTGTTATGTTTTTCCCACTATTTTTATTAATATACAAATGTAATACATAGTATTTACAATGAATTTGGGTGTTTCATACATCTGTGTATCACATCGACTTTACAATCCCTTCCCATTTTCTACCCTCCCACCCCCTCCCTGTCCCTTTCCCCGGCTCCGGCTTTCACTACATATGGCTCCAAAGAATGTCTGTGTTCTGGGTTTTCCAAGTCCGAGAAACGATAGAGTGTTTAACACATTAATCTTCTGCACCTAAGTCATTTCGTGTAAGTCACCACTCTACCTCAGCTTCCTATTCCTCTAGTGGGTCACAGTAGTTAGATCTTGATATCTCTTCTCTGAATCCAACCAATCCTTTTATTAGGATATTCACCAAAAGGTTTTTTTTCCATATTTTCCTATATCATTGTCATTATTGTTAAACCTGGCCTTACCCACCAGTTCACATTAGAAAATAACTATAAGCATGTAGTTCAAAAGGATAGTTAATTTGGGAAAGAAAAAAATACATAAAATTCTACTGCCTTAGCTGAATACTGGAAGGTGCATATTTGTACATTCACAAGTTTATCTTTACATCAATAAGTTTCCTTAGGATAAACTTTCATTAGTGACCTAATAAGTGAATTGCTACAACAAAACAAAGTCAAAACTATATCACATTGCTACATTAAATGAACTTAAATCTATACCACATAAGTATACTTAAAGTGACAGACATGAAGGCAAATTTAGTTATTTCAGAATTTCTTTAACTTTCATATCTTATTTACTCATATTTCACTGATTACCAACATACTTTTTTCTCAGCTCATTCTCCTCTAGCTGTTGTCACTTTTTCTCTGGGGTCATTGGTGTCACTGGTCTCCCTTTCACTTTCTAAGTTTCCTTTAAGTATTTTGTGCAATACTGGCTTAGTTGCTGCAAATTGCTTTAAGCTATCTCTGTCATGGAACGTTTTAAGTTCTCCCTTTAAATTAAAAGATAATTTTGCTGGATAAAGCAGTCTTGGTTGGCATTTATGTTCTTTTAGTGCTTGGATGACATTGCTCCACGATCTCCTGGCTTTTAGAGTTTGAATTGAAAAATCTGCCGTTATCCTGACGGGCTTATCTTTGTAGGTCACCTTCTGTTTTTCTCTTACCGCTCTTAGTATTTTCTCTTTGTGTTGGGTTTCTAGTATTTTGATTATGATGTGTCGTGATGAGGGTCTCTTCTGATCAAAGTTATTTGGTGTTCTATATGCCTGCAAAAGTTCCATGTTCATTTCTTTTCTTAAATTTGGGAAATTTCCTTCCATAATTTCATTAAACATGTCTTTTAAGCCTTTTGTTTTGTCCTCAGTCTTCTCCTCGACTCCCATAATTCTGAGGTTATTTCTCCTTGAATCGTCTATCAGTCATTGTAATGATTCATTTTCTTTATTTACTTTGTATTCTTCATGGCCTGTATGTTGCAGATTAGTCACTTTATTTTCTAGGTCTGACATTCTATTCTGAAGTTGTTTAAAGTGGTTGCTTATTATTACCTGTGTGTTTTTCATTTCCTGAATATCTGCATTCAATTTTTCTATATCTCTGTTATGTACTTCTCTAATTTCTTCTTTTGTCTTCATTATTTTCTATTTCTTCTCTGGTCTCCTTTAGTTGCTTTTCAAGGCTTGCTTTTTGCTTATCTATGTATTGGTGTAGCTCTTCTGCTGTCTGTTTTATTTCCTACTTTAATTCACTGAATTTCTGGGCCCAGAAGTTGCCATCATTTTTGCCATATTCATCTTTGTTTACCCTGACTGGGGTTTCAGATCTTTTTATAGGAGATTTGTAACTGCGCTTCCCCATTTCTTCTTCGGTCTCCTCTAATTTCTTTTCAGGGCTTGCTTTTTGCTTAGCTAAGTGTTCCTGTAGCTCTTGTGCTGTTTTATTTCATGCTTTGCTTCCTGCTTTAATTCCTGCTTTAATTCACTGACTATCTGGGCCCAGAAGTCACCATCATTCTTGCCCATCTCTTCCTTGGGTTCTTCTTTGAGTTCTGCAATTTCAGCCCCCCTTGCACCCTCCCCTGGGGAGTCAGATCTTTTTGTATAAGATTTGTTACCACGTTTCCCTATGGTTCTGCTACCTCTGACTGTCTCTGGTGTGCAGGAAAGAGAATGGCTCCTGCTAACATCACTGCGTGCAACAGCTGTTGAGCCCTGTTTCTGATCTGGGATCCTGGGGCCTTTTCTAGGGGGAGCGCATGCTGCATTTGTAGGACACACACCTGCGGGTTGGTGCTTCTGAGGCTGCTCCCCCCCCACCCCCGCTGCCAATCATTCCCGCTTATCCGGATCCTTGCTTACCTCAGGCTGAGGTTTTGGCCTCGAGACCTTGTTTGTGATCTGTGGGTGCTGGCAGCTCGGGGCCGCGCCAAGTCGGCTGCTTCTTTCCTCCTCTTCCGATGTGACTTCAGGATTTCAGACCCACCCGCAGCCTCCTCTCCCGTTGTGTGCTCCAAACTCTCCCAGCTCGGTTCTGTCAGATGTTCAGGTCCTCGGGAGCTTTCCTCCGTCCTCAGCTGCCTGCAGCTCCAGCCATTTGCAGCCGGCTGTGGCGGCTTCCTGGACTGAAGGGATTTTTCCCCCCTCCTGTTTCGATGATCCTTCAGAGTTTCTGGCCTCCCACTGGTCGCCTTTCAGTTTTGGGGGATGCTCCTCTCTTTCTTAGCTACACCAAACACGCTTTTTCTAACTTTCTTCATGATTTTTTAAGTGAGTTGATGTACAATGCTGTTACTCAGTCGCCATCTTGACCAGAAGATGCTTTTCATTATGTTTAATCCCATTCTTTATGAGTGA
This sequence comes from Ctenodactylus gundi, assembly GCA_004027205.1. Classification (NCBI taxonomy): domain Eukaryota; kingdom Metazoa; phylum Chordata; class Mammalia; order Rodentia; family Ctenodactylidae; genus Ctenodactylus; species Ctenodactylus gundi. Next base: position 224,385 of record PVKB01001627.1, read on the forward strand.
CAATTTTTACATTAGCTTATCCTCTAGTGTTTTTTTCAAAACATGTGCACATACACATATATATCCTTTTCAAATTAAAAAATCTGCACTTATTTTACTTATAGGCATTTATAAACAAGAAGATTTTGTATTTTAATGCTGCTGCAGCACCCCACCATACAAAAAGAAGAGACAAAAGGAAAACAGGACACTGATATTTGCAGAGAACTTGTCATGTGTCAGGAACAGCCCAAGTGTGTTTAGCTTTCAGTAGAACTCTCAGGTGAGGTACTATAATCCCCACTTTACAAATACAGGAAACTGAGGAACAGAGAAAATTATCCAAGGTTACTTGCCCAAAAAAAGTGGAAACAGAACTGACATTGGAACCCAAGTCTTTCTTAATCCAAAGGTATCATCTATCTAAAACATTTCCTCACTTACGTGGTTCCACCCTGATTTCACCCCTGGGACTCATCAATATGCTTTTACACTCACTCTGTGCTCCCCAATCCCCAATCCCAAGGATCCTAGGCGATGGCCATTCATTTCTTTTCCCATGACTATGGTTTATGGTTTCCCATACTTCATATTTTCTTTTCCTAGATAAGAAAACAGATAACTAACGCTAGAACAAGCTGAAATGCCACTCTGACAGAGATCCGATGCTTCCACAAAGACTTAGAGCTTAGAAAATTCTATTTGTAATTTCAACATTTTCACAAAATGTTGTGTTTATTCAGGCCACTGAAGACACCGTGATTTCATCAGTGTCATTTTGTGTGAAAGGAAAGGAGAGCCTCTCTGGAGAGCTTCTTGGCAAGGACAGGAAGAAGGGTGCTCCCTGGAAACAAGAAACTCTGCCAAGCAATCCAGTTTGACTGCAGCCACAGGAGTACGGCCAAAAACTTTTTCTAACCTATCAAGTCTCCAGGTTGGTCTCTGAGGAGTTTGTTATCTATTGAGTCTTTTTTAGATTACCAAAGTTAGGCCTGGCACTGAGGAAGATGGACAAAGTGAAATGAATTCCTCTGTGTAGTAAAAAGGGTTTGTAATCCTCATGTGGTGGTCCAGGAGCTTGAATTAGGACTGGAGACTGTGGAGCACTTAGTGGATTTGAGCAAGGCATCAGTGGTAAAGGAAGGATACCCTACTGAGATGTAGGTAGAGATCTAAGAAAACCATGTACATACGTTCTGCTGTGACCCTCCTCTGTGTGCTCCAATGGCCAGCAGCCCAGCTGTAGTGTGCTTTGAAAACTGGCAGGGAAGGGACTGGAGGCAAAGCTGTATGAACAGAGAGCAGCAGTCAAGGAGAAGGTGAGCGAAGCTCAGTCTGTGTTCGTTGTGCTGATCTATTAAGTTCGGATTAGGTCCTAACGCTGTGGTTGATCTGCCAGAAGGTGAATCTCTTCTTCAGCTCCCCTCCAGCTGCTTGTCATTTTGAAGCTGTGCTCAGCAATCCACTGCATCATAAGTACATATGCACAGTGGTCCTTGAGACCTTGGGATCATTCATAGAGAATTAGAAAGACTTTACCTCTGTCTTTTCTTGGCTTCATGGTCTAGATCTTTATTACAAAAGGTAGACTAACAAGAAAAAAAAGCAAACACATTAATGTAATGCGTTTTAATTGATTCAGGAGCCTTCATAAGCAAATGTAGGCTTAAGAAACAAGTAAACTGTGCATCTTAATGCTCTTTTTAATAAATAAATTGGTAGTTCTGAGGAAATATGATTGAACAAAAGAGGTGCAAGGTAATAGTAAGAAGCTGAGAGACCTTACCAAGGCCTGTGCACTCAGATGCCTCTCAGTCACCTGGTATCTTCAGAGACACAGGTGTTCCTTCCCTCTATGCATATTGCCACAGGAAGGGGTGTTTTGAATGAGGGCTGGATGGCCTTCTTCAGGGAAGAAGAATGAAGAAATATATGTATGACCTTGATCTCACTGTTTTCCCCCCTGCCCAAATGCCACATTTCAGGTGGCATGTCTTGAACCCCATCAGGAGCTCCCCCAAAGTATAGGCTTTGGGAACATTATGGTTGTAATAAATATAAGAGTTCTATAAAAATGCTTTGTCATGATTTCTACTAAAATTGAAGAGTAAATCTATAATTATGTTAAAGATTATTAGACTATAATGAACAATTATGCTTTAGAAAAAAGACCAATTTTCTTTTTCACATTTCGTAGCTAAAACTGAACATCTTCAATGTACTACCATGAAGAGTTACAAGTGGTAATCAGACAACACGAGGTCTCAGCACTATGCAACGTTCTGAGATGGGAGAGGGACAGATGAGGAGAAATTCAAAAGAGTAAGTACAATATTTCAAGATTAACAATGAGCCTTTAAACACTGAATGTGTTAAACAAGAGTGGGAAAATACTTTAAAGACAGAGGAGATCGCTTACAGCAGACTTAAGCCCAGCCAGGTCTTCCAGCCTGCTGAAAGTGCCAGCACTCACAGCAAATATAGTCCAGCACCTCCTGTCCCACTGCACTTACCCACTGCAGACTGAGCCCAGATATTCCCAACCACGGCCACCTTGTGATCTGAAGCCCTGTCTCCCCTCCTGCCGCCATCCCGTTCTGTGGAGCCATTGCTTGCAGCAGATCTAGGCCAGGTTTTCCAACCTGCAGCTAACAATAGCCTTCTGCCGACAATAGCCTCAAACCTTGACCCATGACGCCCCACCCACTGCCATCCCTTGCTGTGGACTTAAGCCCAGGTCTTACTGCCTAATGGGTCAGTAAAGCAGCTAGTCCTTGAATATGGGTTTCTTATCTGCTGCCAATGCTTGCCAGGATCTAGTCTCCCCACCTACCACCATCCCTGTCTTGGAGGGTGTGATGTTGTTATGTGTTTTGTTTTATGATTAATTTTTTTAAGCTTAGCTCCTTCCCTTTCCTGCAACTGATCAAGTTTGACTTTCTTTTCTTTTTTCTTTTTCTACTTTCTTCTTCTTTTTATTTTCTTTTCCTTTTTTCTTTTTCTTTGCTTTTTTCTTCTTTTCTTTCTAAAATTTCTTTTCTTTTTCCCTTTTCTTCTCTTTTTTGCTTTTGTTCTGTTTTTATATTTTTGATCTTCTTTCTCTTTTTCTCTTCTTTTTTCCCTTTTTTTATTCTTTCTCTTAAAAAATTTCTTTGAACTTTTCTTGGCAATTTTTTTCTGTGTCCCTCTTTGTTTCCTTTTCTCCTCTCTTTTTTATTTCCTCTTCCTTCTCCTTCCCTTCCAGCTTCTCTCTACACCAGTTAGTTGCTACACCACTCCCTGTCTTTATTAACTCTCTGAGCCGTATATTCTAAAACATTCTGCAGATCTGGAAGCTACACTCCCTCCACTTCCCTCTCCACTCTCCCCACCTCTTCTGCATCTCGCTTGCAGCGCTTGCTCTGCCTTATTCATTTTAGTCAGGGGTAGCAGTACTGACAGCTTGTCCACTACCTTATAAGTACTCTCCTACTTTTTAGTTGATACCTAAAGCTAACCCCTAATTGTAGTCTGCTCCCCACCTACTTAGATACCCCTATAGGGAGAATTATTAGCTATCAATAATTAAGAATCATATAAACACTGTGCCCAGACCCCTGCCTGTACCACAGAGTCTGCACAGCTGAGCCTAACCTCCGTCTGCTAGAGGTGTCTAGGGAGCCATAGCCAGACTCTCCACCTGCACCTTGGAGCCCATACAACTGGGCCTACCTTATACTTGTCACTGCTGCACAACAGGGGCACCCAGGCAGCCATTCCCAGACATTCGCCTACACCTCAAAGCCAACAGAATGGGACCTACTCGGCACCCATCTCTGCTGCACACCAAAGACATCCACATGGCTGTGCCCAGACCCCTGCCTGCACTTCAGAGCCCACGTGGGTGGACCTACTCACCACCTATCATTGGAGACCCTCAGAAGCATCCACTCCCCACATGAGGTGCCAGAAGGTGAAAAGGTACCAAGCCTGGCAGGTTCAAGAGCAGAAACGCCTCTCAAAAGCGGACATAGTGGCAAATATCAAGCAGGAAAGGATGAACTACTAGTTTGTCCTGTAACAAGGAACCCACCTTAGTGACACAGACAGCATAATAAAAAGTGATAGAACAACACTCTTAACTACCAAAAAATAGAGACTTCTCAAACAGTAACCACAGCAAGCCAAAGGAATAGTCAACAGCAAGATGAGAAAATACAGAGGCAAGATACTGCAGAAACTCCCCAGCCCACCAAAGAAGCCTCAGATAGAACCAGAGGAAGAACCAAAATTCCTTAACTTCAAAACAAAAATAGCCTATTGGAAGAATTTAAAGCAGTCTCAGACACCAAACTATACAAAATGCCACAAGAATACAAGACAGACTCAGATGAAAATATGCACAGAATACTTGAAGAATTTTTTTAAAAAGATTTAACCAAAGAACTTAAGAAAAAAGTAAATGTAAAATTAGCAGAACTACAGAAGTCAATATAGGACAAGAATGACAAGTTCACTAAAGAATTTCAAAAATATGAAAAGATGAAAGAAGAGTATCAATAAATGAAAATCTCCATGGAAAGCATAGGGAACAGAACAACACAAAATGGGGAGAGAATTTCGGATTTAGAGGACAAGAACATAATAATGATCCAGACTGTTGCCACCATGGAATAATTCAGTGTCAACAAGGAAGTGGAATGCTACAGATTATACAAGACTCAGAGAAACATACTCTCAGAATAACAGGAATACAAAAAAAATGGAAATCCATACTAAAGGACTAGGAAACCTATTTGCTGGAGTCATAAGAGAAAACTTCCCATGCATAGAAAATGAAGTAGACATGCAAGTGACAGAGGCACACCATACACCCACTAGATGTAACCAAAACAGAAGCTCCCCTAGACATATTATAATAAAACTCACTGAAATACAAAGAAAAGAGAAAAAACCCAAGTAATATATCAAGGCAAATCCATCAGCATAATAACAGGCTTCTCAACTTAAATCCTAAGGGCCAGAAGAGCCTGGAGTGAAGTTCTCAAAGCTTTAAAAAATAGTAACTGTGAACCAAGACTCTTGTACCTAGCAAAAATACCATTCAAAATTGACAATGAAATTAAAACTTTCCATGACAAAGAAACCTTCAAGAAATTTATGACAACCAAGCCATCAGTACAAAGAATTATAAAAGGTCTGATGAATGGAGAAATAGGAAACAATCACAACAAGGAACATAGTGGCAGGTTTATTCTTCATAGAACATCTAAAAAAAATAAGTAAACAAAAGAGTTGAATATTCACAGGGTTACAAAATGGCAGGACCTAAGACACACATGTCAATTATAAACCTAAATGCTAATTGCCTCAATTCACCAATCAAAAGATATAGATTGGCTAGCTGAATTAAAAAATAAAATCCAGCTGGAGGAACGGCTCAGCTGTTAAAGTGCTTACCTATAAAGTGCTAAGTACCCAAGTTTGATTCTCCAGCACCGCATAAGCTGGGCATGGTGGCACATGCCTATAACACAGGATTGCCATGAGTCCGAGGCCAGCCTGGGCTACAGAGAGAGATCCTGTCTCAAAATAAATAAAATAAAATAAAATAAAATCAACCATATATTGCTCACAAGGTAAATATTTCAAGCATGCAGATAAACACAGACTCAAAATTAAAGGTGGGAGTTCTATATTCCACTCAACTGGGGGACAAAAATAAGCAAGGGTAGCAATACTCTTAATGACAAAGTGGACTTCAAGCCAAAAAAGACAAAGGTCATTTCATTCTTATAAGGCAAAAAAATCTAGCAAAAGGAACTGACAATCATAAACATACATGCCCTAAATAATGGTGCACCCAACTGCATAAAACAAAAGCTACTGGACTTTTAAAAACACATAAACTTCAATGCTATAATAGTGAAGGGATTTAAGGTCCCTCTATCCCAAGAACACAGGTCAACTTAATACAAAATCAACAAATATATAGTAGATCTGAACTACATCATAAAAGAAAAGGACCTGACAGACATATGTGAAATTTTTAATCCTACAAAACCAGAATATATATTTTTCTCAGTGGCTCATGGAACATTCTCCAAAATAGGCCACATTCTAGGCCACAAGACAAGCCTTAACAGATACAAGAATATTGCTATAATCCATGTACCCTGTCCAATCACAGTGGCATAAAACTAGAAATAAACTACAACCCAAACAAAAGATACAACTCAAAACATTAGAGACTGAACAGCACTCTTCTAAAAAAAATTGGGTTACAGAAAAAAAAAAATCAAGGAAGAAAAAAGTTCACAAAGACACACAACAACAGCAGTACACCACAAGACAACCTCTGGGACACAATGAAGGTACTGTTAAGAGAAAAATTTATTTCCAGAAATGCACACATAAAAAGAACTGAGCAAGCCCAAATAAATAATCTAGCCTCACAACTCAGGGCACTAGGAAAACAAGAACAAGCCAACCCCAAACCTAAGAGAAGAAGTGAAATTATAAAGATCAGAGAAGAAATTAATGCAATAGAAAGCAAATATGTCTGTGTGTGTGTGTGTGTGTGTGTGTGTGTGTGTGTGTGTGTGTGAAACAAAAGCTGGTTTTTTGAAAAGATAAACAAGATTGACGAACTCCTTGGTAAACTCAAAAAAGAAAAGAAAAGAGAAGAAACCTACATCAATGCAATCAGGAAAGAAAAGGGCAAAATTACAACAGATAAAAAGGAAATTCAAAGGATAATAAGAAGTTACTTTGAAAATTTGTACTTCAGTAAATTTACAAATCTGAAAGAAATGGATGAGTTCCTAAACACATATCAACCACCAAAACTAAATTAAGAAGAGATTAAACATCTGAATAGACCAATATCTACCTATGAAACCAAGGAAGTCATAAAAACACTTCTAACTTAGAAGAGCCCAGGACCTGATAGACTCCCAGCAAAATTCTATTTAAAAAGTCAGGGAAGATTTAGTACTAATGCACAACAAAATTTTTCAAGAAATTGAAAAGGAATTAAAATGGCCCAACCCATTTCTTGAGGCAAGCATAACTCTAATTCCAAAGTAAGACAAAGACTTAATGAAAAAAGAAAACTACAGGCCAATATTCAAGGAATATAATTGCAAAAATAATAAAATCCTTGCCAATAGAAGGCAGCAAATCACAAAGAAGATTATATACCATTACCAAGTGGGCTTCATTCCAGAGATACAGGGATGGTTCAACGTATGCAAATCAATAAATGTAATACACCACATTAAGAAATGCAAAGATAGAAATCATATGATTATCACAATAGATGCAGAAAAAGCATTTGACAAAATCTAACACCCATATATGATAAAGACTCTGAAGAAAAGAGGAATAGAGGGCCCCTACCTCAACAGGATTGAAGCTATTTATAACAACCCCTCAGCCAATATAATCCTAAATGGAGAAAGACTGAAAGCAGTCACACTAAATTCAGAAATAAGACAAGGATGCCCACTGTCTTCCTTCCTATTCAACATAGTGCTTGAAATTTTGGCAAAAGCCATCAGGGATGAGCAAGGAATAAAAAGAATATGCACTGGAAAAGGGGAAGTGAAGCTATCTCTATTTGCAAATGACATGATACTGTACATATAAGACCCAAAAAATTCCACCCAAAGACTCTTAGAATAAATAATTCAGTAAAATAGCAGATTATAAAATTAATACCCACAAATCAATAGCAGTTCTATACACTGATACCCAATCCAAAGCGAAAGAAAACAACCCCCTTCATGATAGCAACAACAACAAAAAATACTTAGCAATAAATTTTACCAATGGGTGAAAGACCTATGCAAACAAGACTACAAAGCTCTAAAGAAAGACATTGAAGAAGACTTTAGAAAATGAAAAGACATCCTATATCCTAGGTTAAGAATGTGCCAAAATGGCCATACTCCCAAAGCTGCTATAGAGCTTCAATGCAATACCAGTCAATGTACAAACTATATTCTTCACAGAGCTAGAAAAAAACAACCTTAAAATTTATGTGAAACCAGAAAAGACCCAGAATCTCTAAAGAAATTCTGAGTAACAAGGACAAAGCTGGAGAAATCATATTCCCCGACTTAAAAAAAAAATACTACAAAGCAACAGTAATTAAATCTATATAGTACTGGTATAAGAACAGACAGAAACAGGATTGAGGATACTGAAACAAATCCAAACACCCTTCATCAGTTGACTTTTGATAAAGGGGTCATAACAATCCACTGGCAAAAAGACAGCATCTTTGATAAATGGTGCTAGAACGATAACCACATGCAGGACAATGAAACTAGATTGTCTCCACACACTGAAATCAAATCTAAATGGATCAAAGAACTGGACATCAAAACAGAAACACTAAACTTACTGGAAAACAAAATAGGTAAAACCCTAAAAGACACAGGGACAGGGAAGGATTTTATGAACAGATCACCAACTACACAAGAAATCTCAGCAAGAATCAACAAAAGGGAGTACATTATATTTTTTAAAAAAAAGTTTTTCACAGCAAAAGAAACAATCAGTAAGGTGAAGAGACAGCCAACAGAGAGGAAAAAGATATTCACTTCAAACAAAGTAACACTTCAGACAAAGGATTAATGTCTACAATATGCAATGATCTGAAAAACATACACCCCCCTAACATAAATGATCCCATCAAGAAGTGGGCAGCTAGAATGAAAAGAAACTTCACAGAAGGAGTACAAATGACCAACAAGCATATGAGAAAACATTCTTTACCATCCGCCATCAGAGAAAAGCAAATAAAAACAGTGTCGAGGTTCCACCTCACTCCAGTGAGAATGGCCTACATCAGGAACTCAAAAAAAAAAAAAAAAAAAAAAACAATTATTGATGAGGATGCAGGAAAAAAGGAACTCTACTCCATTTCTGGTTGGAATGCTATTGTGATTTTAGCTCTGAAGTGTCCCCCAACAGTCTCATGTATTTAAATGTTGGGGATTTTCTATGGAACCATGTGCTGTTGGTAGATTGGGGCCTAGCCTGAAGGGGTGGATTACAGGCATGCAATCTAGGATTAACAGTGTGTAGTAGCCACACCTTCCACACCTGGATGCAGGAGGGGCTGATCACTAGGCTGATACCTGGAAAGATATATAAGCTGCATTTTGCCTTCCTTGAGTACTAGTCTCAACTAGTCTCAACTTGCCTTCTTGTTTGTGATGTCATGAGAAGCTGCCTCCACCTCTTTCTCTCTGCCATGTACTTTGATTGCTGCCAGCCACCCCGAATGGACTGTGACCTTCTGAAACTTTGAGCTAAAATAAACCCTTTCTCCCTATAATGTGTGAATGTCAGGTATTGAGCCAAAGCAACGAGTAAGTGACTAAGACAAGTGCAATCTAGTACAACTATTATGGAAAGTAGTCTGGAGGTTCCTTAGAAAGCTGAGAAAGAAAATTTTATTTGATCCAGCTACTGCCATATTGGGCATGTTCCCAAAAGAAATAAAGTCAACATACCAAAAAGACACATGCATATCCATGTTTACAGCAGCACAATTTATAATAGCCAAATTATGGAAATAACCTACCTGCTTATCCACACAGGAATGTTTAAAGAAGATGCGGTACCTATACACAATGAAATACTACGCAACCATAAAGAAAGACAGATATGAAGCATTGGAATGAAAATGAGAGCACCTGGAGTCAATAATACTTATGGACCAAGCACAAAAGACTGACTATAGATGTGTGTCCCTCTTATGAAATGCCTAAAAATAATGACATAAGAAGGCCCCAACGTGAAGGGCAGGGTAGAAAGAGAGGCAGTGGTCAGATAGAAAAGAGGTGAACCTCTGAAAAAGGGGTGGACATAGACGGTCACGAATTCCTCAAACCCCACCGTTCTAAAGTGTTACAGAATTTGGAATTCATGTATTTACCAAAAAAAAGTTACACTTTATGTCATGTAAATTTTTTGCCACAATAAAATTACTAAAAAAAAAATTAAATGCAGAGGATTCTACAAAGAGCTCAAAAGACAATTTCCATAGCTTCCTTGCAGATTGTTATTCAAGGACAGAATCTAACTTCTTTTCCTGGTGCATATTTTCTTGTAACAATCAAATAATATTAAGGACCCACATATACACAGCACTGAAGTAGGTATTTTCTAGGTCTCGTGGAGCTATTAATAGGTATATCTTGAATTCTTAAAACTGTCTTATCAAGACAAAAATATTCTCTAATTTTTTTAAAACGTGGGTCTAATAATTTCATAAACTAAAAGATTTCAACAGCCAAAAATAACTATTGCTATTGGTCATGGGATAGTGACTAGAATACATATGTGTGTATGTGTTGCTTTGTGAAACTTAAATTCATATCATGACATACATATCTTTTTAGACTTCTCTATTACAGCCTCTCTTTAGAGAGAGTAATTACCTATATTCACAAATAATTACTTTAAAATTTTCAGAGTATAACTTAAGAAAAGTTTTTCAAAGTATACAGAGGGTGCTTTTTAGGGGAAAAATACTGGGGAAAAATAAAGAAAAAGTTTTCCCTAGCTGGGAGAGGAACTCAAAAGGGGCTGCGTCACAAGTTTTTCTGAGTCAAATTTCGTTATTTGTCTTCTAAAACTAGATAGCTGGGTTAATAGCATGATTTAATGTTGAAGAACTAAATAAATGGCACACTTCCTTGGCAGGAGAAGCCCTATTTGATGTGAAAAGTGATAGGTATAGCCTAAGTATGTATTTTACTCCATAGAAAAAAGAAGCGACTTGAAACTTTGAAGGTATAATCATTTACTATCATTCCTAGCTATTGAAGGAATCTTGTTTATGGGATGGTTGAGAAAAAACACTTTCACTTATTTAGCCACTCACTTTTGAAACAAAATATTGTGTGCTCAGCATGATGTAAGTTGCTACATAAATAATGATCAGTGAAAACAGACATGGTCCCGCTGTTTCAGGAGATTGTAATGTAGAGGGGGAGAGACGACAAAACGGTGAGACGTGACTGTGCTGCAAGGGCGTGGCACATTGAACGCTAAAACTTGTAGATTTGACTTGGCCAGGGAATGTGGAAAAGGCTCCGGGATAATATTTGGCTAGAGCTGAAACATGAAACAAGAATAGAAACTGTTGGTGAGGACGGAAGAAGAAAGTATTCCAGTACTGGAGCCATATGCACAGGCTTTGTGGCAAGCTTTTGAAAAGGAAAAAGGCCATTGAAGTTGAAGTGGAGAAAAGCCAATTATTATTATTATTATTATTATTATTAGCCTTATGTCTTCTAGCACTCTGTTCTGTTAATTATTCTTTTCAGTACAACCAACTTCTATTCTAAATATGACACATGATGGTGTTTTAAGACTTGGGAATCAGTTTGCTCAGGGTTTAAATTATGGCTCCACTATTATTTCACTGAGTGGCCTCAAGGACCCATTCTCCTGGTACTCAGAAAGGAAAACAATATGCCTACGCTGCGTGGCAGTTGAGAAGGTCAGGACACAACTGCTAGCTAATACTTGTTATATACAACTGAGGCATGTTATGAAGACAACACAACTTTAGTTGCAGTGAAGAGAAGGGTTAGCAGAGGTGGTGGCAATGACAGTGGCAGTAACGGCAGCTTTATCTGCTTCCCTTCATTCATTCATTTCTAGGGAAAGTCTTCCTTCATGCTGAGCCTTCCTCCAACTATTATCCTACTTCTCCTCTGATTCCCACCCAGGCCCAAGCATGCAAGTTTATTAATACCTTCTCCGTCTGACCCATACCACTATCATAAAACTGCAGTGAATTTACTCATCCGTGCTTTCAGTGGACTAGATATCCTGCATGTCTTGCTTTGCTGATTTGGCACTACAAATGTCTCTTTTTTCTTCCTCTCTTTCTTCCTTACTTTTTTTCCCCCTTTCGTGTAAGATACAATTCCACCAAATGACCAAGTTTCCTGGTCAGGGCTCAAATTTATGATTCTCCTGCTTCAGCCTCCCGGAGTGTGCCCCGTTCTTAAAATAGACTTTGCTTACTCTTCCCTTCCCTGAAACATTGCCATTCCCCAACATCTACCCCCAGAATGCATTTCTTGGTCCATATACTCTCCTTTGGGCAATTTTACACATTTTCATAAATGGGGCTAACAACAACCAAATCTAAAAGCACATCTCTCCAGTTCTGCTCTTTCTTTCCAAAACTCTTCCTGTCTGCTTGGAATGAGCAACTAGACGAAATAAGAGCAAATGTAATATTTCTAAAAAGTCATGAAAGCTCAGCTAGGAAAGAAGGTTAGAAAAGAATTTGGAGAAGTAAGTTGAAACCAAATTGTGAGTCTGCATAGTAGGTTAAGTATATGCTTTATCCCATGGGGAACTGAGAGTCTGATGAATCAGCTCCCAAGTTTTAGTTTGAAATTCTACTCTAGGTCTTAGTTACTTTCTCATCAATTGGACAAAATACCTGACATCTGCAACTTGAAGGAAAGGCTTATTTAAGCTCACAGTTTCAGCAGGTGTCTGTTATTCATGGCTAGCTGGCAATGTCCAGAAGCATCTGCTGATGGCATCTCAAGAGGAAGGATTGGATCTTTCAGGCCACACCCTCAATGATACCCCAACATGCCCGGTAATCTGCTACATGGCCAGCAATCCACCGCATCCTACTAGGCCCAACTTCCAACAACTCAAAATCCGTGCATAACCCACGACATCCAAATACATGAAGCCTGGGTGGGACATTCCAGATTAAAACCATAGTGCTACATAATGTTTTTGAGTCTAGTTTGAAATTATTACTCATTTATTCTCTCTGACACCCCTTACTCCAGAACTGGGGATCACACCCAAGGCCCTCACATGTTAAGCCAGAGTTGTACAACTGAGCCATTTCTCAGAAATACTCTATTATTCTCAGCTAGATTTCAAGAGTTGACAACAGAAACCACCTGAGGCAGAAAAAAATTTTTTCATCAGGTAGATGAAATGAATTAGAAGTGTTCAACATGAAGTTTAAGCAGCAGATCAAACAAAGACCCCTAGAATCACGAGATCCCTGCCATGGCAAACAAAGCTGCCACAACCTGTGCAGAAAATGATTGAATCTGGATGCTTCTTTCATGGTCTACCCTTGTCTGCACTTCCAGAAATGAACACCCTGTTTAACTCAGCTCTGTGTACCAGAATCATACAGCTTCATCTAGATTGATACTTAAAACTTTACCTGTAAGAGGATCTAAAGAAGATAATTTATGGCTTTCTCTAACTGAACACTGTTAGAACGAAATTGGAATGTATGTTGAGAGAGGCAAACCATAGTTGAAAACCACAGCTTTTACATTCCAAAGTATGTGTTTACTTTACATTCAATAACAGCCCATCATCTTCAATATAGGAGGTGGTGCCTGAGTCATTAACTGTTTCACTTGGCCAGGTAACAAACATCCCCAAATAACGCAGTGGCCTGTAACAAAAGACAGTACTGTTCTTAGTCTCAAATTTGAAGGTCAACTACTGGGCTCCAGTTCAGACTGTAGGTAGTTATAATCTGCTCTATACAGTCTTCATTTTGCACCCCTGGCTGGAGGAGAAACAGAATAAGGAAAATACTCTTCTCCTGACAGTTTCCAGGAGTGCAAGAGGGAAAAACAAATGTCCTGAGCAAAGTAAGAATCTCCCTCTTCTAAAAGTAGCCAAACAGGAGCTTCGTCTGAATATTAGAGAAGTAAAAGAGTGACTTCCATGTCTCAGTGAGAGAGGAACTAAAAAGCAAAGGCAAACCGCCCTCAACATCAGAGCGATCCAGAGCGTCACAATCCAACAGAGGTGACAGCTAGCTAAAGCAGAGCCTCAGAGCGCTGCTAGAAAGAAACAAAGAGAGGCTGTGGAATGTATCTTGTGGATAATTTCATGCTGCTTGTGACATTCTTGCTCACTTTCTTCCTCTCCCCAATCATTCATATCATAGAGAGCACTGAGCACCTCATATGTGCCAGACAATGAGAGGTGGGTTGAATGCACAGGAGTCAGCCACAAAGAAGGCAAGGATGGTTCCTGGGGCCAGAGAACTCAGTGTGCAGGGTGGAGGCCAACAAGTTGCCGAAGGATTACAATAGCGATAAGCAGCAGTCAGGAGCAGAGAAGGACAAGGTTGTGGAAAGAACACCTTACTCCCAGGCTGGAAGGATGGATGAGAATTAGCCAGAGAAAGTGTTTTCCAGGATCCGGAAAAGGTGTATACAAAGTGAAGAGTGTGGTGGTGCTCTAAGAGAATGTGAATGTGATGTTGGAAACATCCCTGCTCAGAGTCAAAGAGCTGAATATTTAAGAGTCTCCGCTTGGCCCCTTCCTATTTAAGAAGGTATTTGGGGAAAAGAGGAGATTCTGTGGGTGCAATTCAGAGCCCTGGAGGAGAATCATGCAGGCAGCACTGAGTCTAACAAGCCTCAGAGATGGTAAAACTGGTGTTGTGAGCTAGCTGGGGGTCTCTCTCCTTGTGTACTACACTCTCAGAGGCAGCCACATCCCTTCCCTCTGTAGAAGGCATATCAAAGTCCTACTGAGGATTTCAGACTCACTTCAGGATTGCAACCACAATTTTCCTTTTCCCCTCCTCCTTTCAACCATCAAAACTTGTGAGCAAGTCACTTTCCTTATGTGTATTGGGTAAAGGATGAAGAGAAAGAAGTAAAGTACTATCAGGAAGGTCTGAGCATGTGTGCATGAGCATGCATGTGTGTGTGTGTGTGTGTGTGTGTGTGTGTGTGTGTGTGTGTATGAGTGTGTGTACCAGCAAATATGCATGTGATAAAAGATGTGTTTACCAAAAGACTAAATGCTAGTGTCTCCCAAAATTGGTATGTTGAAACCTACTCTCCAACCTGATGGTATCCTTTGGGAGGTGATTAAGCCATTTAAGCTGAAGCCCTCATGAATGGGACTAGTGTCCTCAAAGAAGAAATCATGGCAAGCTTCTTTGCTCCTTCTTCCCAGTATGTACACAGCAAAAAAAAATTTAAAGTAGCTGTCTATGAACCAGGAAGAAGAAGGCTCTTATCAGACACCAGATTTAATCTTATACTTCCCAAACTCCAACCTTTGATGTTATACTTTGCCAGAAATCCATTTCTGTTGTATATCGTTTGTGCTGTTTACCTTGTGCATGCATAAGATTTTGTTATAGCAGCCCAGCACTTTAAGTCACTTGATCAATTAGGATACTGGTACAATATTTAATCCAAATAAAAAAGTGAGGCTTGTACTACAGCAGTGCTTTTCAGGATGGGAAATGTAGGTCAAATTGCTCAGACATTTCCGAGGTAACATTGGATGTGAGAGTAAGGAAAAAGAGAGAGACTAAGGATGACCCTCAGGTTCTGGTTTGAACTGGTGGAGCCAGTTCCAAGCCTCACACTGGTTCTTCTTAACCAATGTGAGCTGTTTTACCCACTGAACCCAAGGTTCCTAGCTCCTCCCATTATAATTGAGCCAAAACAGTTCTACCAGCTTCAGAATTCTGCCTTCATCTCAATATTTTAAAAAAATATATATTTTCAAACTCCTTCAAGATAACTTTTCCAGGCAATTTGCAGCCCACATACATAAATCTAAAATCTATGTAGGCAATATTCATTAGGAGTCCCTGGGCTAAATTGTCTTATCAGTGACTTTGAGATAGTGATGATTTCTTAAACCATGTATGCAAAACTAAATAACAATCTTAAAACATGAAAAAGATTCTCCTGTATAATATAGTTCCTAGAGCAAGTCAGTCAGATTCTTATTGGTGCTAATTATCATCCTCATAGCTGCTAAATTCTTTACCTGCTGCAGAGTAGAATTTCAGAGGTGAGAAATTCCTGCCTGCCTTTGAAAACACCAAGGAAAAAACCCAAAAGAGTAACTTCCAATGTGAGCCTTAGAAATCAAACCTACCCTGTACACCAAGACAGGATAAGCCAAGGGAAAAGCACAGCAGACATGGAAAATAACTGATTGGAAAGTCAAAGGACTAATGTTAGCTTTACTTAGAAATTACCTC
Source organism: Ctenodactylus gundi (assembly GCA_004027205.1). Lineage (NCBI taxonomy): Eukaryota > Metazoa > Chordata > Mammalia > Rodentia > Ctenodactylidae > Ctenodactylus > Ctenodactylus gundi. The sequence goes on from PVKB01001627.1 coordinate 240,403, forward strand.
CTACTGTGCCTAGGATGGGTGAAAGGGAGGGCTGTAAACACAACACGGCAGCAAACAGTGAAAAGAAGGAAAACAAAGGGTGAAGCTGGGGTAGTAGGTCCCTATAGAACTTCTAAACCATTCCTGCTAAATTCAGATAGAAACAGGGAGCAGTGCATTCTTGACCAGAAACGTGGAGAAGCGTAATGGGCAGAGGTGAGGAGGTAGGTAGGGAGAAAGCGCAAGTTCCTTTAAGAGCTATAAGCAGAGAGGGAGCTGCTCAGATGATCACCACTGTCTCTTAAAGAAAGACATGAGTAAACTCAGGGAAAAGAAGATGATCATCTGCCTACGTGTGACCACCACAGTTTCAGTAGCATCAGTCTTGCAGCACACATCTGTGAGTGCCACCTAACAGTAACAGTGGCACATTATTCAAGATAAAGATGGTGTATCTTTAAATTTTTGCACGATTTACCTGACCAGGTAACCAGACAATGGCAGAAGGGAGGAAGAAGAGGGATAAAGGTGGCCCTGAGCCCATGCCTTACGTCTTATAGGAAAGATTGTGCATCCTGCCAATAGGAATAGGCAGAGGGAGGGACCTGTGGCCTAAGGATGTAAGTCGGTATCCATCATGTTTTTGGTGTGTTTTCCTTTACTTGCATGTGGGAAGGTCACTCTTTTTGCAAAAAGATAACTAAAGCCTCATACTCTGTCATCCGTGCCTCCCATGTCCATCCTCTGTTTGGACACATAAACTTCCATGAGCTGTTTCTAACAGTTTGGGAGAAGTCAAGGACTTGCATGCCTGCTGGAGGGGAACACCCCAAGAAAAGGAAGAGGTGCCCCATTTAGTTTTCTAGGTGGCCTGCTATGACTGGGGAATCCAACCTCTCCTAGAGCTATGAAAAGCCTCAGATGGTTTACATTTGGAGACAGGATGATGCTAAAAAATAAAGAAAGAAGAAGAGGAAGAAGAAGGAGGAGGAGGAGGAGGAGGAGGAGGACGAGGAGGAGGAGAAGGAGAAGAAGAAGAAAAAGAAGAAACCAAAGCTGGTAAGGAAAACTTCATGTGTGGACCAAGTTAGGAAGGTCAAGGAAGGTTAATCCTCATAGTACTGCCTTGGTGACCAGGAAATACCCTCAGTGATTGGGGGAACTTTGGAGTTGGTAAGAAACCTCCAATAGGGGGGTTGAACTTTCTCCAGGAATTCTGGAGTTCCCAGAAGTCTTCAAAGGGGCGGGAGTGTTGAGCATTCACCAGTGAAAAGACTCAGAATCAATTTCTTTGGTGATGGAAGTAAAATTTTAGGTCAACCAGTGAGAAAATGGATTAGCAGGAAAAGTCAGAGTTCTCCCAAATTCCCCCTGGAGTCCTTTGGGGAAAATATTAAAATTCTGGGAGGATCATTCTTGTACAAAGGGTTAAGAAGACGAAAAAATAAAAAATATAAAAAGGTATAAGCAGTTTGCAGTTTGGCCAAACTGAAAGGGCCTGCAGCGGTGGAGCCCAAGACCACAAGGAAATTAAAAACATTAGCATTGTAGAAAGGGTGCCTTGAGGACAGACTTTACCAACTTTACCAACCTAAGGATGGAGAGGGGAGAGCCTTTGTTTTGAGAAGTGTACACCTGGGCTGAATTAATGTTTATTATTACTATCTTGTTCAAGGAAAAAAAGAGGGGGATGATTTGGAGAGCAGCAATTACTATCTGGGAGACAGTGTCTTCCAGGCAGATTGGGTCGATCAGCTGAAAGTAAAATAATAATGACCATGAGGACAGGGCTCAAATGGGAGACCTCAGAGAGTCAATTATAAACGGAGTCAAAAAGTCAATCCCAGTCCCTGTAAATAACCTAAGGCTTCCATTTGACCAGGTAAATAAATAAATAAATAGATCATGAGATCCTTGCTACCAGATGATGGGGAAAGTAAACATCTTTGGGAGCTGAATTCTCACTGATGACCTAAGAAAAGGAAAGTGAGGGAGGGGAAGGAGGCTGGGAGCTCCTTGCTGCACCAGGAGGTGGCTTTTATGTGTTAGTTGTGGCGAGACAGTACAATCCAGCGTTTACTGTACCCAGGGTTAAAGGACAGTCGGTCTAGAGCCCCAGTTTTTGTTCCTGAAAAGGAGGTGCAAGGTCTCCTCTTGCCTTCCAGTTTACCTGTCACTCCAGCAGGACAGAACCTCAAGCAACATTAGGTGATGAAGGACTAGTGACACCTCTTGTTCTATTCCTTCCTCCTATCTTAGAAATTGGCTTTTAGGTTATGTGGTGAATTTTGAGTATCTATAGAATTCCAGTGATTGGAGGCTTTGAACTAACTTTCTAACTGGGAGTCTGGCCAAATATCAATATTTTTAAACAAAGCTGGAGGGATAGGATAAAAAGGCCTGTAAAAGAGATCTTAAGGGAGACTCAAAAACTGTTTATGCAACAGCATGAAAAGGTTCGCATTTGCTACTATAGAAAAGGGGGTTAAAAAATAGGTGTCCTGGAACCCCTGGGAAAGCTGGCAAAGGATTCAAAGCTGGAAAGGGACTGGGGTGGGGGATGATGTGAAACCGCTATACATACATAAAGCTGAGCCACCTTAAGAGGAAATGCCCCCTATGGACAAGAGAGAAAGAACTAAATATCTTTAGAGCTCTTGATGAAAAATAGGAGTATCAGGGGTTCCCTACAATAACGTCCCACCAAGGGCCCTTGATAAACCTAAAGGTGGGACCTAAAAAAAATCAAATAATTAAAAGCAGACATCCAGGAGTTCCAAACCTATATGTTTTAAAGTAAGCTTCCTGCAGACTGTAGAAGGTTTAGTATGATTAATTTAAAGGATGATTTCTGGGCCTGTCCATTGGACCCAGAATGCAGGAACCTCTTTGCCTTCAAATGAGAAAATCCTATAAATGGGAGAAAACGTTATTGGTAGATGTTGCTTCCACAGGGATTCACTGACTCACCTAACCTGTTTGGCCAAATACTTCAGTCCATATTGGAGGAGTTCGCCTGTCCTTTAAGGACTAATCTTTTAAGTGGATGATTTATTGCTATCAGATAAAACTAAACCTCAGGTTTCAAGGATTATGGTAAGCCTGCTAAATTTTCTGAACTAAAATGGGATACATATGTCAAAATGTAAGTTACAGTTTACTGAAAGAAAAGTTAAATATTTGGGTCACCTCAGTAATGGAATAAGGCAAAGGAACTCCAGAGATGACTGAAGGAATCATGAGTTACCCCAGACCAAAGTCAAAGAGGGAACTCTGAAAATTCCTAGGATTGGTGGGTTATTATAAACTCTAAATTGACTCTTATGCACATAAAATGAAAGCCTTTGTCTTAGGTTGCTGGAAAAAGAGCCAAACCCCCTCCATGGACAATGGAAGAGGTAAACACGCTGAAGAGTTTAGACAGTATCTAATTACAGCTCCAGTTCTAGCACTCCCAACTTGTGAGAAACTCTCCCACCTGTTTGTTACACTGGACCGAGGCACAACAGTTGGGGTACTCAACCAGAACTGGGGAGGAGAAAGGCAGCCAGTTGCATTTATGTCAAAAGTATTAGATCCAGTTCCAAGGGGCTGGCCTGACGTGTACAAGTCACAGCAGCCACTGCTTTATTCATGGAGGGAAGAAGAAAACTCAGCTTTGGGGTGAGCATAAGGTGACCACTCCTCGTCAAGTATGAGCTATCCAAATCCAAAAGCTGTGTGCTGATTAAATTTCAAGGTTCAAAGCTATATTACTGGAAAAAGATGATTTAGTTTTTACTGCTGATGAAATTCAGCTTGTTTCCTGGTATCAGGAACAATAGGTGATCCTAAAGATTGATATAATAATTACATGGATATTATGGAATATCATACCAAGGTCCAGCAAGATTTAAATAAAACGCCAATTCCAGGAGGGGCCAAACTCTTTGTGGACGGCACTTCCCAAGATCTAAAAGGCAAAGGGCGTAATGGATATACAGCGCTAAATGAAAAAAGATTAATTATCATTTTAAAAAAGAAAGAAAGATTGTTTAACAAATTGTCAGCTGTTTGCCCTTAACAGGCTGTAAAGCTGCTTGCTGACACTGAAGTGATCATTTATACAGACTCGAGGTATGCTTTTGGAATAGTTCACACTTGGGGGAAAATATGGAATGAGTAAAACTGGGTCCTGCCTGTTGGCAGGAAGATGCTTAACAAACCTGTTATGAGAGAACTAATGACGATGTTACAGTGGGGAAGTCACTGAAAAACACAGGCTATGGGAGATACATTGTTAAAAGTCTATGGGTTGTCATACCCGAGTGGATCTTCAGACCACCCCACCATGGGAACTAAGGACAAATTTCTCAAGAAATGTGTTTTATCTATCTCTTCCTCTTTGTCCTCCTTAGGGCTAAAGGGACTTCTTGCCCAAACAACTCTTCTTGGGTTCATAGCACCCCATTTCCAGACTCGTGACCTGGCTCTAACCAAGACCTGAAAAAAAGATAAACTCCAACCTAACTGGGAAGGACCCTACCAGGTGCTTCTGACCACTGGGACCACTCTGGCAGAAAAAGGTTGGACTCATTACATTCAAGTTAAAGGCATCCTGCCTGCCAGCCAAGAGAAGCAGTGGACATAAGTGCATATCCCATTGGCATGAAATTAACACAAAAAGTTCCTACTGCTACTTATGGGTCTTATAAGGGCTATTGATTGTAATCTGACAAATGTGACACATACAAGTCCTATGGTTCCCTTAGCCATTCAGATCAATGTCAGGAGCTTATGAAAACATAACTAGACATCAGTTATGAGATGTTGCTAAGGTAGATATCAAGGGGTTGCGACAGGTTATAGGAGAAAGGACTGCATATGGAAACTGGGTGCCCAGTTGGAATGGATTCAGTGTTCTGTATGTGCCCTTAATAAGAGCACCTATTGTGCACGCATGACGACAGGATGGCTGGAGGCTCAAGTCACCCTGTTTCCCATTGAAGAAACCTCAGACTTTAAGGGCATGGGATATGTGATATCTCTTACAGAACAATGTGGCCTGGATAATAAGTACTGCTGGATGCAGTTGCCAGTTCCCAGATGCTAAGGGACCAATGCAGAGGCCCCCAAAAGTCATGGAACCCTAACTCCCTGACACTAACTATACCTTGTGCCTTTCCAGGAACAGGAGGGAAAGTTAAATTTTATGAAGATCATATCTCAATGTGATAAAGGCCTGTCCTTTGAGGGATTAAACAACCTGCCTGCACTGAGCAAGCAAACGTCTGGTGGTATTTCAGGGGGTCATTGCTTGAAAACTCTCCTGGCTGACTGGAGTGAAACCTGTGCTTTGGTCCAATTGTCTCTCCATTCCACTCTGGCATATCAGCCTGAGCAGCTTTCCCAAGCCTCAACTCTATTTTGGGCTAAGAAAAAATTTATAGTCCCTAACAGATCTTTTAGCCCCTATATCAGAATCCCCTGAGATTTTTCTTAACAGTAGATTCAATGCTGAAAATCAAAGGATTCCATCAAGAACATATTTAAACAACTAGATTTGACCAATGAAATGATGTAAAGAGGTTAATGTTGGACAAGATATTAGCTAACAAGAGGGGAGTTTGTGCTATGTTGGATAGGCAATACTGGCTTAAAGAAATGGAAAAAGTAATCACCTCTGCCTTAACTCCTCTCACCATAAGGGCCGGGATGCTAATGACCCTGGGGTACTACACTGTTCCCTGTATCAGGGGTCTCATCAGAGGGTAAAAGGAGTGATCTTAAGTAAACAAATCTCTGTGTCATGCCAAAAGGACAACCTGACTAACTGGTCTCCACCTGACCATGATAAAAGTAGCTATCACATGTTAAAGAAATTTGAAAGATAAACTGGCTCTTAAGAACAAGTGAAAATGTGCCAGATGGTTAAAAAAAGAAAAGGGAAGAATTGTGAACGCCACCTCATGGTAGCAGTGGCACATTGTTCAAGGTAAAGACGGTAGATCTTTACATTTTTAGCACTTTACCTGACCAGATGACCAGACAAAGGTAGAAAGAGGGGAGGAGGGTCATAGCATTGTGATAAACTTGGCCCTGAGCTAATGCCTCAGATCTTATCCTGAAGATTGTGCCTCCTGCCAATAGAAAAAAGCAGGGGGAGGAACCTGCAGCCTAGGGATTTAAATCACCATCCACCATATTTTTGGTGTGCCTTCCTTCACTTGCATGGGAGAAGGTCACCCTTTTTTGCAAAAAGATAATTAAAACCTCATATTCTGTCATCTGTGTCTCCCATATCCATCCTTTGTTTAGGAGGGAAAATTCCTACGAGTCATTCCAAACACATCCACATTTTAACTTGAGAAAGTATACAGGGCAAACACATTCTCCAGCTGAGCGGAGAACAGCCATTTCCAGCCAGCATCGTCTAGCAGCAAGGCCCTGATATTTTCTCCTGTTACTTTCCATCCCCATGTGCACCTGCAATAGACACTTCAAAGGGGACTTGTTGGATCGTGTTGAATGCAAAGAGAAATATTTGAAAGATGATTGAAATACAAAATGCCCAAGTCCACAGCTCATTTCTGCAAAGTGATGATATTTCAGAAGTCTTCACCTCAAAACCAAGGGGTAGAAGGAAAGACACCAAGAGGGAAGAGGGAGAGGAAGGAGAAGAAAGGAAAAAAAAAAAACCCTGAATGCACATTCTAAGGGGCAAAGACTAATAGTACATACAGCATATGCATCCAAATATATATTAGAAATTGAATGGTTTGTTATTTCTTTGTAAATCCTTAAGTAAGATCCAATGCTATGCCAACACATGGTGAATGACCCTAACTTCCCTTCTCAGTGTAAACCGACTGCTGCAAGGAGTTCGATGCTTCTGTTGTGCTTTGTTTTGTTGTCTCTCCTGTGAACAGCTTTATCTTTCTAGAAACCAGGCTGAGAATAATACTGACAGGATCAAGGTATGAATGTGGCTCTCCAGGGATCCCTGCAGGGAAAGGAGACAAGGCTCAAGGTTGCAAGTTTCCTTCGGCTATTGTGCCCAGAGGCACAGCAGACTCAAAGCAGCGTCTCCGTTGACTCCAGACTCATCTGAGCCACATGAAATCCAAGTCAGTATTTACCAACCCAGCATCTGCGTTTGGCATCAGCGTTGCCACGTCATTTCATCTAATTTACCTGGCTTGGAAGAGGGTGTGTGTCTTGTACCTTCTATCTACTGACCTCCCACGTAATTAATTTATCATAATGATCTAGGATTTCTTCTGTAAGTACATCCTAGGGCTTCCAATCCAAAAATTATAATAATTAACAAGTTGAATTGCATATTCTCATGTCTGTATCTCAAAACTAAATAAAACAAGATGGAGCTGAATCCTGATGCTGAGACATGAAATAGAATAAAGGGTTACAGACTCTGACTGTGAGGTAATGACAGCAAGAAGAGACAGGGCACCGTTAACAGAGACCGAGCTAGGCCTCTAATCCCAGCACTCTGGAAGGTTTAGGAATGAGTATTCCAAGTTTGAGCCCCACCTGGACCACTTAGTGATTTCGGAAGAACCTGTCTCAGATAAAAAAATTAAAATTAAAAAACGACCACTGGACTCAATTTCTAGTATCACAAAAACAAGCAAAAACTTAAAAGCATAGACTGGGGAGTCATAGGACCTGTTATTCTAGTAGGACCTCAAGGAGACAAGAAAATCCTTCCAAGTCTACTTTTTTCATTTGTTAAAGGTGATGTAATAACACTATAGTTTCTTTAGGTTCAAAAAATAATCAAATCAAATATGGAAGTCATAATTGCTGCTCCATTATATGTTCTCAGGATGTTACTATTGTCTGTCAGAATTCTCGAAGAAAACTGGACAGCAATTGCAGTAAGCAATTAAAAAGGGGAATTTGACAATAGGGAAGTTTGTGGTTTGGAGGTAGTGCAATGCCTTCACAACTTACAAACCAATAGTGATATAGTATTATAAACTAAAGTCTATATTTATATTTCAAGACTTGATCTTTTAAAAGAATTTTTTCTACTGGAAATAGGGTATTATAACTCAGAGGGAATAAAACATTAGTATATTTGCAATTATGACCTGAGCTGCACATTTTTATCTGACCTTCTTACCTACTAATTCAGAAAAGAACAAGTCAGGAATTAAGGCTCAGTATACCAGTCTGCAGAATAGACTTGTGGAGAAGAATGTTTCTGCCTTAACTCTGGTCTAGCTGAAGTTCTATTTTCCACAAAATGAAGAAATCGTATTAGATGATTTCTGACACTCCTTCCAGCTGGAAATTCTGTGATTCTGAAATACAGGCAGATACATACAATACAAGTCAGGGAGGGGGGGTGGGGCGTGGGGGAGAAGCAAAGGTTCAAATGTAAGGTTGAAGGCTTGTAATTATACCTTTGTCACTGGTTTTTAAAGTCAATCTCAGCTTTTTTAGATTCCAAACTTGTCTATAGGAAGCAAATAACAAGTTCACTGGAAGGAATTATGTGCACAGATGCCTTTGTTTACAGCCTGTGGCTAAAATGTATAAGATTTAGAGTATCAGTAACAGTGATGGCTCCCAGGAGCTCCCATTTGACATGACTTCAATATTTTTCCATTACTTTAGGGTCTGCTGAAGAGTCTCCATATGATATAAAGTCTAGCAAAGGAATTAACTGTAATTGCTTAGCATTCAGTGAAAGATGAAATAGTACTAAAACAGCACACCAAAATGTTATTGACAATACAAGTTTTGTTGTTTTTTCCATTCTTGAGTATGAGAAAAATGCCACCGTGTAGCTGTCTCATGAGTAAAGACTGCTCTGGGGTCAGGCATACTTGGTATGTGCAAAATGATTAAGCCCCACCGGATGAAACAGGAAATTCAGTGGCAAAACAAGATTGGAAAAAAAAAAACATTGTTACCAGCCTGAAGAAAAGAGAGAGCCAATTCTCACTAATATCAAGTGAACATATTTACAGAAGTTGAGGTCATTAAAAAAAAGAACGTGTCATTTCCTGAAATGGAGGGTTGGTGACCAATGAAAAGGAAAATCCCTATCTTTCTCAAGGCCTCCTCTATGTCCTGAAATAAAACCAGACGTTTCTAGATTTAAAGTGGTACTCACTAGCTGTGGACATGTAGATATTTTTTGTTTGTGTGAATTTTTTGAAGTCTCTTCCTCCTCAAAAACAATTTAATCTATGTATGTATCCATTTGACCAAGACAGTAGGACAGTTGTAGTTTAGAGATAGTGCAATACCATCACAATTTAAGAACCAGTAGTGATACATTTGCTACATTATTATGAACTAAAATCTATACTTTACTTAGCTTTCAAGACTTAATCTTTTAAAAGAGTCGTTTTAAATTACAGGACCTTTATTAAAACACTTGCTCATGCAATTAATTACACAGGTTGAGTCTTAGATAGCCATCTGAGAGCTAGAGAACCTGGGGGGCTGGAACACAGTCAAATTCAGGGAGGGAATGGTGTGACTCTCCGTCCAAGGTCTCAGGTACAGGACACTGTGAGGCCACTGGTACAAAGCTTGCAGTGCAAAGTCCCAGAACCCAGAGTTCCAGTGTCAAGGCCAGATGAAGAGGGTACTTCAGTTCCAGAAGACAGACAGAACTGGATTGTCCTCTGCCACTTTGCTCATCAAGGCCCTCAGCAGAGCACATGGTGCCCGCCAACATGCGTTGGGAGGGGCTTCCTTAGTCCACTAGATCCAAGTGGGATTTCTTCTGGAAGTGCGCTCAGAGGCCTACCCCTAAACCATGATCATGGCCATCTGGCTGTCTCTAGATTCAAACTGACAAACAGGGCTGGAGGAACGGCTCAGCGGTTAAAGCGCTTGAGCAAGCACTAAGCCAAGCGCTAAGTACCCGAGTTTGATTCCCCAGTACCACATAAGCTGGGCGTGGTGGCGCACGCCTCTAATCCCAGCACTTGGGAGGCTGAAACAGGAGGATTGCCGTGAGTCCAAGGCCAGCCTGGGCTCTGAAGTGAATTCAGGACCAGCCCGGACCACAGAGTGAGACTCTGTCTCAAAAAAAAAAAAAGTTCTGTTCCATTGGTCAGCTCACCTGTTTTTGTGCTAGTATCATATGGTTTTTGTCACTGTTACTTTGTGACATAACTTGATGCCTGAAATTGTAATGCCACATGCTTTTGTCTTGTTTCTCAAGAATTCTTTGGCTATTTTGGGTTTCTTTTGATTGCATATGAATTTTAGGATTATTTTTCTAGTTCTGTGAACATGTTAATGGCATTTTGATAGGAATTGCATTGATTCTTTATATTAGTTTTGGTTGTATGGCGATTTTGAGAATATTAGTTGTTCCTATCCAGGAACCGTTGATGCTTTTCCATTTTCTAAGGTCTCCGTCAATATCTTTTTTAAGTATATTGTAGTTTTCATTGTAGAGGTTCTTCATTTCTTTGGTTAGGTCTACTCATAGGTATTTAATTTATGATGGGCTATTGTGAACAGGGTTGTTATCTTACCACCTCTTTCTCAATTAATTCAATGTTAGTTTACAGAGTGCTATTAATACTTTTGTATTAATTTGTATCCCGAAACTTGGCTTAACTTCTTAATTAGCTCTAAGAATTTCTTGGTAGAGTATTTTTGGTCTTGGGACTTACATGTAGAGAATCATATCATGTACTATATTGAATAGAAGTGGTGAGAATGGACACTGCTCTTTTTTTGTTTAAGACAAAATACTTTCAATTTGTCTCTGTTTAATAAAATGTTCACAGTAGATTTGGTGTAAATAGCTTCAATCAGCTTTAAGGTACGGTTCTTCTATGCCTATTTCCTCGTTTATATTTTAAATTATGAGTGGATGTTGGATTTTGTCAAAGATCTTTGTTCTTGCTTTTATTTGTGCACTGTATGATACTAATTGACTTATATATGATGAATGGTCCTTGCAACTCTGGGATAAAGCCAACTAAATCACAGTGTATGATCTCTTTAATGATTTGTTGAATTCTGTTTGCCAGTATCTTATTGAGGACTTTTGCATGTATGTTTATTAAGAAATTTTGCCTATGGATTTCTTTCTTTGTTAAGTCATTGTTTCACTTGGATTTTAATATGTCTATTTTTAGCTGCCTCACCTATTAATTTTAGGCATTTTCTCCATGACTAACCTCCTGATGGTTACCTGCTTCCCTATACTTTTCAGTGGAAGAAATGAATTACAGTACTGTTTGTTGTTCTAAGGACAAGCTAATTATTGTCATACATTAGAAATTCATTGGAAATTAGATCAGCCACCATCAGCAACATGAATGAAAATGTAAATAATATTATCATCTAAGACTAACAAATAATTGGCAAAACCTAATAACCAGTGTAATACTGTAACTATTCTACCCTTAACATTAAAGACAGTCTACAGCATCAATATATCTACCTAAATAAACCTATTATTGATATATCAAAATGTTCCACTAATGTCAGTACTATATCACTGCCAACAATAAAATAAGCATCCATATTGCTTACCTAGAGTAAACATAACCACCAAAAGTTATACCCCTTAATAGGCTCCAACTGCTATACCAGCTTTAACAGTGGGCTAGCATCAGTATCAATGTTAACATTTAAGACATACCAGCTATTAAAATATCAAACGGAGTTATCAACTTATACAACCATTCCACTCTTAACATTAGAAATGTGGGCTGTACTATCAATGGGCATGCTTATACAAATGTCTAGTAACTTATTAGGGGAGTTTATTAGGAGTTTATCCTTACTAAGAGAGTTAAAGGCAACACTATATTAATGTTTATAATGTAAGAAAAATCTGCCTTACTATCCTATTTCTAACTATTACAGCAAAAGCTTATTAATTTCCAACAGGCCAAGCCATGTGGCTGTAAGTTATCCATTCTTAACAATACTATTAGCAAAAGTGGTGAGAGTCCAGGGAGAGCAGATTGAGACTGAGGGTTAGCTTTAGAGATGCAAGAGGAAACAGAAGAGTATGCAGGATGGAGAGAAGCAAGACAGATCTCCCACTCCAGACATGAAGAACGTTGACATACTTAAGCAATAGAGACAAAAATAAGAACGAGGGGAGTTATGAATGAGAGAGAGTATGTCCTCAGAAACTGTTGAAAGTCTTTTCAAAAATAGCATAAATAACAGCTACTCTAGAGAAAGAAATGCAAAACTAATTTAAAAAAGAAAGAAAAACCCACAATTCAATACCAGAAAAAATCACAAGTCCCAAACCAATGAAGTGAGTCCAAAGTCCAAGTAACTCTTCCTGTGTTACTGGAAGGGGAAGTCTCTATATCCAACTCTGCCAACTGAGGGGGGCGGGTAGAAGCAGTTCCCGCTTTTCCTGTGTCTCAGACTGCAAAGATAGACCAGTCGAAAGCATCTCTCACAGTCCGATGAGATTGGGGGTGAGCAGGAAAGCAGCTGGGCTCTATTCTGAACGCAGGCAGCGATGGCCCTGAGTCCAGAGGCACTTGTACACCCAGTACCCGGGAAATCATCCCCGGGTGATCTAGCTCTCCTCCCACCTACGCTGTGCTTGCAGCCTACAGTCCTTAAGCTCAGAGGCTTGTGACCACAGGGCCCTCCTTGTTTCCTCAACCAAATGACTGGATTGTCTGGCACCTTGAGGCCAAGGGGCCTTTTTGTCTGTTGCGCACTACCACAAGCTTCTCTCCGGCACCATCCAGGCTGCCAAATTGGTTGTGATTCTCCCATTGCATTTCTGGTTTGCACTCCCAGGGCTGAAAGGCTGGGTGCTCCTGCCCACTGTGGCCTCAGGTCCTGTCTGCCTGGTACAGGCCAAGGCCCTTCCCTTATCTTGGAAGCTGCACGCAACCAACTGGTGATCTTCTTCACTTTCGTGCCAGTCCTTTGGTCACTATCAGGCCCAGTTGTTCCTCCTTTTTTCTAAGATAAATCATTAAGAAATTTCTTTTACGGAATCTCAGCCTTCTATCTGAGTTCATGTGGAGCCACTGACAAGGCAACCGTACCCCATTGCCATCTTGACTCTCCCCTCCAAATAAAATTTTCAATAAAGTAAAAATAACTGATAAAATATTATATTGTTTCCTTTAAGTGATAAAGATTTTTCAAAATGGTCAAATGATCAAAAGACAAAGAAGCCAGACCTTGCGGCACAAGCACGTAACCTCAGCACTCTGGGAGGCTGAGGCAAGAGGATCACAAGTTGAAGTCAAACCCGGACAACTTTAGTGACTTAGCGAGACCTTGTCAGAAAATAAAAAAATTTTAAAGGAGCTGAGATGTAGCTCCGTGCAAAGGCCCTGGTTCAGTCCCCAGTACCACCACCACCATCACTGAGAAAGAGAGAAAAAGAGGAGAAAAACAGTAAACTACCTAAAGATAGAGAAACAATAGACTACTTAATAAACTTTTAATTTTTCTTATTTACAAAAACGAAATGTTAACCACAGGAAGAATAAAAAGAAATAGAGATGAATCCATGAATCTGAAATATTAACACCTGTACTTCACCATCGTGGACACTTTGGCGAACATTTTTAGGTCAATTCTTTTATACTGTAAATGAAATGCTAATATATGCACTATCATTTGTGATTTCCATTTGGAATATTTGGAACATTTTTCAAGGTCAATAAATATAGATCCCAATCACATTTTAAAGCTCAGAGTGTTCCATTGTAGCTAATGTAACACAATCTATATAACAAATTATTTTCATTGAAAACTTTTTATGACTTTTCTCACTTTCTGCTATTAAAGTAATGCTGGAATTGGTATCTTTAAGCAGATATTTTTAACATGTAAATACCTAGAAGATGGATGTCTTAGTAACTTTTTGGTTGCTGGGACAGAATACCCAACACCCACAAAATAATAGAGGAAAGATTCATTTTAGCTCAGACTTTCAGAAGGTCTCAGTTTATCATGGGTGTCTAGTAATGGTGGAAGCACATGGCAGAGGCCCAACTAGGAGAACAAAAGTTCGCAGTTCACAGCATGGGAGACAGGAAGCCAACGAGTAAGGAAGGGTCAAGCTAGCATGTAGCCTTTACGGCTTTTCCAGCATTTCACCTCTTTTCTTTTTTTTTTTTTTTTTTTTCATTTCACCTCATCAGCATTTCACCTCTTCAGGGTTAAGCCCCTTCACCCACCCCTTACTCCTCACATGTCCCATAATGTGCCACACACCTGTAATCTACTACATGTCCTAATCCACCACATACCTACAATCCACCCCATCTGACTAGGCCTCACCTTTCAGCACTACATGATTCCATAAGCATTCCACAGCATCCAAATGCAGGAGGCTTTTGAGGGACATTCCAGATCCAAAGTATAACAATGGGGGCTGGGAGAATGGCACAGTGGTTAAAGTGTTTGCTCAGCAAGTGCAAGGCCGAGGGGTCTATTCCCCAGCACCGCAGAGACTGGATGTCTGGATGTGGTGGCGCACACCTGGAATCCCAGCACTAGGGAGGCTGAGGCAGAAGGCTGTGAGTCCAAGGCCAGCCTGGGATCCACAGGGAGTTCAGGACCCACCTGGGCTACAGAGTGAGACTCTGTCGAGAGAGACAGAGAGAGAGAGAGAGAGAGAGAGAGAGAGAGAGAGAGAGAGAAACTATGACAATGGACTATAGGCAAAAGAGTGCACACATTTTATGTTTCCAAAAGAGCCTGATAAAAAGCTTAGATCAATATAGGTCATGGAGAAGGATTCAACAAACCACCACTACAAGTTCTTTTTTATAATGCATTAAGTTGTTGTTCTAGAATGGAGGATGGAGTAGGCAGGGTCATGCAAAAGGTTTAACTGTCTCATATTTTGCCCACTCCTAAACTCAGGTTATGTGCTAAATGGTCTTACGTAGGTACAATAAAAACAGCCTTGAGTTACAGTTCAAGGATAGTGAACACAATGGAAGGTGTTGATAACAGATTGTACTTAGCAATCACCTTTATTTTCTCGCTTTATGCTTTGAAAATTTCTGTGAGGTAAGCCAGGAAGGAATCATAACATTTATTTTATAGACAAAGAAATGGAAGTCAAGCTAAGTCATTTTTCAACATCATAATGCCAAGCAATTGTATCCTTGGGCCCTGATGTGGTCTTCTGATTTATGAGCCTCCCCTTTCTCCACTGGACCACATCCTAGTACATCACAACGTCCTGAGGCCTCTGATATGGGAAGCAGGGAGAGATAGCCATGACGGTGCCTGGTTACCAGTGTCAACATGAAGTCTACATCTACAGCATCTGAAAGATCTGGATATCTCTTCTCAGCGTAGTATTCCTAGAGAAAGCAATACTCTCAAAGCAATGATACAGAAAGCTTTCCCTAGGTTTTTCCCCCATTTTATAGATATGTAGAAGTGTAATGCATAAAGTTTACATTGAACTTGAGTATTTTGTGCATATAAATATTGTGGCAAAATTACAAATTCTTCCCCTCTCCCTTTGTGACTCTCCCACTTCCTCTCCGTCCCTCCAGTTCCCATTATTCCTCACAATAAGTTCTATGAAATAGTTGTGATTTGAGTTTCTAATATCAGAGAAACCTGATATATCACCTTCAGCTTCTGACTCACTTCACTAAGCATGATGGTCATAAGTTGCATTCATTTACTTATAAGGAATCTGTTCTCTCATTCAATCAATAGGCTCTAGAGTCTACAAAGTACACAACCTGAGGAGACAATGAATGGGGGTAAAAAATCCTAGAGTTCCAGTGGAGAAGCCGACCTAAGCTTTGTGTTCATCCTCTCTAAACCTATTTTGGTCAGATGTATTAAGTAATACCCAACCAATAAGAAATTCCCTAGGATGAGCTATCAGAAACTCCAAGGACAGCCTTGCTAGTCATCTGCACAGACTCCTATGAGTCACGACTTTGGCTGCCATTTCATCCTTGCTGTCCCTTATGGTCAATTATTCCCATCACCTTGGGAAAGCTAGGTTGTACTCCTGACTTCCTTTACATATTTACGGTTAGCAGGAAGCAGCCTCACTTCTCAACAGGCCCTGCCTACCAGAGGGCCCCCCGCCAAGCATCTCCACAGCCATAGTGCCCCTCAGGTGCAGACTGTCATGTTGGAAACCTTGAAGAATGAATCAAAGATAGAATGTCACTCTCTCTCTTGGAGTCTGAGTCAAGGGAAGGCCTTTTATGGAGCCACACATGAGTAGAGGTTACCTGGTAACCACCTTCGTGCAGGGCCAGGTTTCCTTCTAGGACAGGCAGCTTGCATTTGTTTAAGTGCAGTTTTTCAGAAAATGCAGGTGGCATGTCCTGCCAGCACAATTCCCAGCAGTGCCAGTCAGTGTACAGAGATCTCTCAGCAGGACCTACCACACTCACATCAGTCACCTGTAGAGGATACTAAGCGATCATCCTGCCTTTCTTTAAAGAAACTTTTTGGTTAATAAACAAAAATATTCAAAAAAGTGTAACCCACTAGTAAGTCAGTGGATCTAAATTATCCCACCCAAAGCTAAAAATATCCCAAAAAGAGTATTCTATTTTTATGTACCTGACAGAAGTAAGACATAGTTTCCTGCAAAGTATTCTTACCAAAAACAATTAACCCTAACTCTGGCAAAGCTTCTAGATACAACCAATTTACGGAGAGTGCAGAAACTTGTTAAATAATGTCCTAGTGAAATCCAGCATGTGACAAAATATACTATGTCAATGACCTTTGTTCAAAACATAAATTTCAAGAAAGAAGAGAGGAAACATATGCTTAAAGACACTTAAAATTAAGCTGGGACGGTGATGCACATCTGAAAACCCAGCACTCTGGAAGGCTGAGTCAGGAAAAACACAAGTTCAATTTCAGATTGGGAAACTTAGCAACTTAGCAAGACCCCAAAATAAAAGAGGAATTAAAAAGAAATGAGGATGAGCTCAATGCAGAGGCCCTGGGTTCAACCACCAGTACAGCAAATAAGAAAAAATATATACTTAAGGTCATACCAAATAATTACAAAGTATGACTCTTCTGATAATCTTCATTTAACAAACAAATCATAAAAATAATTCTGGGAAAATGTAAATAGCTGTTGACAGGTCATTCATTCGGCTTCCCCCACTCCCTTTGGGCTCCTTGCTCTTCTTTAAACAGACTCTCCACGCTCTTGACTCAGCACCTTTCTACTGCTGTTCCACCTGCTAGGAATTCTCTTCCTCGTGAATCGCTCTCTCCCTCCTGCCTCAAGGATTTACCTCAGCGTCAGCCTTGTGAGGGAGTCTACCTTGTTTGCGTAGAAGTGTGACTCGCCCATGCTCAGCATTTCGTATCCCTTTTTGCTTAATTTTGTTTCTCTTTCTCGCTCGTCATCATGATGTAATATTCTTTTTTCTTTTTTTGTTCTTTTTCTTTTTTCTTTCCTTTTTTTTGAGACTGGGTCTCACTCTGTAGTCCAGGCTGGCCTTGGACTCAGGGCAATCCTCCTGCCTCAGCCTCCTGAATGCTGGGATCACAGGCATGAGCCACCACACGCAGCTTATGTGGTGCTGGGGAATCCAACTTGGGTACTTAGCACTTGACTTAGTGCTTGCTATGCAAACGCTTTAACCAATGAGCCATTCCTCCAGCCCCAGTGCAATATTCTTAATATTCTTTTTTTCCTATTTTATTGATATGTATAAGTGCAAAATTTCAGGTTGACAATGGAGTTGAACCTTTTATGCACATATATATCTTGTCAAGGTGACAAGGGCTTTCCCGCTCTCCTTTTGTCCCTCCCCCTACCTTCTCCTCCCTCCCTATTCATCCTTTTTATTGTACATTTCCCAACTAAAATAGACAGCAAGAACAGATTTTTTCCACCTAGATAATCCCTAGCTCATATCAAATCCTTGGGAAATATTCATCAAATATTGAATGACTATAGGTGACATATTGCAAAATAACATTTTAAAAAATAAAATCTCAAAATATATCACTTTATAGCATTAAGAACAATTGAAACTAAAAAACGTATATGTGAGGAAACAACCCTGTGCCCATGTGTGCATGTGCTCGTGCCCTCACAGACACGCAAGGAACGATAAAACAGAGCACCGATCGCTGTTCCCACAGGCAGAGTCACGGAGCCGATCCCTCGGAGCCACAGGGCCAGCATAGAGGGAGAACCTTACCCACTCATATGTTCAGAATGGAACCTAGACCTCAAGTCCCACAGGACCCTGAGTACAGGAGCATGACTCCGCAGCCAATCAGACCACTTGTGCGGTGGATCCCAGTGCCAACACAGCTGCCAGTGGACATGTCAGACTCAACACGAAGAGGGATCCTCTCAGCTAAGACTCCCTGTGGTGGAGAAAAACAGCAGTTTTCTTCAGCTCTTGTCCCAGTAGCCTACACAGCCACCAACAGTACCAGAAACTCCCGCAGCCTAGATCAGCACAGCACGCTTAGTCATTATCATCATAGATATTGGTCAGAGAAAGTTATACAGAGATTACACCTCACAAAACAAGAACTACCCACCCTGGTCAACCAGCCTCACAGCCCAGGTTACAGTCTTTCTTCTCCAAGAGCCACTCTTCAAGTTTGAAAGAGGCAACTGCAATAGAGGGCTCAAATCCCAATGCAGCAACGTTCAGAGGTGGGACCTAAAGAGGTGACTGGGTCGTGAAGGCAGGAACTTTGTCAATGGAATAATGAACGGACTCACTGATGAATGACTGTCGGGAGACACAGCCCAGGACAGAGGTTACTTGGCTTGCTGCTCTCTCTCTTTCTCTGTCTCTGTCTCTCTTTCTTTCCTCTTCTCTTCCTCTTATTCTTATTATTGTCCTCTCTCTGCCCCTCCACCTTCTTCTGCTCCTCTTGCCCTTCTCCCTCATCTCCTCCTTCTTTCTTCCTCTTTCTTCTCTCTGGCCATGAAAGGTAAGGTGTGCAGTTTTCCTCTGCCACCCTCTTCTACTATGATGCTTCTGCCTTGTCACAGTCCCAAGCAGTGGAGCCAGCCCATCTTGGAACCTCTGAATCCATGATCCAATATAACCCACCCACTCATTTACTAAACTATCTTTCACAGGTATTTTCTTAGAGTAACAGAGAGCTAACAAACACAACAAACATGAAACACTAAGGAAAATCCATATCACCAAAGGAACACAATAAATCTGTAGTAATTTATCCCAAAGACAGAAATTTATGAATTGCCTGAGAAGAAATTCTAAATAACAATCATAAGGAAATTCAGCAAGATATAAGAAAACGCCCATCGATATTTCAATCAAATTAGGAAAGTAATTTGTGGCCACAATGAGACAGATATCATAAAAAAAGAACTAGACAGGATGTTTGAAGAGTCTAATCAACAAAATTTAAAATATTCCTGGTGTAGTAGCATGCATCTCTAGTTCCAGATACTCAGGATGTTGAGGCAGGTGGATCACAAGTATAAGGCCAATCTGTGCAACTTTGAGAGACTTTCTCAAAATAAAATTAAAAATATAGCTCAGTGGAAGAGCACCGTATTCAATCCCTAGTACTGGAAAAAAAGGAAAGAAAAAGAATGATTGAAGACAGCCTATAGGACTATGGAATATCCCTGACTTAACAAATATTTGCATTTTAGAAATTTCAGAACATGAGATAGGAAAAATGACAGCTTAATTAATTAAGTAATCATTGAAAAATTTCCAAGTTGGCAAAGATATGCACAGAAGACACCTGAAGCACAATAGTCCCCAGACACATTCAACCCAGCTGTTAAAAATCAAAGATAAAGGGAATTTTTAAAGTGTCATACAGTCACTTAAGAGAATCCCTATTAGACTATTAGTAGATGTCTCCAAGGAAAACTTGCTGACCAAGAGAGAATTGGTTGAAATATTCGCGATGAAAGAAAAAAAAAAAAACCCAGCTAGCCAGCAACACTACACCTGGCAAACTCATTTCTATGGAAACAAAGGAGAAATGAAACTCTTCACAAGCAAACAAAGGTTGAGGAAATTGATTTTTGCTAGACCTGCCTTAGAAGAAAGGCTTAAGAGAGTTCTTTAAGCAGAAACAAAAAGGTGATCATTCTTTTCATGAATGCACAAGAAGGACTGGGGCATAGATCCAGCAGTTAGCTCACTTACCAAACGTGTAAGGCCTGGATTCGAATCCCCCGAGCCATATTAGCTAATTGTGGTAATAACACAACTATAACCCCAGCACTTCGGAGGTTGAGACAGGAGGGTCACTGTGTACTGAGGCTCGTCTGGGATATATATTGAGTTCAGAACCAGCCTGGACTACAGAGAAAGACCTGGTCTCCAAAAAAACATTATATATATATATATATATATATATATATATATATATATATATATATATATGGAAATACATAGTAGAGTCCAGAATACTCCAGTACTTTAATAGCAGTATATATGTCATATATATCATATGTACATTATGTATATCATATATACTATTATATATAGCATGTATTTAGAGAAAGAGAAGGTTAAAATCAAAATAGACAAAATTAACAATAGCTTTCACAATTAGTAAAGAATACACAATAAATAAAAGTTGCAACATCAAAAGATAATAGGGGAGGTTAAAATTCTAGATATCTATAGATGCAATAGGAGTTGAGCGGTTATCATCTGAAGATAATTAGTTACTGTAAGTTGCTTTACGTAAGCGTCATGGTAACCACAAAATAAAAAACTAACAGTTATCTGAAAGATAAAAAGAAAGAACATTTTTCTATGGAAATTTATTATATCACAAAGGTGGGCAAAAGAGAAGAAAAAAGGAACTGAAGAGCTACAAAACAACCAGAAATAAATACTTAAAAGGTAGTAAATCACCTACCAATAATAATCTGAATAAAAATAGGTCAAATTCTCTAATCAGGATTGGAGCACAGCCTAGCCAATAAAAAGCTTGTCTAACAAGCACAAGGCCCTGGGTTTGATTCCCCAGTGTCAAATATGCTAACTGCAGGGGTGCATGCCTATAATTCCAGCACTCAGGAGACTGAGGCAGTTAGATTTCCACGAGTTTGAGGCCAGCCTGGACTACAGAGAAAGACTCTCTCTCTCTCTCTCTCAAAAAAAAAAACTCTCAATCAAAGATATACAGTGACCAAATGGAAAAATAATAATAAAACCCAAGATCCAAATACACACTGCCCGAAGAAGACCCATTTAAGTTTTAAGAACACACCAAGCTGAATGCGAAGTAATAGGATCCAATATTCCATGCAGACGGTAAAGGAACAGGGTGTCTATACTTAAATCTGAAAAAAATAGACAAGTTGAAAGTTGCTAGAAGACATAAAGAAGATCATTATTTAATGTTAAAGGGATTAATTCAATCAAAGACACCATGCATATGCAGGCAACCAACGTTAGAGGGCCTAAGAACACAAAGTAAATACAAATGGTTATGAAGAAAAAATTAGATGCCAATACAATAATAGCAGTGGACTTTATTACAACCCTTTCAACAACGAGCAGATCATCTGGGGAGAAAACTACGCAATAAGGAAATACTAGACTTGACCCTCACTTTTGACCAAATAGACATAACAGACGTACACACCATTTTCCACCCAACACCACCAGAAGACACATTTTTCTCTCTCTCGTATGGGAAAATCTCTGGAACAAACTATATTAAGCCACAAAACAAGTCTGAGCAAATTTAAAATTGTTAGAAGACAATGATATGAACTAGAAATCATTGACAAGAGAGATTTGGGGAATCACATATGCAGAAATTAAGCAAGATGTTCCGGAAGGACCACTGGACAGGCGAACACTGGATAGACCACCGGATAGAGGAACATTCTTCATACTATTTTCCATAACACCTGTACCAAAATCCACGTTCTCACCAACAGTGTACAAAAATTTTTGTTTTCCACAGCCTCATCCATATATATATGTCTTAGGAATTGAACCCAGGATTTTGTACATGTTGGGCAAAGCTTTATGCTGAGCTACATTCCAGACATTTTTTTGTTTTATTTATTTACCTTTTTAAAACAAGTTGCCCAGCTTGGCATTGGATTTCTGATCCACCCACCTCAGCCTCTCATCTAGCTTATTACAAGAGTGTACCAACACACCCAGCTCTTTGGACTTTTTGATGCTAACCATCCTAGTGGGTGTATGAAATTATTTATGTATAAAAGTGTTCCTGATTTTTGTATATTGATTTTATATTCTGCAACTTCACAAAATTCATTTATTAATTCTAACATTTATTTTTAAATGGATTCTCTCACCTCAACCTTGGTAGACTGTATTTTTCTAGAAATTTATTCCTTATTTCTAGGTTACCCAATATCCAATATCATTTTTTCACAGAAGTCTTTTATGACAATCCTTTTTATCTTGGAGGTTTACCCCTCTCTCTTTTTGACGTAGGGTTTTACTTTGTAGTTCAGGTTGGTCCTGAATAACTGTAGCCCAGGTTGACCTCAAACTCATGGCAACTCCTCTGCCTCAGCCTCATGAGGGCTGTGATTACAGATGTACATGACACAGCAGGTTTATTTTTAAAGTGTTACTGGGGAATCAACTCAGGGTCTTGTGCACATTAGGCAAAAGTTCTAACCACTGAGATATAACAGCAGTCCCTCGCTTGTTTCTTTACTTTCATTATTTTATTTGATTTGTTTCAATTGTCTCTCTTTTTAAATGAGACTAGCTAGCGGTGCACTTTATTTTGTTTTATAAACCAACTTTCAGTTATTATTGATTTTGTTATGTTCTCTATTTGCTTTATCTTAGTATAGATTTTATTTTTTTTTTTTTTGCTTCTCTCTGTCTTACTTATTCTTTCATTGTGGGAACAGAACTTCTGCCTTGACAATCAGTACCAGGGCCCCTAAGTTCTTAGACGGTTGCATTCCAGCATGCTCTTTCCTCTTTAGCCCTACAGGATGTTCTAGGGTACTGTTTTTAAAGCAAGCACTTTAGCCTTTTTACCTTTGGTATGACTGACTTTTGAGAGTTCCTCAAGGCATCTTTTTTACGCCCTAGATTCCAAGTACTTGGCTTCATTTTAATACTTACCTCCTCAACAACCATGTGCTTTTCTGCCCTTGTTTTCTTGTGATTTTCAGCGTAGCACTGGGTAGAAGCCACAAACAGTACTCATGTGACAGTCTGAATACCGGCCTGCTTTGAAATTTCCTCTGCCAGATTTATTAGTCCATCATGGGGCTGGAGAAATGGCTCAGTGGTTAATTCGCTTGCCTCATAAGAACTAAGTCAAGTGCTAAGTACCTGAGTTTTGATTCCCCAGCACCATGTAAGTAAATCCTGGTGGTGCACGCCTGTAATCCTAGCAATTGGGAGGCTGAGGCAGGAGGATTGCTGTGAGTCCAAGGCCAGGCTATGCTCCATAGCAAGTTCAGGAGCAGCCTGGTTCATAGAGTGAGACCTTTTCTCAAAAAAAAAAAAAAAGAAGAAGAAGAAGAAGAAGAAGAAGTCCATCCCCTGTAACCTCAGGTGTAGTCAAAGTCTTTGGACAAGGGGAAAATGCCTAAATCCTTTTATCCAGAGCTAACATTAGTGGGTTTTAGACAAACTGTCAATTGCCTTAGTTGTTTATTGTTTCTGGGACAGAATATGCGACATCCAAAACTGAGGAATGAAAGATTTACTTTAGCTCACAACCTCAGAAGGCTGGGCATCTGGGAAGTGGTGGAGTCGCACAGAAGGGCTGAAGCCAGGTTCAGGAACAGACCCAGAATGGAAGACCAAGATCCTCCCATGTCCCAGCAGCTCACATGCCCCTGTAGGCCGACCAAGGAGACATCCCAGGCTGAGGTGCAGCCCATGCCGTATCACCAGCCTCTCGCAGACTCTCCCAAGGTACTGGCAACTCGTGCCCTCCGGCGACCCTCCAAGAAGCCATCCAAGGTCTAGGTGCTTGCTGTCCCGTGCCAATGGGCTCTCTCTGCCCTCCTTCAAAACACCAGCAGCTTATGTGCCTCCAGGGACCCACACAGCACTGTTCCAGACCCACCCAGAGGCTTCAACAAAACAACATCTATTTGGTGTTGTGCAGAATATCAGCCCGAAATTCTACTGGGTCCACCCACCCAACTAAAGGCCACCAGGTCCATCTGGAAATAATGTTAGGGACAAAGAAGAAATCCCCAGGAGCAGTAGCTGAGTAGAACTCAGACTGTGAGACACAGCACCTAAGGACATTCACATTCAAATAATACAAGAGAGTAACTAATCTCTTTATTTGTTTTGTTTTGTCTTGTTTTAATTTAGATTTCCTTGGGTTCTGGTGGTGTTGTAGTTGTTGCTGTTCTGTTCTTGCATTTCTTTCTTTATCTTTCTTTTGTTTAGATTCCTACTTTTTCTAAAATTGACCAAGTTTCCTCAATTTTTCTTCTCTACTTTTTATACTTTCTTTGTTACTATTTTCTTTCTTATTTTCCACCTCCTTTCGTCTCTTTGATAGTTCCTGAATATTTCTTCCTATTGATTAACTATCTAAGCATAGTATCACAAATATTTTCACAGACATACTCTCCCCTTTACTCAAAGTTCTTCCTGACACATCTGAATCTAGCTTTGAGAGATCTTCCCTATCTGTTGCTCTCTGACAGAAAAGGAGGACTCACCATCATAGAAATACTCTTCTGCTTCCCATTGTATATCTAAAGATCTCTTATTGCCTGGGTTATATTACTGTTATCAGTAGTATACTTTAATAAGTACATAATAGATTAAGTTAGATATATAATAAGGGTATATTGCACCTATTGATCTTGGGTGTAGAGCGGTATACTGTTAATTTACCTACTAAGATCTGCAAGTGAACTGTTAATATTGAATAGCATTGTAATTGTAAAACTTTATTCAAAGTTTAGATGTCAAGATTGCTACATATCTCCATAACCAAGATAAACTAGCAAATATTCTGGCTAGAGACCATATATAATTCTGTATTCTGTTTCTTCTCCACCAAAGATTTCAGAAGATTAAGGTCTCAGCAAAAAACAAGACATTGAGAACACATTAAAAATTAATAACTAAGCAAATTGAAAAGATTTCTACAATCTAAAATGGGAACAAAATCCAAATAATACCAAGGCAATTTCAACAAACCTATCTCTGGAATAGAGAGAGTCCATCAGTAGTACCAGAGCTTTGACTCACTACCACAGAACCATGGAGAAACGAGGTACTGAGTCACCAACAAAAAGAGCTAACACTCCAGAAATTAATACCAGAGATATTGAAATAGCAGATTCAACAAATAGTAAATCCAATAAATATGATAATTGCTGGGCTCAAAAGCTCACACAGGACATAAAAGAGATATACAGAGAGCAGATATATAAGGATTATTAAAAAACACTGACAAGAAGTTCAAGAAATTTAAAGAAGAAACAAATAGATAATGAAGGAAGTTCAAGAAATCAGGGAACAATTCAGCCAAGATATAAAAACAATGAGAACTAAACTCAAAGAAGTGAAAAACTCACAGTAAAAAAAATAAATAAATAACTAGTTTGAACATTCTGAGAATAGACTATCAGACATGGAAGATTAAGTGGATTATCTGGAACATGTAGGCAGTGAAGAATGCAAACCAAAAAACAAGAAAGAGAATGATTACAAAGCTGATGGATGATGCAAAGAGAAACAACCTCAAAGTTACGGGAGTGCAGGAGCAAAATGAGGACAGAAAAAAAAAAGGCTTAAAAGAAGGGTTCAATGAAATTATGGAAGAAAATTTTCTAAAACTAAAGAAAGAAACATTGAACTACTTCAGACATACAGGACTTCAGACAACTTTGACCAAAAGAGAACACCTCGGCAACACATCATAATTGAAATCCTAGAGATCAAACACAAAGAGAGAATTTTAAAAGCTATAAGAGAAAAGCAATGGATGACTTATAGAGACAAGCCCATAAGAATAACTGCAGACTTCTCAACCCAAACCCTAAAAGCCAGTAGATCATGGAGCAACATCATCGAAAAACTAAGAGAACACAAATGCCAAACAACACTGCTATATCCAGCAAAATTATCCTTTAATTTGGGGGGAGAAATTAAAAATTTCCATGATAAAGAAAGCCAAAAGAAATTTGCAACCACTAAACCAACATGACAGAAAATACTAAATGGAACCTCAGACAAAGGAAGACTAACAACACCAAAGATCCTAGAAAAAAAAGGAGACGACAGAAATAGGAGAACAAGCTGACAAGAGTGTCAGTCAAGCAAATAACACTGAAAAATTATAATGATAGCAGGACATACCAAATATACCTTGATACTAACTCTGAATGTGAATGACCTTAACTCTCCTACCAAAAGACAGACTGGCTGAAAAAAAAAAAAAACTACAATTTGCTGCTTATAAGAGACACATTTTATACATAAGGAAACTCATAGACTGAAAAATAAAAGAATGGAATTCAATATTTTATGCTACAGAACCCAGAAAACAAGCAGGAGTAGCTATCCTATTCTCAGTCTCATCATACTTTAAAAGAAAACAGATTAGGGAAGACTAAGATGGTCACTATATACTGGTTACGGGAAAAATAGAACAGGAGGAATTCACAATAATCAATATATATGTTCCCAACTCTCGTTCTCACTTATGTAAAACAAAAATTATTAGGTCTAAAAGGACATTTAGGCCCAAATACAATTAATACTCCACTATCACAGAAAGGTAGATCAACTACAGAGAAAATCCACAAAAAATAAAACAGTTAAATGACACTGTAGATAACTTGGGCTTAACAAATATTTCCAAGAATGTTCCACCCAACATCAACAGAATATACTTTCTTCCCAGCATCACATGGAACATTTTCTAAAATAGACTACATTATAGCCATAAATTAAGTCATGCTTAAATAAGTACAAAAGAATCAAAATAACTTCTTGTATACTTTCAAATCAAAGTGGAATAAAACTGGAAATTAACAACAAAAGAAATAGCATAAAATACACAAATACATAGAGACTAAGTAACTCACCACTGACTAAACAATGGATCACACAACAAATCAAAGAAGAAATAAAAAATACTTCATAGAATTAAATGATGAAGGAAGTAGATCATATCAGAAACTATGGGACGCAAAGAACACAGTACTTAGAGGGAAATTCCTAGCCACTAATGCACACATTAAAAGAAGAGAGCAATCACAAATAAACACATTAATGATGCACCTCATGGTCCCAGAGAAACAACAACATCTAAGCCAAAAAGTAGTAGAAGGAAGGAAATCATAAAGATCAGATCTGAAATTAACGAAACTGAAACAAAAAGACAATAAAAATGATTAATATGACAAAGAGCTATTTCTTTGAAAGAATAAACAAAATTGACTAACCTGCAGCAAAACTCACTGAAAGAATAGGAAAAAAACATACATTAATACAATTACAAATTGAAAGTGTATAATTACAACAGATTCTGCTCAAATTCAGAATATTATAAGAAATTATTTTGTACACCTATATTCCAACAAGTGAGAAAACTGGAAAGACATGGATGACTTTCTAGACACATACAAAAATACCAAAATTGAACAAAGAAGACATAAAATCCTTAAATAGCCCAATTACACACCGAAAAAAATGAAACAGTAATAAAGTCTCTACCTACAAAGAAATGTTCAGGACCAGATAGATTCAGAGCAGAATTTTTTTAGTACTTCAGAGAAGAACTAACCTCAGTGTTTCTCAAAATGTTCCACGAAGTTGAAAGAGAAGGAACACTACCAAACTCATCTCTGGAGGCTGGCAACACTCCAGTCCCAAAACCAGACAAAGACTTAACCAGGAAGGAAAATTATAGACGAATCTTCTTAATGAAAACAAATGCAAAAATTTTCAACAACATTCTGCCAAATAGAACACAGCAAGTAATCAAAAGATTGTACACGATGGTCAAGTGGGCTTCATCCCTGAGACGCAAGGCTGGTTCAACATATGCAAATCAATCAATGTAATACATCACATCAACAAAAGCAAAGACAAAAACCACATGATCATCTCAATTAATGCAGAAAAAGCCTTTGATAAAATCCACCCCCCTTTCATGATAAAAACTCTGAGAAAAATAGGTACAGAAGGGCCTTACGTCCAACTGATATGTGCCAAATCTACTGGAAAGATCATAGTAATTGGAGAGAAATTGAAAGCAGTTTCTCTTAAATCAGGAATGTGACAAGGCTGCCAATCTCACCACTCTTTTTCAACATAGTCCTTGAAATCCTTGCCATAGTAATCAGGCAAAAAAAAAAAAGTGAAATAAAGGGAATATGTATCAGAAAGGAGAAAGTCAAACTGTCCTTATTTGAAGATAATAGATTACCTACATAGAAGACCCCAAAAACTTCACTTTGAAACTTTTGGAAATAATGAACAAAGTTAGCCAAGTTGCAGGCTATAAAATCAATATTAAAAAATTAATAGCCTCCCTCTACACTAACAATGAACTTACTTAGACAGATCTCAGAAGAATAACCTGATTCTCAATAGCTCAGCGAAAAATTAAATACCTAGGAGTAAATCTAACCAAGGAAGTGAAGCACCTATGCAAAGAAAACTATATTACACTGAAAAAAGAAGTTATAGAAGACATCAGAAAATGGAAAGACAGCCCATGTTCTTGAATAGGCAGAATTAATATAGTTAAAATGACTATACTTCCAAAACTGATATACAGATTCAATGCAGTTTCTATCATAATACCAACAACTTGGTTAACAGAACTTGAAAAAATGATCCTTAAATTCATATAGAACCAAAGGAGATCTAGAATAGCCAAAGTAATCTAGAGTAACAAGATCAAAGCAGGAGACATTGCAATTCAGACATCAAGTTATACTACAAAGCAATAATTTCAAAAACTACATGGTACTAGCACAAAAACACAGGTAGACCAGTGGAACAGAACTGAGGATGCAGAAATAAATTCAGATACCCTCAGCTACTTGATCTTTTATAAAGGAGCCAAAAACATACACTGGAAGAATGGTGCTGAGAAAATTGGACATCACATGCAGAAGAATGAATCTAAACACACATCTGTCACCAAGCACCAAAATTAAATCAAGGTGGACCAAAAAATTAGGCACTAAAACTAAAACACTGAAACTTCTAGAAGACAAATTAAGCAAATACCTAAAAGATATATAGCTGTATACAAAGGCTTTCTTAACAAGACACCTAAAGCAAAAGAGCTCCCCAGAATTAACAAATGAGACTGTTTCAAATTAAAAGGTTTCTGCATGGCAAAGGAACTTATCAATAGTGTAAAAAAGAATGGACAGAATGGGAAAAAAACATTCAGCACCAATACCTCAGCTAGTAGGTTCATAACCAGAATAGACAGGGAACTGAAGAAAAGGAAGCCCCTCAAAAATCAAAGATCCGATTGAAAATGGACAAAGGAAATGATAGGCAGTTCTCAGATGAAGAAATTCAAATGGCCAGCAAATACATGAAAAATGTGCAACCTCCTTAGCCATAAGAGAAATGCAAATCAAAACACCACTAAGATACCATCTGACTCCAGAGAGAATGGTGTATATCAAGAACATAAAGATCAATTGAAGCTGATGAAGTTATGGCGAATAAGGAGCCCTCTTGCACTGCTGGCGGGAATGTAAGCTGGTACTACCACTATGGAAAGCAGTATAAAGTTTCTCAAAATATTGGAATTAAATATGCCCTTCAATCCGGTGATACCTCTTCCGGGAGTTAAAAACAGCATATAACAGAGATACATGTACACCCATGTTCATAGCACCACTACTAACAGTAGATAAAATGTGGAAGACACCAAAATACCCATCAACAGACCAATGGATACACAAACTGTGGTATTTATACACAATGGAATCCTATGCATCTATAAGATAGATAGGTTGGAGGCTTTTGTAGGTAAATGAATGCAACTTTAGACCATCATGC
Organism: Ctenodactylus gundi; assembly: GCA_004027205.1. Taxonomy (NCBI): domain Eukaryota; kingdom Metazoa; phylum Chordata; class Mammalia; order Rodentia; family Ctenodactylidae; genus Ctenodactylus; species Ctenodactylus gundi. The sequence goes on from PVKB01001627.1 coordinate 270,336, forward strand.
TCAGTGAAGTGAGTCAGAGGAGAAGGTTAAATACTGAATGGTTTCTCTGATATGAGAAGCCAAGATCATAATTATTTCATAGAATTAATTGAGGGGAATATTATGTATTTGAGAAGTGGGAGAGGGGTTTGGAGGGTTGAAGAGGGAGAGGAGGAAGGATTTGTAATTTTCCCATCATATGTATATGCCCAAAATACTCAAGTTCAGTATAAAGATTATGTATTGCATCCATACATATCAATAAAATGGGGGGGGGGGGGAAAGACTGAATAAGTGAATTGCTATATTAAATGAACTTAAGAGTGTAGCACAAGATTAGATTACACATAAGCAATAGATATTATGGCATACTTAGTTATTTTAGAAATTTTTAAGAGCCTTATAAATTATTTCTTCCCATTTGACTATTTACTAACATTTTGCCAGATTTAGCTATTTTTATCTAACTGTTCATCCATAAATTCACACATACATATTTTTCGAAGATTTGATACCAATTCTCCATGTTGAGTATAATTGTTATGTCTTGCAAACTAATATACTATTACAAATAATATTATGGGAGGAAGTTTCACAGATTTTATGACAAAACTGATACTGTTTTAGTAGGAAACCAATCAAATGACTCAAATGCCAATCTATTTTGGGGGGTTTTTTTCTTCTCTTTAGATGTTTCCTTTCTTCTGTGTTCTTTGGTGTTGCTTGCCTGTCTGTCTCTCTCAAAGACACCTTCAAGTTTTTTCTGCAATGCTGGGCTAGTGGTTGCAAATTTCTGTAGAAATTTTTGACCCTGAGAAATTTTTATGTCTCCTTCAATTTTCTGTGATAATTTTGCTGGATACAACAACTGGTGTTGACACTTGCTGTCTTTTAAATCTTGAAAGAGTTTGCTCCTGCTCTCCTGGCCTTTAAAGTGTGCATTGAGAACTCTGTGGCACTTTGAATGGGTTTGCCTTCATAGAATGCCTGTTTTTCACTTGCTGCTTTTCATATTCTCTCTTTATGTTGTATTTCTGAGGTTTTGATTATTATATTCCATGGCAAGTCTCATTGTTGGTTGGGCTTACTAGGTGTTCTATAACCTTCTTGTACCTGTACATTATTTTCTTTCCTTAGATTTGAAATTTTTTCCTTGTTTGATTTCAGTGAACGAATCATTTTTACCTTCACTGCTGTCTTTTACTCTTTCTCCCACAGCCATAATTCTGAGGTTGGTTTTCTTTGAGTCATCCATGACGTATTCAGCTACTTTGCTCAGGTCTAACTTTGGAGTCATGTCTAATTATAGCATTTGTTTCCTCAGTCTTGTTTTCAAGGTCTGAAATTCTGCCCTCACAATGTTTGAGTTGACTTCCCTTGCTTTCGATTGTATTTTTTATATCCTCAGTTTCAGCTAGATTTCTTCTCAAAATTTTCACTTCTCTATGAAAATTTTCCTTCATATTTTACATTTACTTGTTTACCTCAGCCAACTTTCTATTTGTGGCTTCTATATGCTCAGTGAGCTTTGTATCCTTGAGGACAACTATTTGTTTAGTAAGCCCCTCTTTAAGCCTGCCTATCATTGCTTGTATTTCTTTGAGGAATCTTGCTTGGACTGGGTTTTTGAGTCATTTATTTGCTTTTTGACTTTCTTCCCTATGAGTTACAATATTTCAGGGTCCTCGATATTAATTTTTGATGTCTAGGCATTTCTGAGGGCATCCCTGTTGCCTTGTCTTCTTCCTTATTTCTGTTATTGAGGGGCTTCACTTTAAAGACCTAGCTGAGAGGGGCTGGCAAGGCTGTGAGGAAAAAGGAACCCTCTTGCACTGCAGGTGGGAATGTAAACGAGTACACCCACTATGGAAAGCAGTAGGGAAGTTTCTCAGAAGATTGGAAATAAATATCCCCTTTGATCCAGTGACGTCTCTTCTGGGAATTTTCTCAAAATAATTAAACATAGCATATGAAAAAGATACATGTATATTCACGTTCACAGCAGCACAACTAACAATACCTAAAATGTGGACGGCACCAAAATACGCATCAACCTACCAATGAATACATAAATTCTGTTGTATTTATACACAATGGAATACTACTCATCTATAAAGACAGATAAGCTGGAGTCTTTTGTAGATAAATGAATGCTACTTGAGACCATCATGTTCAGTGAAGTGAGTCAGAAGGAGAAGGTCAAATATTGGATGGTTTCTATACTATGAGAAACTAAAATCACAATTATTTTATAGAACTCATTGAGGGGAATAATGGGAATAGAAGTGGAGAAGGAGGAGGGTGGGAGGGTTGAAGAGGAAGAGGGGATGGATTTGTATTTTTGCCATGATATGCATATGCACAAAATACTCAAGATCAATGCAAACATTATGAATTGCATCTATACATATAAATAAAATGAAAAAATCAAGATCCTCCATACCATGGCATAACAGAAAGTCAAGCCAACTTAAGTCAAGTTAGATTGAGTCCCAGAAGAAAGGCAGGAGGCAGCATATATACTTCCGGGTCCTATCCCAGTGACCCACCCCTCCTGAGTCTAGCATCAACATTCTGCCCCTCTACGTGTATATCCCCACCCCACGCCTGTAAACATGCCCATAATTCACCCCTCCAGACCAAGCCTCAATCTCCCAACAGCACATGGCTCCATAGACAATCTAGAATATGCAAATGCATGAGGCATTGCAGGGACACTCCAAATCCAAACTACAATATCAATAAAGTATTCCTTCCTACATGAAAAAATTTCAAGGCAGACTTTACAATTTGCGCTTCTATCAGCATTCTGGTCTTTTGAACTCCAACTAGAATCTCCCTACATTTTAAGGCTTCTGTAGCCAGCATCATTTAAACCTTTCAAACCCCTTTTGCTAACCAACTCCAATGGCTTTTAAACCACATTGCTAGGTCACAGCAATGGCTCTACTTTTGGTACCAATGTCTGTCTTAGTTACTGCTTTGTTCCTGGGAAAGAACATGCAACCTCCACAACTTAATGGAGGAAAAATTTATTTTAGTTCATAGTTTCAGAAGGTCTCATGGATATTCATGGGTGACTTGCATTGGTGGAAACACAAAGCAGAGGTGCAGCTGGAAAGCTCTTCACGGCATGGCTGAACTAAAGCCAAGTGAGGCAGGAAGGGCAGGGCTAGCCTAAATCCTTCTAGGTCCTGCCCCAGTGATCCACCCCTTCCCACCAGGCCCTATCTTCCAATAACACATGGTTTTATGGGTATCCGACTACATCTATTTACATGGGGCTTTGGGGGACATTTCAGATTCAACTCATAACATGCTCCTTCTAATTTTGGACTTAGTTTTTCTCTAATTTCTTGAGAAGACAATATTAGGCTACATAATTGGGATACTACTTTTTTAGTAGGTACTTATTGTTACAAACCCTATTTTTAGTTGTTTAATTTTCATTGTTATAAATAAAATTATGCTAACTGAAATAAGCCAGATACAGAAAAAAGATTGCATGATTTCATCTATATGCGGGAAAGTTTAAAAATCAAATCATGAGCCAGGATTGGTATCACAAGCCTATAATCCCAGCACTCTGGGAGACTAAGGCAGGAAGATCACAAGTTTGAGCCCAGCCTGGGCAACTTAGCAACTTAGTGAGACCCTGTCTTGAAATCAGAAATGGCAAATCAGAAATGGCAAGGCCCCGGGTTCCATCTCTAGTACTGAAAAAAAGAAATTACAAAGTGAACAATACAGTGGTTTATGAGAGGGGAGAGGAAATGTAGAGATATTGGCTGTAGGATATAAAGCAGCAAATAAGTAGGATAAACAAGTCTAGACATGTAATATATGAGACATTAAAATTGTGCTACATGTAAAATTATGCTATATTCAGGATTTATGCTAAATGAATAGATTTATAACTGTTATTGATACACAAAAATGATAACTGTTTGAGATGAGATGTATGTTAACTTGCTTTATACCACCTACATTTATCCTATAACATCATGTATATACCTTAAATATACATAATAAAATTTATTTTAAGAAACAAAATCTGTCCTTTAAAAATTCACAAGAAACTGCCTATTTTTAAACGTACATCCTTGAAAATGCCCTATGATCTCAAAAGACTGACATGCAGAAAAATCAAATTTGTTTGAATAGTGCTAGGACTATATTGATAAACATCTGTAAATGTCTGGGGCAAAATAAAAGAAGTCACCTATAAAAATGGCTGTTCCAAGAGGCAATCTGGGTGAACAGGAAAAGAGATACAATAATGAGCTACTTGTCCCTATTTTATATTGTTTTGTTCTTATCCTTTTGCTGTTTCTGTATTTTGAACCACATATATTAATTTTTAATGCTACTTTATAGTTGATTACTAATAAAGTACTTTACATATGTGTATATAATTGAAGTCAAGTGTCAGTATCATGCTTAACAAGCACACACCATCAAGTAAAAACAAAAAGACAAAATACTGTTATCAAATTTATTAGTTAGCATTTTTTGCATGTTAACCAATGCATTAAAAGTGAAAATGATGCTGGCCATGGTAGCACACACCAGTAACCCAGATACTTTGGAGGCTGAGGCAGGATGATAGAAAGTTGAAAGCCAGCTTGGGCAACTTCACAGGACCCTTCTTCAAAATAAAAAATGAAATAAAATAGGTTGGATATAGCTCAGCACGCCCTGGGTTCCTAGTACCACAAAAAATAAATAAAAAAAAATAAAGCGATACATTGTTATATTCATAGATAAAATGTCTCTGATTTTAGCAAAAAAGAAACTCAAAAGGTACTTACAAGTCATTAGATAATTTAGCCAGGTGGCTGATTATAAATTTTATATACAGTAATTCATAATATTTTATCACACTTATTTTATATGTTCAATTAACATGCAATTATTGAGAAATATTAAAATAAATAAGACTATATCAGATAAAAAGTTAACATCCTTCTTTCTACTGCTCCAATCCTTCCCATAATCTTACAACCCAAATTCGATTATAATCTCTACTTTACCCATATGAAATTAAGTATAAATAATAAAATTAAATAAGTTAGATAAAGCCATGGCTAAATATGGCTTAATTTTTAAGTAAAATAAAAATCTTTCTAAGCACATCACAAATATCAGAAGCTATTAGAGAAAAGAGCAACAAAATTTTCTACCAAAGCATTAAAGTTTTCTGTATGAGAAATGTTATAAATATAATGTCACTACAGATACAAAACTGGGGAAAATATTTCTAACATTAATGACAAAGAACTGGTTTCTCTGATATAAAAAGGTTCTTAGAAATAAAAAAGGACAACCTCTAGAAAACTAAGCAAAGAAATTATCAAATAGTTCACTGAAAAGGACATAAAGAGATCAGCACATTTCACTAATAATTAACATTTTGCCCTATTTGGTTTTTCCTTTTACCTATCAATTCATCCCTAATTTCACGCACAGCCTTACTTTTTTTCTCAGCTCATTCTCCTCTAGCTGTTGTCGTTTTTTCTCTGGGGTCATTGGTGTCACTGGCTTCCCTTTCACTTTCTAAGTTTCCTTTAACAAGATTTAACTACTGCGACCCATTAGAGAAATAGGAAGCTGAATTAGAGTGGCGATTTAAGTGAAATGATTTAGGTGTGAAAGATTAATATGTTAAGTACTGTATGGTTTCTCTGACTTGGAAAGCCCAGAACACATTCTATAGAACCACATGAAGTGATAGCTCAAGTTGGGGGATGGGATAGAGAGGGGGTGGGAGGGTCAAAAATGAGAAGGGATTGTAAAGTCGATACTATACATATGTGGATGGAGTACCCAAATTCATTGTAAACACTATGTATTACATATGTATATTAATAAAAATAGTGGGGGGAAATAAAAAGGTCAGCACACTCAACACCAACACCAACACCAACACCAACAGACCAGCAACATTTGAGATGTGAATGAACCAGCCTGGCCTAGTCACTGCATTCTGTCTATGAGTGCAGCAGTCCCCACAGATGTGTTGCACACTTACTATAGGCAACCTTTAAAATAACCACAAAAATAAAAGGCAACAAGCACATGCAAGTGCCCATAATTATAATAATAAGCACAATTATAGGGTACATGTCAAATGAATGAACACTTGACAGCCTGGCAAAGATTAAACAGTTGGTGGAGCCAGTGTTGGTAACAGTTTGAAAAAACTGCCATTCTCCTCCACTACTGGTAAGGTAGAGTTGGGCAACATTTGAAAAGTTGTTTAGCAAAATGAATCCAACGTTATATGCATATGTATTAACACTCAAAAATCCTACTTCTAGGAATTTATCCTAAAGCAAGGCTTAAAATAGGCAAGCGTGTTCATAGAAAAATTGTAATAACAAAAACTCAAAATCATAGGTGTATCAGGAATACGCTGGTTCAATACATATACTACAGCCGTATAGTATTAGATTATACCCTTTAGATGCTTATAAGCCTCTAGATAAACATGCCCATACAAAGATATCTGAGTTACTTACATATACATGTCCCAACAGACACATGTATATATGTGTACAGGCAGACAATTCCCAGCTTATGGTGGTGGAACTTCACAACTGAAAAAATTTTTAATGGTGTATTCAGAGAAAAGTTTTCCTTGGATTTTGAATTTTGGTCTCTTACTGGACTAGTGACACACAGCACAAAGCTCTCCGGGCGTCAGAGACTAGCCCGGCTCCCACTCGGCGTGTGTTCCACAGAGAGCCGACCAGCACCCCGCAAGGTGACTGCATTTCTGCTTCATGATATTTTCAACTTCTGATGGATTTACCAGGATGTAACTACATTAGAAATTGGGGAACATACGTGCACACACTTATACCCACAAAAAAAAACCCCTAGAAGAATACTAGAAATGTGTTAAGAATTACTACTCTAAAATGCAGAACAGGGAGCTGGGAGAAGACAAGAGTCCTACTTCTCATTCTTCATTCCTCCACGTTGTTTGATATTTCTACCATATGTCATTATTTATACAGAAATGTTATATCTATGAAGGAAATAAAGGAGAGAGAATTTCAAGGGTTTTTTAGGATCTAGTTTTCAGCAAAAGAACAATTTTATGTTCTTCATACCCAAAATTATCATGGTTGCCAAAAAAGGCTCGTCTCTAAGATAAGTAGTACTAAAAATTCCACTTACAGGTTAACTTATTTAAGCATATATTTGGCTGCTAAATCATCATGGCAGATACTTCGAGATGTAAACATCCCACATGAGCCATTTTAAGGTAATTTCTGAGACAGGCAGATGACAAGCAACCTCTGTACTCACAATTTTTCTGACCAACATCTAATTTTCGTGGCCTAATCATTTAGCAATCTGGGACTTACCAAAGAAGCACTTATCCAAATATAGAGATATAGTTATTTCTTGACTTAAAAGAACAAAACAACAAAAATTTTCTTGGCCTCATATATAAGTCCTCAAGTATCAAAAAGATTGAATGTTCTCAAATGTGGGCAAAAGAATGCAACTGTATACAAATTTTCATTTTTTTTTATTTTTATAGCTAATTGTAACTCCTTTATCTGATAGTAAAGCCTGAAAGGTTTCTTGCTATTCATCATGGAGAATGTGTCCATTAGGCACTCTTCAGTAAATTGAATCTTGGATTCTTTTTGTTTCCATTTCAGTCAAGAGCCTGTATCTGAGACTATCTAAATGAAAATAAAGGACATTTCTCTGGTCAGTTTATCCAATTCTACCCCTGTGCCAAGTCTGATCTCTAGAAACCACATGGACCTTAACAATAAGGCCCTGTTGCTTCCAAAATGTAGTAGACACTGAGATTCACCATCAATGTTCTTCTGCAAGGAGGCCTTCTTCTTTTCTGGCTCCTGGTTCAGCAATTTCCTCAGTTGCAGACCACAATCTGGCCTACTCTTTCACAGCAGCTAACCCAGACATGGATGAATTGAGGCAGAGGGGAAAGGTCTTGAGTGTTTATGATAAACCACTTGAACTCTAGAACTCTTTAAGGAGCTCATGAAGGTTACTGAACCTACATCACATTTTTACCTTCTTTCCCTGCTCAATCCTGCTTCCTCTCCTCCTGTCCATCAGATGTCCATCCCGAGGACACACCAAGAAACTTTCTCAATGCCACACTGTTTCAGAGTCTGCCTCCTAGAGAATCCAGACTGTCAGCAGGAGTCAACTTATCAACATCGCTCTGTGTTTCATGTACCTAGTAGAGGACAAAGACTGCTTTTATTTTGTAATTCATTAATACACCATGGCAGCTTTCTTAAGGCAAAACAAGAGAGACAGAAGCAAGCCTGGTACCTAAGAAGCTTTAGAAAGACGTGCTTCTGTAAAGAGATTGGCGCGCATCCCAATTTGGGCAAAAGGGGCCAAGAATAGGAACAACTTTAATAAGTAAGATTCTACAGTGATGACAGATATGAAGCAGAGATCCTTGGGGATGTCAGCTCGAAGGTAAAAGGGCCACCAAGGACTATAATTCCAGAAGTAGGATGCAGGCCCAGAGAGGGGAAGAGCAAAAGCAAGGCTGAGCCTGGCCGGGCTTGGATTTGGAAGAGGATCTCGGGTACTACATAGGAACTGAAAAGGTGTGTGATACAGCAATTCCACTGTAGATACATATCTGAAAGAAATTAAAAAACAATATTTGCATATTTGTGTTCAAAGCAGCATTTTATACAGTAGCCAAACATGGACGCAACTGGCATTCAAGACCAATGAACAGATAAAATATTGTATACACATACAATAAAATACAATTAAGCCTTTAAAAAAGAAGAGAAATTATGGCACATGCTATAACATGGCTGAAACTTGAGGATATTATGTTAAGAAAAATAAGCCAGTCACAGAAACACAGATGGTCCTAAGTGAAATGCTAAATGAACTATATAGTTCTGCCTTACCTCAAGTACCAAGCAGTCAAATTCATAGAAAGGGCTGGGGAAAGGCAAAATGCTGGCGTTTGCCAAGGCAAAAGGAGAAGTTCTGTAAAGGTATAGATTTTCAGACTTGCAACATGAAAAGGGCTTTGCAGTTGGATATTCATGATAGCTGCAAGCAATGCAAACATACTCAATGGCCCTGGAAAGTACACTTGAAAATCGCTAAAATGCTAAATTTTATGTTGGATATAAATATTTTACCACAATTTAAAAAAAAAATACCGGTTAGTGAGTAATCAAACATTCATAACCCTGTACAAGACTGAGGGATGCAGATAACTCATAGGATAGCAAAAGAGAGAAGAAGAATCATAGAATAATAGGCCTCGTAATGGAAGAATTTGTGAGTGCTTTGGTAGCCCAAGGAAAAGAGGGAGACGATACCGCTGTACTTTAAAAAACTAGTTATGACCTGGATATACTTACCAACCAACCATTTCTAGCTAGGTCACTTGCATAGAAATTATATTTCTTGTGAGAAAAATATCCAAGAGCAAGATCTGCCCAGTGGCACAAAGGCTATATTCCTTATTCAGAATGAGAAACAGTAAAAGATGTTCCAGAATGTAAGTCACAACCATTTCTCATGGATCTCCTCAGGTAGAAGCAAGATTCAAATATCCTTTCAGCAACACTAATTGCCTAGATTTTGTGACTTCTCTTTGATTTACAAACAATTCTTTCCCTAAGAACAGGTTTAGCTTTTTATTTACTTTAAAGTTTATTCTTTGCACAAGAAACTAGCCAGTTTTATAAACCAGTGTTTATTAAGCTTTGATATGCACTCAAAACACCTGGGGTTCTTAACAAAGCTGATTTCAGTAAGTCTGATCATCACCTGAAATTCTGCTTTTCAAGGAGTCTCTGAAAGAGGATGAGCAGCTGGCCTCCAGGCCACCCTTTGAAGAGCAAGGTCAAGGACAAGGCCTGCTGGGGCTATCCATCCTCTGTGTCTCTTGCCATCACGGCTCCACACACATCTGCTCATGGGAGCTGGTTAAAACTCAGTTTGTCTGCCCAGCAACACTGAGTATAAACTCACAGCTTTGGTCAAAGTAAAAATGTCTTAAGAGAGAGAGAAACCCCTGTTAAGTTTGGGTGAAGCTTTGTTTCTCATTATAGGGCTTGCATGGGAAGCTTTAGGGTAGGGTTAGTTTTGAGTTCATCAATTGTTCACTCAAGGAAAATTAAGGGTTGCCTAAGTTTGACAGGTACTTAATTGTGCAACAACAGAAAAGGGGCTTGGTGCCCCCTTCCCTAGCCCATTATAATTATGTCCTTGTGTAGCCTTCTGCTTCTGAAAGGTTGCACAGGGAAGCTAAATGTTTTAAATGTTGGGTTTTAAAATTTTTAATTAATGAAATGAATCACAATATTTTATTTGGTTACAGCCCCTCAACAAGAAAAATCAATCAAAAAAGGGACAGCTTCTTCCTCATGAATTTGCATAATGAAAATGCTAGATAACTTGCAATTCTCTGTTCATTTGGACTTATTAAATGACTAAATATTATTAAATCTAAATGAATTGATTTAACCTTGTGAAAACCCATATTGTGCAACGCCAAGCCATACCAGCAGAAGAGCCTCCTTGAAGATGATCGTTTCAGGAACATATTATGTACACTTTAAGACCACACCAATACGTCTAGGAATCAAAGATTGCCATCATGCCCCCACCCTGTAAGGGGATTGTCCCTACGGGGCACAGAGCTACATCCCAGCCCTTTTTAAGTTTTGAGGTAAGATCTTACAATTCTCCTGGGTTAAAGCACACGGTCTTCCTGCCTCGGCTCTGAGCAGCTGAGATTACCAGCTGCTTGCTATTATACCCAACAATAACTGGTTTTGATTCATACAGTTTTCATCAGTCTTTGTGTATAACAATTTTTAAATCTTTGCATCATGCTTGAGAATTGCAAGAAAGTAAAAAGCCACCCAAAGATCGTTAACTATTGTACTTGTTTTTCCACTTTGGAAGGTGAAGCAGAAACTCACAGCCCAATTCTCTATCATTAAATTGTACTTTTCCTTCCATTTTTTCCTAATCTTTTGGTCAGGCTGTCATCAAAATCACTGTCCAATCCAACATACGTTTAAATTCAGGCTTGGAGACATGGCTGAAAATAAGGTATCAAGATACGCATGTGGCGTTAATCCAGTCTCCCATTTTCCCCTAAAACAAATCTGGTTCCAGAAAAGCCCACAAGAATGTAGTGAATTCCTGTGTGACTGCAGATCTCACTAGCTTTCCTTGTTAATCCTTGAAAACTCTTCATGGGGCCAACCAGCTGAAAGAGCGCCACGTGCTCGCCCAGTTGCCCGATAGCAGCTTATCACTGGGATATTCTTTTTCTTTTCTCTCTGTGACTTTAACTGAGATGATGTTTTAATCCAAGTCTGCCATTTCTTTCTAGCTCATCATGCAAATAATTGATTTTATAGGGTATTAAAGGAAATAAGCCACCCAAAAGGCAATTATGCAGAGGATTGATGAAATCTGAAGAGGATCCGCTGCTCTCCCCTTGCTTCCTTTCTCTAGATTTCTATAAGAATCCATCTGTCAGGTTTAGAACCTGAGGGACAAGCAGAGGGAGGGTATTGTGGTTTAGACTTCAAATGTCCCCTAACAGCCTCACGCATTTAGATCTTGTGGATTATGTGTGGAACCATGTGCTGTTGGGAAATGAGGACCTCGTCTGGAGGGGTGGATTATGGGTAAGTGGACTGGATGACAGGAGTGTGGATTGGATTACAGGTGTGTGGTGAGAGCTTACACCTGAAAGAACACTCAGGCTGGACCCAGAAGGAGCAGATCACTAGAATGGGACCTGGAAGGATATGTGCTGCTTCCTGCCTTCCTTCTGAGACTTGACTTGACTGGATTTGACTTGGCTTCTACTTTACAATGCTGTGAGAAGCATCCTCCAACTCTGCCCCCACCATGTGCTTCCACTGCTTTGCTGCTCATGAACAAACTGCGACTTTCTGAAACTGTGAAAAAAATTACCTTTGGTGGCCCACAGACTAGAGGAACTATCGTGTGTGATCCTGAATTGCTCTTTAAGTAACCAAACTATTCCCATCAAAAGTCCTCCTTTGGCTGTGGTGGCATGTGCCTATAAACCCAAATACTAGGTTTGGGGGCAGGGAGGGTTGAAAGTTTGAGGCCAGCCTGGGTAATATAACAAGACTTCATCTCAAACAAAATAAAAAGATTTGGAGAGGTAGTTCAATGTTGCCTGGGATCAACTCCCAGTCACCCTCAGGTCCTCCCCACCAACACACAGAGTCCCCGTAGGTCTCCCTTCTTCCCGTGTTCTCTGAAGTGTGGAACACCATGACACCATGGAAGGGTAGTCTTCTACTTGCTCCTGCCTGGGAACATCTTAAGAGCCACATTTCTCCTGAAGGAAACTCAGGTGCTGACAGATGCTTCCTGGATCAGACAAGGAGCCGGTAGATGGCCTTATAGGGAGGACAAGAACAACACTGGAAGATTCCCTTTCTTGCCTTGGTACAGTCCTAATCATTTGTCAAAACTAGTTGTTGATTTCTTGACTAAATCAGCTAAACTGAAAAATAAAACCACAAATTCTGTTTTTCCAGCTTTCTTACTGCCTTTACTTTTCAATTGACCATTTTCCTCCCTGTGACTATAAAAATTTCCAGAAATATTTTTCTCCTTTCTCTTAAAAGCCCAGGGAAATATCTTCAAATCACAACCAGGAACTAGCTAAACACTACCTTTATCTCCATCTTCTATCAGCTTAATAAAAGTTAGGGGTCCACAAGAGTCTCTTCCTACATATATATTTTTTCCATTGTGAGGTTATTCTGTTGAAGAGCCTCGGTTGGCATTAAATCCAGGCCTTCCAGAGCTGCTGACCTCTGCAGTCCAACGTCCTTCATGCTGCCTCCATGGGCTTGGCCTCAGTCCCTAAGATCCCCAGTGCCAGTGCTGAAGGCTCCCTTGGCTGTCCCATGCCTGCCAACACCAATCCCCAGTACTGCCAGAGAAACCGCAGGGCCCCTCCATGCCCTGTCCTGGAGACCCAGCACATTTCCTCTGTATATACCCACAGCAGGAGAGGAGGGGAAGAGCATTTTGGGGGCCTGAGCCTGGGTTCTTCCTACTTTTCTGCCGTTGAATTGCCAGAAAGGCCCAAAATACCAAGAAAGGAGAGAGAGAAAATACTAGAAAGGACAGGAAGAGAAGTTTTCCTTGAAGAGCATTTGGTAAAAGTTGTGTTCCCCTTATGCATGAGGCTTAATGCATGTGCTTTTCAGGTATTCTATTCAGTCAACTCAGTTCTACATTCTGATGGCTGAGAAGCCCAGGAAAAAAAATCTTTAAATTCTAACAGTATTGTTCACAAACGCACAGAAAACAAACCTAGGCATTAAACAACCGTTGAGTAGTCTTGCGCCTTCTCTGCTATCAGCGTCACCTCAGAGAAGAATACAGTTTAGACGTGTTCCTGGAAGCTGGAAGCTGCTCTTCAAAGGAGGCATGGTGAAGGAACGTTCTGAGTTAGAGAAATGTTACCTGGCCAATAAGCCGCTGGAGGTTTAAGAAAACATGATTTTCCTCTTTCCAAAAAGTTTTCTGGAACATATTTATTCTATTGTATGAACTGAAGTGTAGACTGGTTCTTCAATTGAAAACAAAGCCAATTAGGATTTTTTTAAAGCTGGGTATGATAGTGCAGGCTTGTAATCGTAGCACTCTGGGAGGCTGAGGCAGGAGGATTCCTAGCTCCAGCCCAGCCTGGGCAACCCAGAGACATAGCAAGACCCTATCTCAAATTGAAAAATCAAAAGCAGCTGGAAACATAACTCAGTGCATGCCCTGAGTCCCGTCATTTTAAAGTCCTTATTTTTTTAAACATGACATTTAGTGTAGATTTTATGGATTCCAAACTCTGTGAAACTCCTATTGAATATCATTCCACCCCTCAGCTCACTTTTGTTTTTATAATACATACTTAGTTGTGCGCCCAAACTATCAAAATTTAATTTTGAAAAGTAATATTTATACCATGTACTACAAGGCAAAATTGGAGATTCATAATGATTGTCATAAGAGAATAATCACATGAAGTCTGGATGTCTGACTAGACTGTTGCTCTGGGATTTGATCTGGACTAACATTTCCACCCCAGCTCCTCACCCTCTGTTCCACTCAACACCTCGTCCACTGAGAAGTCCCATAGCAGGGACTTCTCTAAAATGCTCAGAGACCACAGCCTGTATCTGATTGGTCTGTCAGTTCTTCATTCTCATGGGCCTTCTTAAGAAAAGATGCCAGCAATAGCATTTCTACAGGATTTCCAGGGCAGAAACCACAAGAATTCTCTTTATGGTATGGCAACTGTGCAACAATATGGCGTCATCTGGAAAATTACAATCATGGAGACAAATATCCTTCCCTTCGCCAATGGTTTCAAATAGACAGAATGTCACCCAAAAGTTACGCTTTCTTCTCTCTGAGGTGGAGGACTTTTGTTTGGAAAACTACCCGGGGGGTAATGATCTTACCTTTGGATCTCCTTAAGAATAAACATTCCCACACAAAAGTCCTCAGGCAATCTTCCAAGATTTTAGAAACTGCTCAAAGCATGCTGGTTGAAAGGAAATCATGTTGGACATACCTTTATACGTCTACCGAAAACAAATGTCTTTCTTTTACATGACATGACAGCAATTCGTACTTATTAATATAGTAAACTTCCCAGGATTCAAATTTGTAGATTAAAAAAAATTTTAGCATTATCATAACAGGTGCTGGTCATTGTGACATTTATTTTGGTTGATGTGCGTGCGTGTGGGGGGGGGGTGTGTAAAAGAATAATAGTCCTCAAGGAATGAGTGATCTAATGAGGAAATATTATATGGAGATTTTTAAGGGTTAAGAACATGTGAGCAAAATCCTAGAAGTGTAGGTAGGGAATTCCAGGGTACATCTGCTGACTTATAGCTGTATTTCTTGTGCTGACTCAGGTTGACCACAAAGAGATACTCACTGAACACTGAGGAGGGGGGGGGGGGGGCGCAGTGGGACAAAGGGAAGGGAAGGAAAGAACAGGGGAGGAAGAAGCAAACACAGCTCCCTCCACCGAGGCCCAAGACCTTTATTAACTATTAAAATGATGTCAGTCCTTGGCTTTCCCTGGACGAAAGACCTCCATCCTTGCCGATGAAGTCAGAACATTTTTTTTTCTTTGTGATAGCAAAAATGTTTTTGGGAGCTCCCACTGTCCATTCTTGCTTCTGAGCTCAGGGCATCTGCACTTCCTTTCTCCCCACACATCTCTGAGTGACCTCACAGTTATTAGCCATAAAATCTGTGTATGGATTTCCTGACTCTCAACTTCCACAGTGTCTCTGATTCTGACTGTGTTCACATAGGTTAGACACCTTGAATATTTCAAAGATCATAAATTAAAATTTCTTTTAATTTTAAAAAGGTCATAAATAAACCCAAAGCTGGCTTTTGTTTTCTTTTCTTTTGCTTTCTGATTTGTTTTTAGGAGACAGCCTTCCAAAGAAGTGAGTGTTCGTAATAAGAAGAAGATTACTTCTAATGTTGAACTTCAAACTTACCAATGGGAATATTTCCTGTACTTCTCAGGGCCCTTTAACCTCTCGCCCAAGTGGCTGAGGATTTATTAAGCTCTCACAAACAAAACTACGAAAGTCAAACTAATTGGAAAAAGTGCAACAACCACTTACTCACAAATAGAGATAAGTGATGCGAGAGAGGGCGGCAGAGAGGAAAGGACACAGAGAAAAGAGGGAGAGAGATAGAGGCAGAGGGAGAACAAGAGCCACTTTGGCTTCAGGGCCTTTCTGTGTGGAAAGGGTTTCCCTGTGTCCAGAGCCAATACATCATCTTGGCAGTTTCCCCAGATGTCCTCTGGAATCTCTGGGCAATGGCTGGTTGGACAGCAAGGAATGGCACCCTCTCAAGCTTTTACCTTGACATTGACCAAGAAGGAAAAGGAAGTTGTGTAGTGACGAAGATCCAAAACTATTAAGTAGCATAAAATGTATTTTCTGGCAAAAAGTTTCCTTCCACAAAGCAGCAGAAGGATGCTAACAGGGTGTGGAGAGATGGGATCAGCTTTTGAGTGGACCTCTGTGCACCAGTCACACTTCCCCACACAACACTGGAGACAGCGTCTGGCCGGCTTGGCACTTCGTCCTCCCACATCCCCCACTGGCAAGATGTTTCCCCTGCACTGATGGCCTCCAGCCACACCACTTTGGCCTGCGGTTTCATCACATCTTACAAACTATAAAGGGACCGGACAGCACTTGGATGAGATTAGGGGTCAATTTGGACTGGATTCAGGATGGGTTCAACAAGGCTTTGCGCAACTTTTTCCTCCATTTCCCTCTCCTCTTACTGCTTTACCCTTCTGGTCTTGGTGTTTTGAGCAGCCTTTCCCCACTCCACCCCCAGAACCAGAACAGCTTCTGTTTTTCTAAATTCTTCTTGTCCTTACCATATCCCAATGTCTTCCTTCCTCTGTCATTTTAATGTTTCCTCTCTTGTTGCACTTATATTTCTTTAAACCCAACATGAATTGGCTGCAAGCAAAATAAACAGATACAACTAACAGAATCATAAATCACCAAGTCAGAGAGCAAGATACTTCCCAATTCAGGAAACTATCTCCCCATTGGTTTCAGAAAAGAAGATAGAAGAGCAGAGATTCACTTAAATGTCCTTTTCCTGTAACATGTCTTCTGGGATTAAAAAGGAAATGTGATAGACAGATGTTCAGACTGAGCATAAATACAGTGACTCGAACTCTCCCCTGTATGTCTTATTTCACAAATGTGGAAAACAAACAAGACTCTTACACCTCGAAGGGTTGTGAAGAGATTCAGGAAAGAGCTTCTGTGTGTTTGAGTGCTTAACAACAGTCATACACCAGGGCTCACTAAAGCTATTTTTCAGCAGAAGCACATTTAAATTCTAACTCTGCTCACAGCAGGTAGAACACACACACATGTGCACAGAGACATACGAATTCACCATTCCAACTGCATAACACCATCTACCAAAAATGGCACTTTCATCCACCCAGCTGTGAAAGCCACACCCTATTGGTCATCAAACTTGTGTTTGCTATACCACTCAATACTTCCTTTTTTTTTTTTCCTATTCTGTCCCAGTGACACCACCTGAGGGTAGCTCAGAGATTGTCAAACCCTTTCTGTAAATGACCAGATAGTAAATACTTCATGTGACAGTCTGCCCAACTATAGAACTCTGTCACACTACTCAAGAGCAGCTGTAGACCCTACACAAACCAATGGTTTGGCCAGATCTGGCCCCATACAGATTTTGTTCCCTTTCAATGTTTTAGCCCCGTCGACCGTGCCCCAGAGTCTGACATACTGGAAGTATCCTATGGATATTTACTGACCCAAAGAATTGTTTTCTGGTAAAGACTCTTAAATTAATATACATTAATATCATTTGGAGTCCTTCTTAATAAACTTTTTTTAGTCGGAAAAAATAAATAGATCTGCATTCAGACATAAATTAATATGGAAACAAATTTAAGGTAAATTGAATGTGCCTTTACAAGGCCCAGAATTGGATTCATATCAAAGGTTCTTGTAGACAAAATGATTCAAAAGAATAAGCTGTTTATATCTAGAAAGAAAAACTGAGCTGAAGGAATATCTCAGCGGTTAAAGTGCTTGCCTAGCAAATGCTAAGTACCGAAATTCGACTTACCAGCACCACATAGCTGGGCATGCCTGTAATCCTAGCACTTGGGAGGCTGAGGCAGGAGGATTGTTGTGAGTTCAAGGCCAATCTGGGCTATGTAGTGAGCTCAAAACCAGTTCGTACTGCAGAGTGAGACCCTGTCTCAAAAATAAAACAAGGAAAGAAAGAAAGGAAAAGAAAGAAAGAATAAGAAAAAAGGAAAGAAAAAAATTACAAATATAAAAACTAATAAAGGCATTCATGAAGCAGCAACTTGTTGAGTTCTACTTTTGAGGCATCACCAGTCACTGTACTTCTGTCAACTGGAGTTCAGATTTCTTGAGTACAGTTCCTAGTTATTAACTAAGAGAAAGAAGCTCTATAAAAAGCCAAATGATTTGGTATATCAAAAATAGTCAGACTTGCAGAACCAGAGAGTAGAATGGTGGTTGCCAGAGGCTGGGGGAGGAGAAAAGAGGGAGGTATTAGTGAAGGGAAACGGAGGAGAGTAGTGGGTGATAGAGAGCTAACGTGCAGCACGAAGCCAGGCATTCACACCGCTGCTTGGCGTCCTCACTGGCTCACTAACAGGCAGATCCTACGCTGAGCATTCTTATCCTATCCTAAGTTACAATAATGGTAAATAAGAGCAAGAGGGAACTTCAGAAGCAATCGTGTGCTCATGGCACCAATTCTGGTGATGTTTTCTTGCATCTAGACTTGTCTCCAAACTCATCAAATTACATACATCAATTATGTACAGATTTACATGTAAAAAATCACAATTCTAACCCAAAAAGTCAAATGAAATAAAATGCAAAATAATCACTTCCCTCCTGAGCTATTGCTGAGCACCTTACCTTCCAACTGTTACCACTACGAGCCCTCTCAATCCCAGCATTGTGTTTTACCGCACTTCCACGAAGGTGTGAAAACAGACATCACTTCTGAAGCTTCACTGTGCTCCTACCACATCACTTGCCTAGTGTAAGACACTTTTGTTCCAGAGAGATGAACTATCTTCTAACTGTATTTTCTATATTTCCCTTGGGTGTTTTGATCCTGCTCATTCCTTACATCTTATTATTATTCTTAGCTAATTAGTTTTCCAATCTGTTTTTCCTAGAAACAAATTTAACAGGTATTCACACCAAGTTGGGGCATTTAACAACTTTTTCTCAGACCACGCCCAAAACCACCACCACCTCATAAAATGGTGTTGCCATTACCTTCTCCCCATCCAGTCTATTTTCAGCTTTGCTACTTATTCTGAGTTAGACACGTTCTAGCCGGATCTTTCTATTTCCATCTCATTAGTGTGTACACAGCTCCATGTTCTGCTTTCCCACTTCTTTCCAGGGCAAGATACACAAGAAAAGCCTTTCTCAGCTCTGTCTTCTTCCTAAAATGTCACAGCTTGGCCTAAACCTCCTTGGCTCTACATATAGTAACATACAAACAAAAAATATCCTAGACAAGCTCGAGTGGGTGGTACAGGCCTGTAATCCCAGCACTCTCGGAGGTGGAGGTCGGGGGACCAGAGTTCGTGTCTAATGGGGTAATTCAGTGATATAGTGAGGCCTTGTCTCAAAACCAAAAATACAAACTGACTAGGGTTGTGCCTCAGTGTGAAAGCCTTGGGCTCAATCCTCAGTACCACAAAAAATTAATTAGTTAATTAATTAATTAATCAAAATGCTAGATATCATTTAGCACCCCATATTAAAATTTAAAAATAATAATAAATCTAAATAACATATCTTCTAGAAAGAAAGAAAGAATAAAGAAAAGGAAGATAGAAAGAAATCATTTAG
Organism: Ctenodactylus gundi; assembly: GCA_004027205.1. Classification (NCBI taxonomy): domain Eukaryota; kingdom Metazoa; phylum Chordata; class Mammalia; order Rodentia; family Ctenodactylidae; genus Ctenodactylus; species Ctenodactylus gundi. Next base: position 289,835 of record PVKB01001627.1, read on the forward strand.
GCTTGAGCCACAATTCCCAATTTGAACCCATTCTGGACCAAATGAACTAGCATTTCCTATTCTCTAGATGGTAAGATAATTCTGAAAAATTAATCTTCTAAGATGTTACTCAATTATTTTATTTGATTCCAATATATTCTTTGTTGTTTGATTTTTCATTTTTGTGTCAAGTTCCTGCTGTATAGTCCAGGCTGGTCCTGACTCTCTGTATAGCCCAAATTGGCCTTGAACACAAGGCAATTATCCTGCCTCAGCTTCCTATGTGCAAGGTTTACAGGAGTGCACCACCACATCCAACTTATATGGTTCTGAGGAATCAAACTCAGGTTTAATATATTCTTCTAAACCATATTTTATTTCTGAGTGACTCTAATGCTCTGCTCAAAAGCACGATAAATTTTGATTTGAGCTTACATAAAATACATTAGGCACAAAACAAGGAAGAGAATTAAATGCCTCCTCAACACATCTCAAAGGTATCTATCTTGTCCAACGTCTACCTCAAGGAGTAGATTTTGACCAAAGTTAGGTCTGTGGGCCTGGTCTTTTTCAAAAGATCACATGGCCTTGGGAAGTAATATGGATATTCTTTGGTTTTTTTCCCCTCAAGAAGAGTCATAAATCTTTGTCACCATGTTGTCATCTAGTACATATGACAATTCATACTAAGTGCTTGCTTTGAATGTACTGCAGGCTCAAATATTTAACTCTTACTTCTGACGGACGTAATTCAGTAAGAAGCTGGGCCAGCGTGGATAAATAAAACTTTACCTCTGTGGAATGTAACTGATGAGGCAGGGAGGATGCAGGTCCTGAAAGAGCAAAGGACGCTGAATAACAAGGTCACTCATCCATTTGCAAAGGGTTGCATATAGCCCCGGAAGTTCATGTGTTGGAATGTAAATCCCCAAATTCATATATGAATGATATATTACGGTGAGGCACCCTGTAGTAGGGTTTATAAGATGAGGAAAGGAGAGCCAACCTGGTACACTTTCCACACAGTGTCTTCTGCTATGGTAAGACACAGCAAGAAACTTCTCGTCAGATGCCAGCCCCTTGATATGTACTCCTAGTCTCCAGAACTGTGAGTTTTCCATTATGTATGTTACCTTGTCTGTGGGATTCTATCACAGGAGCACAAAAAGTGGATGAACACATAGCTCGATTTCTCATGAGACATCTTAGCCTAGATTACCTCTGTCAGTTCCTCAGCTCCAACCTTTCCATCTGTCTGAGGTAGAGGTGGTCTTGGACTCAGCTCTGCAAGGAGCTTTAAGGAAAATAAAATTAAGATGGTTAACAACACTTGAATTCTCAACACATAACTCCTTTTTTAAGAAATAGAAGTTCAAAATCCAGGACCTTCCAGCTGGTCTGAGTGCAACTGTTGTGCCCTGAGTCCCTGCCATTCCTTTGAAACAAAAAACAAAGCAGCAGTAATAAAAATAAAAGTTGTGCTTGAAAAAAATGCTTGTTCCTTCCCACTCATGTTTATGTATAAACCAAACACCAGCAAAACAAACTGGTGGTTAAGCTGGCATTTTAGTTATGAGCCATTGCATTAACCAAACAAGTGAGGGGTACCCACAGGCATCTCTTTTCCATGCTGCTGGATGGCAGGAAGGCCAGGTAGACGTCCAGGTGTCTCACTGCTCACAAAGAGGCCTGCAATCTCCACATTTCTACAGAGATTTATCTTAATGAAAAGCATAAGAAAGTCTAGCAACTTAGGAGGAGAAATTCCTCCTAAGCTCAGGCTCCAAAATACGTTGGAGAGAAAGAGTCCAAGGCTGACTTTATGACTGGCTAATGCTGTTTTAAATCCCTGTTCCCCACTCTGGTCCTTTAGCCTCACCGACTCCCAGCTTACCTCACCAGCCCTTCTCTCTTATGAAAAGTAAGCAGGGGTCAGTGCCTCTTTGAAACCTGTTCTCTCTGAGGCTGCTTTTGTCTGTAAGCCATTGCAAGAGGGGATTTCCTAACTGACTCAGGAAAATGCAGCTCAAGAGGATGACACCCTGTCATAGTATTACTAGTTCCAGAGGGGTTGCAGAGAAAGTCTGACTACCTGTGGCCATCCACAACCGGCTTTTGAAAACAGCTTCTTGAACTTAAGTGAGGCAGCTGGAAGATCGTGGCCAGCAGTAGTCTGGGGAAGGCACCTGTGTCACGGCAGATGCAAGAAGAGATGAAGGACGAGGGCTCAGAGGAAGTCAGAGGAAGTCAATCTGTGGTTTCCATTGGCCTAACCAGTCTCATGTGGGATAAGAAATCAATGGAAAAATGATCCTTCCTCAGTTACTTTTGTTTTTGTTAAAATTTCTCTTGGAAAAATTAGACATCTGGACTGCTTTATGGAAATAGTTGTTATGGTCACTGGAAAAAAATTAGACATTTTTTTCGTAGAGTTTGAATCAGTTGTCAGGAAAGATTGGAGGACGGAAAGCCCAAACACAGGATGGTTGCTTCACTCGCCTTCAAGTGTTCGGAAAACAAACCTTTCAGAGAGTATATCGTGGGTCGCTGGACTCATAAGCTTTAGCTCTGGTCTTCAGAAACAGCCTTTTAACACTTGTCTCCGCCAGGAAGGCCCAGCCACCCCCAGCCAAGACAGAGCCACCCTGGCCTAGGCTGGGACGGTCCCTTTTTGATTTGAAGTTGGTTGGTTGTGTTGCTAAGTTGCTGGCACCATATATATATATATATATATATATATATATATATATATGTATGTATATTTTTTTTTGTAAAGTTGATAGTTTGTATTTGGGAAGAGGTGAGAAAAACAATACGTTGAAGCTACTTTTACCATCAATACCTCTCCTCAGTGGAGTATATTTCTAAAGGGAGATGTATTTGGGGAAAATATTACATCCCCTCACAGTCGTTATTTTTGAAAAAAGGTTATGGAAGTTGGTGTCATCTTTATCCTCTATTACTATACTCATTCATCCTGAGACCTCAGTCTAAGGAAAAGGGGGAGTCTTTGAAGAACTCTCTAGTGGAAAGGGCAGTGTTTTCCTAACTAAGGCAGAGCTCCGGACTCCCAGCAGATCCAAAGCCCAAGCTCTCTCTTGCAAGTTGATTCTAGAGCTTGTTTAAGAGCTGGAGACATAGTGCTTCCACCCAGAGCTGAGGAGAAAATGTCACCAATAAGGTCCGTGAAGATGGGGACACATTCATTCTGACTGCTGCTTCTACTTCCTCCCATGAGTGCACAGTGACCCCCTGAGCCTGAGCTGCCCATGGTCAGCCATGGGCCAAAAATATTAAGTGGAAAATTCCAGAAATAAACAATTCACAAGCTCTAGGTTACATGCTGTTCTGAGCAAAGTGTGATAAAAATATTGCTCCACAACCTTCAGGTGAGTCATCCTTCCTTGGTTTGTCCGCACTACCCTTCCCAGCCAGCAGCCAGTGATATGTAGCTGTCTTTGTTACCAGATTGACTGCCTGGTAGCAACATGCTTCCTCACAGGAGTTCTTAATTTACTTAGCAACGGCCCCAGAGCACAACAGCTGTTAGGTTGGCAGTTCAGATATGCCGAAGAGAAGACGGAGATGGAAGAAGGCAGAGAGTGCAAAGTGACAGGTAGGACCTTCTTCTCCTGCTTGCCCCTCCCCAGCACAGTGCCAGACTGTAGCTCCTGGAGAATTAGCACCAGGCCCTCTCCAGCCACCAGCACGATTATCTTCCGGGGCCTCATCAGCCACCTAGAGTTGTTCTCCCACATTTACAAGATGGGGAGACCACAAAGGGGCTGTCACTGGAGGTGTAGGGCGAGATGGTCAGCAAGACAAAGGATAACATTAACGACTCACTCATTGGTGGATATGTGTCTGCTGAAGGTCCCAGAGGTGGTGGTCCCGAAGTCACAGTGGTCACTGATGTTAATATTGTCATGAGTCATCAATTGTAGGAAACAGCTTCAAAGAAGCCTTCAAGCAGCACATCAGAGATTACACAAAATCAATCAAAAGTCAAACTTAAGAAACAAAGACCAGAAATAGCAAATAAAACCTTTTAAGACAAGGGCTGGCAGAGCAAATCAAGCTCATCCTTGCTAATTTTAATTCTCCAGTTCTAGTATCAGCCCAAACATGAATCCAGCCAGCATGGCTGCTGTACTAGACTACCAGACAATGGGTGACCCCATTTATGATGTTCTCTAAGAATGGTTTTGAGATGAAAAGATGTTAACAAATTTGGCTGGCAGTTCCTTCGGAGCTATCACTTATCATTATAACTAATTGTTGCCACCTGCAGGACATCAAGATTTAAGACAAATGAGATTGATGTCATTTTGAGCACATCGTTTATTTTTACTGTGAATTATTTGGAGTGAAGACATCATTTCTATGGGAGGAGGGACATATCATATAGGTTATTTTAAAATAAAGTATATTTGAACCTTCTCAAGAAAATGCCTTTTAGTTTAATACATGTATAAATTTAATAAGTGAACAACTTTTGCTGAAATGCTCCAAAAGAAGCTCTGGCCTGGTCATAGACCCCAACAGAGAATGTAAGACTTTCTTCAGATAACTTCTGTGGCAGAAACTTCTTCTGGACCTGAATGTAAAATACAAGTCAGATTTTGAGTTGCCATGCATGGAAAGACCACACTCCTAGTGCCACACTGGAACTGCCACCTTGTACATTTCATTCCCTGGAAGCCGTTAACCCTGGAATAGATTACAAAAAGAATGAAAAGACAAACTGGGTTGGGAGAATAAAAATAACATAACAGTTGTTGACTTAATAAGGAAAGAAAAAGAAATTGTGAGAGGAAGCAGCTCACATCTATACCAGGAGCAAACGTCCTACCTGTGAAACTATGAAGAACAGAAATTTTTGCTAGTTTTGCTGAGGCATCTCATATTACAAAAGTTACAGGCACAGAATATTAGTTTTGATTTTGTTTGGCTTGGTTTTGAGACAGGGTCTCACTCTGTAGTCCAGGCTGGTCCTGAACTCACAATGGATCCCAGGATGACCTTGGACACAACAGCAATCATCCTAGCCCAGCCTCTTGAGTGCTGGGATTACAGGTTGAGTGCTGGGATTACAGGTGTGTCCCACCATGCCTGATTTATGTGGTGCTGAGGAATCGAACTCAGGCACTTAGTGCTTACCTAAGCATTTGCTAAGCAAGTACTTTAACCACTGAGCCATTCCTCCAGCTCCAGACACAGCACATTATGAGTGCACAGTTAATATGGGAAAAGGTGTTATCATTTGTGAATGGCTATATTGGGGAAAATACAGTGCATATACAGTTGGGCACTACCCTCAGTTTCAGGAATCCACCGAAAATCTTGGAGCAAATCTCCTGGGGGGTAAGGGCTATATTCTACGTAGTAAAGCTTGATAGTAATCACACAAGTTTAATTCACTCTGAGTAGTCAAAGCCAAAGAATCTTTTCTTTTCTTTGAAATCTCATCATTTATTTTTGTTTTTTACTTGTCTCTGAAACAGAAATGGCGGGAACTCTATCATCCCACATTTCTTATCTTATGTACTCTCCACTAGTCAATTTGAAATCATGTATATGACCAAAAATCTTTCTATTTATCTATTTTTTTTACCAGCGCTCTTAAATTCCTAGGATTTACTACTTCAGTTTCATCTCGAGGTATTTTCTTTTAATGTGTCTTATAAAAATATCAAATTCCCAGGTAAAACAACACCACATTAATGCTATTGATGTCTTCCCATAAGCTAAGATTGGCTAAGAACAAGTCACATGGAAAGGAACCAGGTGGAGTGAAGCCGGAAACAGGGCAACATGGAGGGGCCTAGCTCTGGAGTTCAAAGGAGCTGGGAGAAGGCCATGTGAAGGGGAGACCGAGTTGTGGAGATGGCCCAATTTTGCAGAACTTATATTTTGTAAGAGTGACACCTATAGTAGAACCTAGGTCTGCTCTCATCCACAGGGGATACACAGGAAACACTTGAACTTGGAAGAAAAGATTTTAGAACATTCAATACAGGATGTTGGGTGCCCTTTGCTCCTCCTCCTGCTTGCAGAGGAGTTCTTATATTTTACTTCACTTTTTCCTTTATATTTTTCCCAATAATGTCACATTGTACTTCACAAAAATCAACATAGAATTTTATTACACCTTTTCCCCTGAAAAGATGAGTGAGAGACTTTTTGATCCAGGTGTCTATGTCCTCTCAGTGCCTCTTGCACTTATGATTCCACATCTGTTTTGAGAGACTGAACTGGCAGCCCTGAAAGAAAACTGCATAGGATAATACCAAAAAACACGGCAGCAGATGAAAAAAAGACAAGTGGCTTATGCATTTTAGATTGCTCACCTCTAGAAGCCCGAGAGGAACAGAAAGGCCATCTTAGTGTGGATTCTCCCAGAAGCATATCTTGAGGCAGCATTTCCCGTAGGAGAATGGGCATGGGAGGAGAGAATGCAGTGCTGCAGTAATGCATGATTAAACACTTCCTCCTGTGAGCAACTGCAGTCAGTCTTGCTAGGCGGCCTTGGGAGACCGGGCAGAATGTGCTTTTAAGGCATCAAATTGAAGGATGAGTTATTCTTTTTCCTGTGTTCATCTAGCGTTCTTGGGCCTGCTCCAAGGATGTCCATTCCCTGGCATTCCTGGCCTGCCTCCTGCAGACTGAGAGGCAGAGAATCACTGGTGCTTGAAAGAGATGCGTGTGGAAGAGTGAGCACTAAGAAGGTTCAGCAAAAGGTGGAAGGCATACGAAAATCCCGAGCCAACTGGGCCCACCATTGTACCAAGTTCTAACCAGTAAGTTGATGATAGCATCTCAAACTCAACATGCCTTCAATTTTCGTCTCCCCAAAACCCACTTCTCTCATCCTTCCTAATCCAACTAATGGTGCCACCATTCAACGAGTCACTCAAGTTGGGAACTTAGAAATCACCTTGATGCCTCACTCTGTCGCCCCCCGTTAACGTGTCGTCAACATCTAGACAACAATGCTTCCCAGTGTGCATTAGTCCCTCTTGCTCCTTCAAGCTTCTCCATGGAGGAAATCCCTGATGTTCTGTCATGAGTTCTTACCTGTCCTATTACCACATCTTTCTAATTGGCCTCCTACTTCCATTTTCTTCCACTCTCCAAACTATTCTCTGTATTTCTATGAAAGTGACTTCAAAAGTTTGATGATTTTTCTTTGCTAAAGTCTTTCAATGAGCTTTCTTTGAAAGTTCACACTTCTTAATAACTATAGAAGGCTCCTGGCAATATTAATCTATTCCTTTGGCTAAATCTTTTGTTCCATCCCTCCTTTGTGTCAAGATTCATAATTGACGGTAACATAAATCAACTCTAGAAGACAGAAGAAGCACAATAATCTGGGTGTGGTAGTGCACACCTGTAATTTCAGCACCTTGGGAGTCTGAAGCAGGAGGATCACAATTTCAATTCTAACCAAGTCAACTCAGCAACTTAGTGCCCTATTTCAAGATTTAAAGAAAAGTTAATGGATGGTCTAGGGATGGAGCTCAGGGAAAAGGCCTTTGGTTCATCCCCAGTACTTCCCCCTCTTCAACAAAAGCACCATAATTTCATGAACATATGAAAAATTCACCACATCGCTGAGAAGGCCTAAGAACCAGCCTCAGAAGACAAGCAAAAGCAAAGGAAGGCCAGGCAATCAAAAATACTGTTTCCAAAGCAGCTCATGGAGAACAGGCAATACATCCAGCAAGTACAAGACACGCAGCGATTATTCAAGACAACCCTGGGCTCTGGACACTGCTGCTGGCTCTTCTGTCCCTGTCTTTCTCACAAGCTAGTTGTTTGCTGTCCTGCTACCACCTCCAGAATTAAATTCTTTTCTGCCTTTCTCATTTGTATCACGGTCCAGATTTCATACCATTAGAGTTCATGTGACCGACTGGATGCCACATCGCATTACTGACTGATGGGCTAGGGCAATAGGAGGTTGCTTCCTCAGCCTTAGAGTAACAACTGAACCCAGCTGCCCACTAAGGGTCATGAGAAAAAAAGAATAGAGGTCATTTGCTGGGTAACTGCTTAAAAAAATGATTGCTCATGAAAATACTTTTCATTCTTAAACTTAAAAATGAGAACAAAGGAAAATAGTATTTCTAACAGAATACTATTAGCAACTACATCTACATAGACACAAGTGAACCCAACTTTTTTCCAAAGGGGATGACTCAGAGTCACATTAGTATCCAATCTAATATTGATAGACCCAATTACGAAGTGTATGATATATGGAGTTGTGGAGTGAAAAGCAGCACTCTCAATACCATATCTTAGTTTCCTGAACTTCATCTTTAAACTTTGGAAGAAGTAATTCAATCCATTGATTAAGATGTGGTATGGCATGGCTAGACGTTCAAAAGACTGAAGAAGTTACAAGATATAGAACGTGGATGAAGGTAACTAAGGGGAAGCAAGAAAACTTACATGGTAGTAGAGCTAACCTTTGCTTGCTGGGGTAACCCCTTCCTCTGGGAGCTGCTCCAATCTTAGCAATACTAAATCTCTAAAAGAGTTTGTGAGTTCAATGCTGGTCTTCACTAGTGCAAGAGTAAACAAAAGGGAACTTTTCCTAGACTGAGCCGCAGCATCCTTGCCCAAATTTGAAGCCCAAGCAAATTCTGATCCTAATGGCCAAGTAACCAAGATATGCATCACAGCCTGTGGAATGTCACCCAACCAATAAGAAGGTGTGTGCAAACTCTTGTGCAGATTATGGGAAACGTAATTAGACAATGACTTCTTCTCTTCCTTCTTTTACTGTAAAGTGAGTTCCTTTGTTATTAAAAAATGTCACATGGACTATCATGGCAGTGTGTAAGGCTCTCAGTAAATTCAAGAATGGTGCCAGCAACATGATGAGCACTGAAAGTAAATGCAAATCAGTCAGTGACTGTTCACCTGAGGACAAATTACTGCCCTTTCTATTTCAAAATCTCTCATATCAGTGTGGTCCAGGCTTAACAAGCAACTTGCCTTCAGCTGCTGTTCCTTTCGTTTTGTTTTTCTGATGCATAAGCAGAACCTGGGGAACCAAACAAGATACTAGAGGATACTCATTGCCATGAAGGCAGCATTCCCAGGGTGTAGTGTGCATCAGGGCAAGTGCTCATTAGCATCAATGACTTACCTATGTCCATGAAGAAGAATCTTCTTGTAGTACACCTTGCACAGATGGCTGAGTTTTTACTTCTTGTTGTATTGTTGAGCCTACTTCAGCTTTAATGACCTTGGTTGCATGGATGGAGTGTAGCTCATCAGTTACAGTGCTTGCCTAGCAAGCTCAAGGCCCTGGGTTCAATTCCCCAGCACCACATAATGCAGGCTTGGTGGTACATGCCTGTAATCTCAGCACTTTGGAGGCTGAGGCAGAAGGTGTTATTGTTTGGCTCTGGAATGTCTCCCCAGAAGCCTCACATATTTGGACACTATGAAGTACCTGTGGAACTTTATAAAGGTGGGGCCTGACTCAGAAGGGGTGTATTAATGAGATAAGACTTGGAAGATTATATACACTAGCTCCGCCTTTCCTCTGTCATTGGCTTCCTATCTGCCATACCACAAACAGCTCCTCTCTGGCTATGCCTCTGCCATGTACTTCCACTGTTGCCACAAATGGAATGAGACCTTCTGAAACTGTGAGCTAAAATAAATATTTCCTCTATTGGGTTGTAAAAATAGAGTGTTCTGTGCCAGCAAGAAAAAAATTAACGTAAACAGGAACTGATATCAGAGAAGTAGGGTCACTGCAGTGACTTTACCTAACCATTTGGTTTAGAAGTCATTGGAACTGGTTTGGGGGAGGAATTTGAAAAGATTTGAAGATGCTGGATAGGGAAGCCTTAGAATGCTGTGATTCAACTTCCAGTAAAGATGACAGCTGGGTAACAGAACTGTACAATGTCTCCTTGTGAACCCACGTAAAAAGTTGACAGTGTAGTCAAAACTGCATATTTAGTGTATCTAGGACCGGGAGGAGTGCCACAACAACTGAAATGAGACCACAAGAAGGCTGGAAAACCTGAAAACACATTTGATGTGGCGGTAAAGAGCAGCCCAGGAAGCAGATCCAAGCTGGCCTCAAATGGCGGGGCATCACCAGCATCTGCAGACAGAGAAAAGCCCTCACAGAACCTCTGAGCAAGGTAAACGCGGATCCGGGAGAAGTGAGAATTGAAAGTAGCTGGTATCCCCAGGCTCCAAAAAATGACCATGTGGTAGTACATACTACAAACACAATGCAAGCTCCATCTAGAAAAGGCCTCCTGGAGCCTAGATCAGAAGCAGTGCTTGGCAGCCATAACAGGCAATGATGTGAGCAAGAGCCATTTTTAAAAAGAGCCTGAGACTGAACTGAGTAGAGTAAAAGAAAGCCCAGATGACCACATCAGGAATTTGGGGTCACTCTTAAACAGTACCTAGGAGATGCAAGGTTGGTTCAACATACGAAAATCAAGCAACGTAATACACCATATCAACAAAAATGGAAACAAAAACCACATGATCATCTCTATTGATGCAGAAAAAGCCTTTGACAAAATCCATCACCCATTCATGATAAAAATACTGAGAAAAATAGGTTTGGAAGGGCCCTACCTAAAACTCATAGAAGCCATATATGCTCAGGCTACCGTAAATATCGTAGGAAATGGAGAAAAATTGAAATCGTTCCCTCTCATATCAGAAACAAGAAAAGGCTGCCCACTTGCACCACTCTTATTCAACATAGTATTTGAAGCACTTGCCATAGCAATCAGACAAGAAAATGAAATAAAGGGAATCTGCATTGGAAAGTAGGAGGCCACACTTTCCTTATTTGCAGATGAGATGATTATCTACATGAAAGACCCTAAAAACTCCACTACAAAACTCCTGGAAATAATAAAAAAATTTAGCCAAGTCACAGGCTACAAACTTAACACTAAAAAAATCAATAGCTATTCTCTACACTAACAATGAACTATTGAGCAAGAACTCAGAAAAACAATTCCATTCTCAATAACTCAGCAAAAAATTAAATACCTAGGAGTATACCTAACCAAGGAAGTGAAGAACCTATATAAAGAAAACTACATTACATTGAAGAAAGAAGTTATAGGAGACATTATAAAATGGAAAGGCATCCCCTGCTCTTGGATAGGCAAAATAAACATAATCAAAATGACTATACTACCTAAACTGATATATAGATTCAATGCAATTCCTATCAAAACACCTACAAGTTACTTGAAACAACAATTCTTAAAATCATATGGAACCAATAGAGACCAAGGATAGCCAAAGCAATCCTGAGCAACAAGACCAAGATAGGAAGCATTATAGTTCCAGACATCAGGCTGTACTATGAAGCAATAGTTGTAAAAACAATTTCGTACTGGCACAAAAATAGACAGATTGACCAGTGGAACAGAACTGAAGACGCAGAGACAAACCCAAATACCCTCAATGACTTAATCTTCGAAAAAGGGTCCAAACACATACAATGGAAAAAGGACAGCCTGTTGAACAAATGGTGCTGGGAAAACTGGACATCCACATGCAGAAGAATGAATCTAGTCACTCATCTATCACCATGCACCAAAGTCAAATCACAGGGGATCAAAGACCTACATATTAAAAGCGAAACACTGAACCTCCTAGAAGACAAATTAGGCAAATATATAAAAGACATAAGGGTAGGCAAAGACTTTCTTGACAAGACACCAAGAGCAAAAAAAATTAGCCCCATTATTAATAAACGGGATCTTGTCAAATTAAAAAGCTTCTGCACAGCAAAGGAAATTATCAACAATGTAAAAAGAGAACCAACAGACTAGGAAAAAATATTCACCATTAACATCTCAGATAGGAAGCTCATAACTAGAATATACAGGAAGCTGAAGAAAAGTAAGCCTATCAAAATAAAGGATTCTATTGAAAAGTGGGCAAATGAAATGAAGAGGCAGTTCACTCACAAAGAAGTACAAGGGGCTAATAGATATATGAAAAGATGTTCAACATCTCTAGGCATAAGAGAGATGCAAATCAAAACAACGCTAAGACAGCATCTCATTCCAGAGAGAATGGCCTATACCAACAAGTCAAATAGTAATCAGTGCTGACGAGGCTGTGGGGAAAACGGAACCCTCCTACACTGCTGGTGGGAACATAAATTTGTACAACCACTTTGGAAAGCAGTATGGAGATCTCTTAAAAGACTAGAAATAAATATCCCCTTCAATCCAGCGACAACCCTCCCGGGAATATACCCAAAAGAGGCCAAAAGAACACATAACAGAGATACACGTATACCCATGTTCATAGTAGCACAACTAACAATAGCTAAAATATGGAAGTCACCAAAATACCCACCAACAGACCAGTGGATACACAAACTGTGGTATTTGTACACAATGGAATACTATGCATCTATAAATTCCAACAGCGTGGAGGCTTTTACAGGCAAATGGAAGAAGCTTGCAAACATCATGCTAAGTGAAGTGAGGCAGAAAGTGAAACATCGAATGGTCTCTCTGATATGAGAGTCCCAGATCACAACTCTTATGGAACTTAAAACGAAAAACAAAGTGAAACACGGGGGTAGAGTGGGGGAGGGAGGGTGGGGTGGGTAGGGGGTGGGACAAAAGGAGAGTGGGAAAGTACTTGTCACCTTGACAAGATACGTAGGTGCACAAAATGCTAAACATTGTAAACCTTAAATTTTGCACTTATACACGTCAATAAAATTGGGGGGGGAGGTACTCTCAAAGAAATGCAAGCAATGGTTAGTGGGCTTAAAGAGAAACTTACTAGACAAATAGTGTTTCTAATCAAGACAAAGCTCACTAAGCATATAGAAGCCAAAAAGAAAAAGTTGGCTAAGGAAATCCAGAACACGAAGGAATATTTTGATAGAGAAGTGGAAATTCTGAGACTAAATCTAGCTGAAATTCAGGACATGAAAAATACATTTGAAAGCAGGGGAAATCAACTCAAGAAATGTGAGGACAGAATTTCAGACGTTGAAGACAAAACTGAGGACACAAATGCTATAATTAGGAATGACTCCAAAATTAGAAATGAGCAAAGTAGCTGGATACAACACTTGAAGGATGATTCCAAGACAACCAATCTCAGAATTATAGGTGTGGGAGAAAGAGCAGAAGACAGCACTGAAGGTATAGAAAGAATTTTTTCACTGAAATCACGCAAGAAAATTTTCCAAATTTAGAAAAAGAAATTAATTTTCCGGTACAAGAAGCTATAGAATACCAAATTACCTCAATCAGAAAAGAGACTCACCACAATAAATCATAATCAAAACCTCAGAAAAACAACATAAAGAGAGAACATACATAAACATACAGAGAGTAGCAAAACAAAAACAGACATTACTCTACCAAGGAAAAGCCATTTGAATTACGACAGATTTCTCAATGCAAATTTTAAAGGCCAAGAGAGCCTGGAGCAAAAGCTGTCAAGCTTTAAAAGACAGCAAATTCTAATCTAGGTTGTTACATTCAGCAAAGTTATCCCTGGAAATGAAAGGAGAAGTAAAACTTTTTCATGACCAAGAATTCTTAGAGATATCTGTGACCACTACCTCCACACGGCAGAATATACTTGAAGGAATCTTTGAGAGACAGATAGACAAGCAGCACCAAAGAACACGGAAGAAAGAAAACATTTAAAGAGACAGTGTACAAAAAATAAATTAGTATTTGAATGATTTGATTGGTATCTTACTAAACAGTACCAGCTTTCTCATAAAATCTGTGAAACTTCCCCCATAATTATTATTTTAATAGTATATTAGTTTGTAAAACATAATTATATTCAACATGGGGAATTGGTATCAAATCTTTAGAAAATGCATGCATGGATTTACAGATGGATAGGCAGATAAGATGATAAAATCTGGCAAAATGGTAGTAAATAGTCAAATGTGAGTAAATAATTTATAAAAGTTCAAAAATTTTTGAACTAAGTATGCCATTATATCTATTGTTTATGTATAATTTAATCTTATGATAGTGACAGAAGTTCATTTAACATAGCAATTCACTTATTTGGTCTCTGATGTAAGTTTATCCTAAGAAAACTGATTGATGTAATAATAACCTGAATGTCTTTTGAATATGCCAACATTTACCTTTCGGTACTTAGCTAAAAAATTTGAAATTTAACTTCTCTCTTTTTCTTTCTTAAATTTTTTAACTTTATGAATACCTTGTGGACCCAAGTCAGTTTCAGACCCAGAACTCCTGGAGTTGGGTCTGGGAATCGCACAAAGCACAGTGACCTCAATCAGAAAGGCTGAGTCAGATCACTCTTCATTTATTCATTCAGTACAGAGTTTTTTCTCTGTTATGCAAATCATATAGAATATTAGTGGGCTGATGACTTATCTCAGGACCAGAGATTGTAGATTCATTGGTTATTCTGAAGAAGACTGTAGTTGACCACATCCACTGTGGTTAAAGTGACATTCCTTGTCCTTGACTTTTCTGAGATCCTCCCATTCTCACTGAAACACAGGAGCTCATATGAAATACAGAATTTCCCACTACTGCATCCAGTCAAAAAGAAAGTTAGCAAAGCACTTTTCAAAGTAAATACAATGATTATAGTAGGGGACTTTAATACTTCACTATCAAAGATAGATAGATCAACCAGATAAAAAAATCCACAAAGATATACAACTCCTGAATGATACTACAGAAAATTTGGACATAACACATGTTTACAGAGTTTTCCACCCAACATCAACAGATAACATGTTCTTCTCAGCAGTGCACAGAACATTTTCTAAAATAGACCATGTTCTACACCTTAAGTAAGTACAAAGGGAAAGAGATAATCCCTTGTACACGCTCAGACCAGAGTGGAATAAAACTGGACCTTAACAGCAGCAGAAACAGAAGAAAATACAGAAATACATGGAGACTTACCAACTTACTATTGACCAAACATTGGATTATGGAAGAAATAAGAGAAGAAATCAAAAGCTTCATAGAGTTAAATGATGATAGAAGTACATCCTATCAAAAATTTTGGGACACAATGAAAGCAGTACTCAGAGGGAAATTCATAGCCATAAATGCACACATTAAAAGAACAGAAAGGTCACAAATAAACACATTAATGATACACCTTAAGGACCTAGAGAAACAAGAACAACTTAATCCAAAAGGCAGTAGAAAAGAAGAAATGATAAAGATCAGATCTGAAATTAATGAAATTGAAATTTTAAAAAGAATAAAAGAGCTGGTTCTTTGAAAGAATTAACAAGATAGATAAACCTCTAGCTAACCTCATCAAGAAAAGGAAAGAAAAGGCACAGATTAGCACATCTAGAAATGAAAAGGGTGAAATCACAACAGACTCTGCAGAAATTCAGAATATTACGAGAAATTATTTTAAACACCTATATTCTATCAAGTTAGAGAATTGGGAAGAAATGGATGATGTCTTAGTTACTTTTTCACTGCTGTGACTCAATACCCAACATCCACAAATTTAGGAAAGGAAAGGTTTATTTTAGCTCATGGTTTCAGAAGGTCACAGTCCATTCAGGGGCAGCTGGCAGCAATCAAAGTACATGGAAGAGACAGAGGTGGAGGCAGCTTCTCAGGACATCACAAACAGGAAGGCAACTTGAAACTAGTTGAGACAAGTCCTGGTCCAAGTCCTAGCCCAAGGAAGGCAGGATGCAGCTTATATATCCTTCCAGGTCTCCGCCCAGTGATTAGCCTCTCCTGCATCCAGGTGTGGAAGCTGTGGCCACTACACGCCTTCAGTCCTAACTCACATGCCTTTAAAGCTAACTTAACTGTAATTCACCTCTCCAGACTAGACCTCAATCCACCAACAGCACATGGTTCCATAGACAATCCATAACATTAAAATACATGAGACTTTTGGGGGACACTCCAGAGCCAAACCAGAAGAGATGACTTCCTAGATACATATAAATTACCAAAATTAAACAAAAAGACATAAAAATCTTGAACAACCCCATTACACACACAGAAATTGAAGCAGTAATAAAAGCTTTACCTGTAAATGAAAGTCCAGGACCAGATGGATTCACAGCAGTAGTTTTTCAGTACTTTAGGGAAGAACTAACTCCAATCTTCCTCAAACTGTTTCATAAAGTAGAAAGTGAAGGAGCACTACCGAACTCATTTCTTGAGGCTAACATCACACTAGTCCCAAAACCAGACAAAGACTTAAACAGGAAGGAAAATTATAGACCAATATCATTAATGAAGAAATCCTAAATAAGATTCTGGCAAATAGAATCTAACAAGTAATCAGAAAGATCATACACCATGATCAAGTGGGCTCCATCTCTGAGATGCAAGGCTGGTTCAACATACATAAATCAATCAATGTAATACACCATATCAACAAAAGTGAACACAAGAACCATATGATCATCTCAATTGATGCAAAAAAGGACTGATAAAATCCAGCACCCTTACATGATAAAAACTCTGAGAAAAATAGGTATAGAAGGGCCATACCTAAAATTCATAGAAACCATATATGCTAAACCGACTGCAAATATCATAGTAAGTGGAGAAAAATTAGAATCTTTCCTTCTCAAATCAGGAACAAGACAAGGCTGCCCACTTTCCCCACTCTTATTCAACATAGTTCTTGAAACCCTTGCCATAGCGATCAGACAAGAAAGTGAAATAAAGGGAATCTGCATTAGAAAGGAGGAACTCAAACTATCCTTATTTGCAGACAGTATGATTATCTACATGAAGGACCCCAAAAACTCTACTACAAAAATCTTGGAAATAATGAAAAAAACTTAGCCAAATTGCAGCCTACAAAATCAATACTAAAAAATCAATAGCTTTTCTCTACACTAACTTACTGAGAAAGATCTCAGAAAAACAATTCACTTGTCAGTAGCACAACATAAAATTCAATACCTAGGAGTATACCTAACCAAGGAAGTGAAGGACCTATATAAAGAAAACTACAATACATTGAAGAAAGAAGTTATAGGTGACATCAGAAAATGGAAAGGCATCCCCTGCTCTTGGATAGGCAGAATAAATATAGTCAAAATGACTATACTACCTAAACTGATATATAGATTCACTGCAATTCCTATCAAAATACCAACAAATTTCTTCAAAGAACTTAAAACAATAACCCTTAAATTCATATGGAACCAAAAGAGACTAAGAATAGTCAAAGAAAAAGCCTTTGATAATATGCAGAAAAAGCCTCTGGAGTTAGATGGTGTTAGATGGTATCTTAGCGAGTTCAATTCCCCAGAACCACATAAACTGGGCGTGGTAGAACACACCTGTAATCCCAGCGCTCAGGAGACTGAAATATTCAGATTGCCATGAGTCCAAGGCCAGCCTGGGCTCCACAGTGAGTTCTACAGAGTGAGACCCTATCTCAAAAAAAAAAAAAAAAAAAACCTGAGAAGAGCAAATCAACATTAGACTCAACTAGCACAACACATAGTACCACAACTCCAAAAGCCCAAGTGAATTCAAAATCTAAAAGAAATTGTCATGTATTTAATAATAAGAGCTCACAACACTGATAATATCCTTTGAGGAGTATTAATGCAAAAATCTCTCTAATTATTTTCTTTAAAGCTAAGTGTTCATAATGTAACAGTCTACACAGATACTGTCTGTGTATAGCTCACCAATACCTGAGAACAAAAGCCGTGTTCCTTGGTGCAATGTTAATATAATAAATATTCCAACAGGAAGCATTGACAGTCTTCTCTAGAAATGCCTTGTTGCTATCTCTGTGGCTTTGTTTAAGCTATTTTCTTCTTCTAGTTCTGGAAATTTTTTTTTGCCTCATTAACAATAATTCGCACCATCCTTCAAGACCCCACTTGAGTCTTTTCTTGTGCTCCATTTTTCCAGCCATCTCTCTCCCTGGAATTCCTGTAGAGGGCACGGTGATGGCCGAGTAACACAGCTGTACAACGTCTCCTCATAGACTTACTTAAAAAGTTGAGAATATAATATTTTTAAAGTTAAGAATATAGTTAAACACTACTCATTCAACTTAACTAGGAGAAGAAGGAGAATCTCAACAAGGGAAATGAGACCACAGGAAAGTCAGAAATCCTGAAGACACATCAGAAGCAGAGAAAAACAGCAGCCCTGGAAGCCATCCCAGCAGCCTCGAGCCACCAGCATCCACAGATGGAGGAGAGCCTGGAGCCCAGAACCGAGGTAAGCAAGGATCTGGGAGAAGTGGGAAGTGACACCAGCTGGGAGCCCCAGCCTCCAAAAATGTAATGCAAACTGTGAAGGCACAGTGAGCTTCCCCTAGTAAAGGCCTCCCAGAGCCTAGACTAGAAGCCATGCTCAGCAGCCCTAACAGGCAATGACATAAACAGGAACCACTGGAAAAAAATAACCCCAAGACTGAACTGTTCAGAGCTAAAGAAGGCTCAGATGAGCACACCATGGTTGGGGGGGGGGGGGGGGGGGGGGGTCTACTTTTAAGCAGCACTTGGGAAGAAACTGGCACAAGAGACAGTTCAGGAGAGGAGAAAAAGGCCACCCAATCCCCCTGAACAGCTCAGTTGTAATGGGAGCACCTCCAAAATTGGAGCGCCCCCCCCCCAGGAGGGAAGCCAGGACAAGTGGAAGAGGTTTGCAAAGGGGGCTGGGGGGAATCTTGATACCTCAGAGGCCTTTGGACTTGTTAGGTTCACCCTCATTGCCTAGTCCAAGCACAGACTCAGAGGAATTTCAGCTCCCACTACACACCCTCCTACCCATTCGAAGAAACCTCTCAGCTAGGCCTTTAAAGTGAAGTCGTGAAGTCCCTCAACGACAGAATTATGGGAAGAAGACAAGGCAACAGGATGCCCTCAGAAATACCTGAGACTCCAGAAATTAATGTCAAGGGCCCTGAAATAGTGCAACTCACAGGGAAGGAAGTCAAAAAGCAAATAAATGGCTCGAACACCCAGTTCAAACAAGATGTCCTCAAAGGAATACAAGCAATGATCAGTGGGCTTAAAGAGGGACTCATTCAACAAATAGTGGTTCTCAAGGATACGAAGCTCACCGAGCATACAGAAGCCACAAATAAGAGGTTGACTGAGGTAAATAAGAAAATGCAGACTATGAAAGAACATTTTCATAGAGAAGTGAATTGCCGCAGATTTCTCAATGCAAACTTTAAAGGCTAGGAAATTTTGAGAAGAAATATAGCTTAGATTCAGTATATTAATAAAATACATTTGAAAGCAGGGGAAGTCAACTCAAACATTGTGGGGGCAGAATTTCAGACCTTGAAGACAAGGCTGAGGAGACAAATGCTATAATTAGACATGGTTCCAAAATTAGAATTGAGCAAAGTAGCTGAATATAACATGGATGACTCAAAGAGAACCAACCTCAGAATTATGAGTGTAGGAGAAAGAGCAAAAGACAACACTGAAGGTATGAAGAATTTATTCACTGAAATCATGCAAGAAAATTTCCCAAACCTAGGAAAGGAAATTAATTTTCAGGTACAAGAATCATAGAATACCAAGTAATTTCAACCAGCAATGAGGCTCACCATGATGTGTCATAATCAAAATCTCAGAAATACAACCTAAAGAGAGAGTATTAAAAGCAGCAAAAGAAAAACAGACATTATTCTACCGAGGCAAACCTATTTGAATTACCGCTGATTTCTCAATGCAAACTTTAAAGGCCAGGAGAGTGTGGAGAAAATATTTCAAGCTTTAAAAGACAATTAGTGTCAATCCAGGTTGTTGTATTCGGCAAAGTTATCTCTGAAAATTGAAGGGGAATTAAAATTTTTCATGACCAAGAATCTCTAGAGACATTTGCAACCACTAGCCCAGCATTGAAGGAAATCATCCCCATAAGGAGCTCTGCTGGACCCAGAGAAGAGGCATCAAGATATGACCACTGAAGCCCATTCTAGGGGTGGGAAGCTGAGCTAAAGAGTGGTGAAATGAGTCTGATGCAGATTAAATTTGGTAAATATCACATGGTTTTTCTGATGTAGGAAACCCATAATACAGCCATTCTATCACACCAAATGGGTGTGAATGCAGGGAGATGGGAGGGCATGGGAGGGCCAAAAATGGGGAAGGGAAGAGACCATAATGTTGATGTGATGTGATGTGTGTGTGTGTGTGTGTGTGTGTGTGTGTGTGTGTGTGTGTGTACAAAATACTCAATACAACAGTACTTATTGTAACCATTATGTATTGCGTATATAAATATTAATAGAAATGAGAGGGAAAAGAAAAAAAGATTTCCTGTAGAAATCATCTCCAAGACTACTCTTTCGGTCCTGAATTGGACAGTCCCTCAGCCCCATGAAGTCATTCAGTATTTGGGTCATGCATGTCACCCCCACATTACCACCAGAAAACCCAATCTCAGGAA
Organism: Ctenodactylus gundi; assembly: GCA_004027205.1. Lineage (NCBI taxonomy): Eukaryota > Metazoa > Chordata > Mammalia > Rodentia > Ctenodactylidae > Ctenodactylus > Ctenodactylus gundi. Next base: position 310,246 of record PVKB01001627.1, read on the forward strand.
TGTCACTCATTCTTCCCTGTATTCTCGTGTCCTGATTATTTTGAAAACAAACAAAAATAAATGACAGTATCAATATGACTATATATGTTCACCTACACAAAAGAACAAAAACTTTTTTCACATAGGAAAATTATTAACCTGTCTGTAAAACTTCAGTAAGTAGGGACCATGCTGTTTGAGAAATGACAGATTCTCCTAGTCCACACTGGAAATCCAACTATCCCAGAAGAACTTTTTCAGAAGCCCAGCAAATTAACCCCAGAACATTCAATTGCCTATGTAACTAAAAAGAGCAATAGGGTCAATACATTAGTGAGGGTTCTCTAAAGGACGAGAACAAAGGGAATATATGTAGTTATTAAATTTACTTCTTTGATCAGAGATCGACAGTCTCACAATAGCCATCTGCAGCTCAGACCCCAGGAAATCAAGGGCTGCTCAGGTGAAGAGCCTGGAAGTCTCAGAACAAAAGGGACCAATGATGCAGCCCCAGTCCAAGGCTCAAAGCCAGAAGCCCCTGAGAGAGTCACTGGATTCGTAGGCTAAAGAATCCACAGTCTGACATCCAAGGCAACAGCAGCAGTAAAACCGTCCCAGCTCAAGACGAGTCAGGTGATCCCCCCTTCCACTTCCTCTATCGGCTTTTCCTCGGCCTCCAGCCTATCGGATAGTGCCGCCACATTCAGGTCATGTCTTCCTTGCTCAGTTCACTGACATGCTAATCACCCCTGGAAGTGCTGCACAGACACGTCCAGAAGGGGGCTTCACCAATTTTCTAGGCATCTCTCAATCTAGTCAAATTGACAGCCAAGATTAACCATCATATTGTAGGAAATGTAGAAATAGATTCTGTGGGAAGAAAAAAAGGATGTGGTGAGAATAGAAAAGGGAGAGAGGGAAAGAAAGAAGAAAGAAAAAAGAACAAGATGCAATATGTATATGCACTGATTCCCTAGTTTAATGTAATTATTATGTATCACAAATACATACTAATAAAAAGGAAAAATAAGCAAAAAAAATGAGCCATCACAACTAGTAAGTAGGTGGGAGAACTGAGGAACAAAAGTGACGTCCTTGTTAGAGAACAGAAAGAGGGAGAAAACGAGTATTAACAAACCCTTCCCCAAATATGACTGATGCTTTTAAACACTGCAATTCGAGTTCTCCTGGATTTACTTCTAAACTTGAGGAAGAGAATTCATTTCCAGTCATAAATATTCCATTGCTGTCATTGAACAAAATGCTTATTACTAATCCAAAAAATTAGAACATTCCAACAAACTAGCCATTACTAGTTTCCAACCCACGTGTATCAGAATAAATTGTAGGTCTCCAAGGCCACTGTCCAGCCCTGAAGAACTTTTTCACACAAGTAATTCTGGTGAACTTGGCATAATAATTTACAAATTCTCATTATCAACTCTGGTTCTCTCACCACCACATTTTATGGATAAAAAAAGTGGTGCTAAGCTGGTAAGGGATTTGCCTACCATCTCTTGACTAACAGTTATTGGGTAAAAAGGATTCAGACCTTCTAATACCAGATGATGTGGAGTAGAAAGAATGGGCTTTGAAGTTCATTTGACCCAGATTTGTTTTTGATTTCAAGTTACTCAACTTCACCCAGCCCTAATCTTCTCCTCCGTGGAAGGGAGTACACAAAGGTCTTCCCCCTCAGTGGTGGGAAAAAGGATTCACCACCTGGGCAAATTGCCCAGTGCTCAGTGGGTTCCACTTTAAAGATAAATTCCTTCTCAGTACTGTAGTTCCTTCCAAAATCACCTCAGCACATCACAAAAGGACCGCATAGAGTGGTCACCCACAGAGGCCTTCTAAATGGAACTGTGAGCGATCTTTGCTCAACTTGACCGCTGTAAATGCCCAAAAAGCAAGACCATAGGCCTCTCTGCCTGTTCCTATTGGTCTCTCCTCTAACAGGACGAAACGGGAGGGAACTTCAGGTTTTGGCTTCCTAGGGCTGTAGAAGATGATTTTCATAAAAGCTGTTTTCCTTGTGATTAAGTTGTATTTGCCTGTTAACTATGTGGTAAACAAACCCTCAGCTCTCACTTTCTGGTTATAGTGTGGCTGCTTGTTAATTGGGACTTGGAAGGTAACAGGCTGGCAAGGCTGCTGGGGACAGGAGGCCAAGAAGCCCAATTTGGTTATCAGTTGTTGACATGAGTGGAGCCATACGCGGCTGTGCGGTGTGTCCGGCAGGTTGAGCTGGGGTTTTCCCAGCTATGAAAGGCCTGCTGTCTGGAACACTTGGCCTGGAGTCAAATGAGGACTTGAGATCAGGGATTGTGCTACCACAGGCCTCTGCAGGCGGCTTCCCACACGGGCAGAGGGCAAGACACACTGACCACGATGGGTCCTGTGCTCTGTTCAGGGCTGAGGGGCCAAAACAAGGAAGGAGGCAGCACCTACAGTTATACCGCCCCTCTGAGCCGCGCACAGCAGTGTCAGCCCTGACGGAAAAACCCTCTCTACCTGATGGAGGCTGGAGAAGCACTGAAATCCTTTCCTTCTATGTCACTTATCAGAACTGAACTCAGACACACTGGATCCCTGAAATAAGGCTGCCGGAGGATCAGATTGGTGGGAGACTTTCTGGGAAATTCCTCCCAGACAGTGGATACACTACTTGGGAAAAGACTTGGGGCAGTTCCCAGTGAAACTTGCTACCCCTCCCCAGGGGCAATCACTGTCAAAAATGATTTATCTTCAACAGTTTAAAATCACGTTAGCCAATAGGGTGTGTATGTGTGTGTGTGTGTGTGTGTTAGAGAAAGAAAGAGGGAGAAAAGTGCATGTGTGTTTTCAATCATCTGCAGTCAAGTTTGAGTTCGCAAGAGCCTTTGAGTGCAGTAGAGCCCAACCGCCAAGCCCACACCCAAATGTTTTACAGATAACAGAAGAGCCATTGCCAGAGTGGTCATGCTCGCAGGGACACAGGCAAGCTTTGTGGCCGTGTGCTGAGGACCCTCACTCGTGAGTCAAGATGAGAGAGCCTCCCAAAAGAGCTACAGCAAGTCATTCAGATGTGTTTGGAAAGAACTGTGCAAAAATTGTCAATGTTCTTATTAATAAATAAATGTAACAAAGAATCTAATGGGCACAGTTACTAAATACTATTGAACAGGTTAGCATTTATTAGGTTTATATTTATTCTTATAATTCTATGTTAAATGTTGGAAGTGATTATGCCAACGTGTTGATACAGTTAGCTTTGGTGGTAAGAATGTGAGTATGACTTCCTCTGTGGACTTCTGTACAGTGTAAACCAGGTGTGTCCAACCTGTAGCCTGTCTAGTTTTTGTCCTTGTTTTTTTTAAATGTTACAATGAAAAAAATTAAATGACATTTTAGTACTTATATATGTTCATTAACTAAATAACATGTTTTATTTGTGGCCCAAGACAAATTCCTCTTCATTCAAAAAAAAAAAAACAAAAACAAAAAAATGGTAGGCTCCAGGTTGTATATACCTGATAGACATGTCTACAAACAAGTGCATGATTTTAATTGCTTATTGTAGGAATAGACAGGTGAATACATGAACTTGCATAGGTCTACTTGAAAGTGGGTCTAGCTCCTATTTTCAAAATGCTTTTATTCCTACAGAGATAAAATGGGTACTAATTCCAAGCATGTGTTTTCATGTAATTTTTGTGTTTATTTGTTAATGTTTTCTCTTCTTTTCTTTTTTAGAAATTTGAAGAATGAGAAACAAAAGGCAGTAGATAGGCTGGGAACAGTAAGAGCATAGAGAAAGAGGCTGACATGCTGTGGAAAGGGATGAGAGCCAGAGAATATGCATTTTATTTTAATATGTGATTTATTTTAATATGTGCCTCCAGATGGGCAACAGAAGAGGCCACCAGGGCTTATTCACCTGAAGGAAGGTGTACATCTCAAAGATAACGTTCATCTGAATGTGGGCTCCAGGAGGGGTCAGTCGATTTCCTGATGAGTCCCCTGTCAAGCAGCGTCTGAGGCAGAGAGTATGCTCAGTAAGTAATTTTTTAATGATGAGTGAACTCATTCTTTTATAAATTTTAAAAAAACGGAAAGTGGGTTTCTAATAACAAATTGTAACATTTAGATGAAATAAACAGAAAAACTTGCCACCCGTAAAGAATCTGAAACATTGTTATTAAAGCTATCAATGTACCCTATGGAATTTCTAACCCCAAGAGCTTTATTTTTTAAAAAAATCATCTAAATTATTTATTATACTAGTGTCAGTTAAGTTAGAAAGTCCTACATTTAAGCCAAAGATGTTCTATAGTTTCTTTCTTGCTCTTAATGGTCCTATATTTCTTTTCTTGATCCTATTTTGGTTTCAAAGAGGTTTTAAAGCTGTCCTAAACTTTGCCCAATAACTAAGGCAATGGCTGGTTGATTGCAAACTGTTTCTCATCTCATTCCATTATATAAATGGTTCCAAGTTAAATCTTTATCTCACTAAACTTGAAAGAATTATTTAAATTCCAGACAAATAAGAGTGTCATGCAAATTTTGATTATCTCTTTATTCAGTCAAATGTACAAAATCTAAACTGTCAAAATCTGATTGAAAGATTTAAAATAAATGAACCTCATCACATGACTTCTGAGACCATCAGACATGAGGACACCCTGCAGTGCCTCATTTGAAAGGTCTTGCCACAGCAGTTCAGATCTGTGAGGACCTCTACAATGGGAATGTCTGAGTAAGTCCCTAGGACCTCACTCTGAGGTGATGACTTACAGAGAATACTTTGTCAGGCCAACTAGGCCGTAAAAAACATGAAGTGGGGCTTCAAGAAGTAAAAGCCTTATTATCTTACTCACTTCCTGTCATAAAGCATTGCACTAAATTGTACTTTAAAGGGATTAATATTATGCCTGCTACGTTTCACAAGAAATTCATCATTGTAAATATTGTAGAAACATTGATATTAACATTAGGGCTGATTTTTAAAAATCAGAGGTGCTCAAAAAATGTTTATTGACTTGAAATACAGCATATTACACATAAAAAGTATGATAGTGTGGAGATAAAAATTCAGTTGAATTTGTTCTCATCTAGAAGCTGTCAGACTTTACCCTAACCATGGAACTGTTGAGGCTGCCATTATAGTCGAACAAATTCCTTCCTTAGGCCTCATGCTCAGCAAGGCAAGGTACTCTACTCCATCCAGTTGTGACCCAGGACAATTATCTCCTGTCCTACAGTCGACCTTTCCAGTGCTACGGCCTTTTTAAAAGTCAGCAAGAAGGTCTTGGGAGTGTAGCTCAGAGGTAAAGCACTTGTCTAACATGCACTGGAGAAAAAGGAAAAACACAGGAAGACCAAAAAAAAAAAAATCACCTTCTGTTTTGGTTGTAATTAAGACCTACAATTTGTTAATTACATAGTCTCAACCATCACTTCATTTTTGTTCCTTGCTGAATTCAATCTTCCATTTTCAATCATACTATTTTAGGCAATATCTGTCTCCTCAGAAGAAGGGCAAAAGGCCCTACTTTCAGATCCCCTGGAAACAACACTTGCATTATTTCAGTGCCTGCTTCATTCAATCCTTCCTTAGATCCAGTATTTGTCTCTGTTCCCTTTCATGTTTGACTCCCTCTTTTAAAAGTGGGAGGTAATGCCATAGCCCATGTAAACGTGAGGGTGATGATGCAGCCTGCATAAGCTAAATTATGTTTCACAGTAACTTGCTCGATGTTGAATCTTTTGAATACAGTTAAATACTGGATGTATTATGAGTCTCGAGACCTAACTAGCAGACTGTCAAAGATGACTATTTCTATTTGCATTGTTACAGAAAAGACAAAAACACTTATTATACATTTCATTGGTTAAGTTTAGAAAAGAGATCTGGTACAAATAATGTTTCTTATTAAATTCATTTGTATTATTATACCTCTTTGCAGAAAAGATATTCTAAAAACATCTAGATGAGGGCAATGTTCTTGAGGTTAATTTTGCTAATAAATTTTCCAAACCCTAAAAATTCACATTAAGTCCATATTATTTATCTAAAAGCACTCTCATGATGAAGTCAGAAAACCAAGAACTTTAGGAAAACATTGGATTTGTCCTAGTTCCCCTTATAAATATTACTATATGTTTCCTTTTCTAGAGAAATCTGAAACTATTTTATCTGTTTGGCAAAAGTCTTCTTTGGAGTCTAAGGTTTCTGGGCAATCTCTTTGTGCTTTGCCAAAGTCTTGGTTTAATTGCATTGATAATCACAAACATTTGGGGCTGGTTTGCCTCTCAAGTCTGAAATGTGGATGTTGCTTTAGATGGGTGCCTGGCTAGAAAGATTACCACTTTGCCTGTGAATAAAAAGATTTTTTAAACACATTTGTAGATCATAAATTACTCTGACTGCCCCCTACATTTGGGATGTAAGATGTTGAGTCTCGGAAGAAAATGGAGTAAAAAATTTGCTATGGAGCCCAGGCTGGCCTTGGGCTCACGGCAATCCTCCCAAGTGCTGGGATTACAGGCACGTGTCACCACGCCCAGTTTATGTGGTGCTGGAAATTGAACTCAGACACTTAGCGCTGGACTTAGTGCTTGCTAGGCAAGCACTTTAACAGTCGAGCCATTCCTCCAGCCCCAACAAGGAGAATTTTTAAAAAGCTCTTTCTTCCTAGAAAGATTTCTTCCATTTCAAGGAGTCCTAGACTAAAATGCCCCATGGAAACCATTTCAAATAGTCCTAATTAAAAGAATTCAGGCAAGTTTTTGGTGGCAAGTGCACTCACTTCTAATGTGTACAGCATCTACCAGCCAGGCACATTGTAATAAAAAATGACTTGCCAGTAGCTCTGGCATGTCCCAAAGGGAATTTTACCTGAAAGATCTCCAAAAGGCAAAGCCAGCTTCCATTAACCTCTCCAACCCTATAAAATTATCACCTGGGTGAACACCTATTTATTTGTTTGCTTTGTTTTGCCTGCCAACATTCCTTCCCCCTTTCTTTTGGCTAAGAATGCTCAAGCAGTACACATGTGATCCCAGCCTGGACAATGGAATTTTCTCTTCTTGGATTTGCTTCTTCATTGACATGAGGAGAGAGCAGATTGGCATGTAACCCTTTCAACACTGCCCGCTAGTTCCTGCTATGTAAGCCCTAGGAACTTCCTTGCTCTCTGACCTTTCAAAACTTGGTTGCTTTGCTTGTCCTTAGATTTTTGTGAACTTAAGTTAACTGGAGTTGATTTTTCTTGTTTGCCACCGAAAAGCCTCGACTGCAACATCTCTGGAAAATAAGAGAATTCTATAAATCCCTGGGGGTCAAAGACCCTTGGACTGTCGTGCTGAAAAACAAAAACAAAGTCTTCTTCAGAAGTCTGTAGGTTGCCTAGAAAGTGCTATGGTTTGACCCCCAGCACAACATAACAGCTAGGCACGATAACACATACCTGTAATCCCAGCACTCGGGAGCCTAAGACAGGAGGATTCCTCCTGAGCTTCAGGACATAGTGAGTTGAGGACCAGACTAGACTACAAAGCAAAATCCTGTCTCAATAAATAGATAAATACATAAATGTCTATCAAAAGTGCCCACTTACAAGTCAGAAGAGCAAAAATACTTCTAATCTTTTCTCAAAAATAATTTCAAAATAAGAAAAGTAAGAAATAAAAACAATACTGCGTTTTTTAATTAAAATCATCTATACTCCTCAATCAAATGGTAAAGATGAGGAACACATAGCAGTGCATGCATGTAATTTTGGTGCTTAGGGAGGCTGAAGCAAGAGGATTGCAAGTTTAAGACCAGCATGAACAACTTATCAAGACCCTCTGTCAAAATAAACAAAAAATAAAATTAGAAAGGCCGAAGATGTAGGTCAGTGGTAGAACACTCCTGAGTTCAACACCTTGGACTGAAGTGGTAGAGGAGAATAGGAGAGCTGTAAAATATTTAGCAGAGAAAGCAATGTCAGATCCAGTACTTAAAGAGAGGTGTGAGACACAAAGGGTAGAGGTTTGGAGAAGCAAACACTAGAAAACTCTAGAACTCAAGGCACCTGCTAGAGGTGATGGAGAGATTGAGAAGAAAACACACGCCAGAAAGTCTTCATGAAGGAAGTCTATTTTAGACACTAGCCCTGCCCCCACCCCAGTAGAACTGAATGTTTTCTCTGCACAAGGAACGGTGCCAAAGGAGCACCCATCAGGATGCACAGAGGAAAGCAGGGATTATAATTATGGGTAGTAAACAGGTCACGCTTCCAGTCCTTTCTTCCTAAAGTAAGGAGAATGGAAGTAAAACGCTCTCATCAGCTGTGTCCGGTCTGGCACATGCATTATTAAGCCTTTAATGAAGCTAGCAGAATGTATGCAATGTATGGGAAGACTTCATCCTATGATCTTACAAAATTAAACTTGAAGTCACTATAGCAATATTACCAACAGGAAGAAGATGCTGTACAACAGGAAAAATAATCATTGTCTGCTACATGGCTGAGAGGAAAAATTATTATAACAATAGAAAAACTGAATGTTATATTGGAGCAAAAATTCAGGACTGCATAAGAAAAGTCAATCTATCATGTATAAAATTTGTCAATCAAAATATTGAAATACAGGGTAAATACCAAAAGATCCACACTGGAGAGTACAGAATTGTTGCTTCTAGGATTGAGAACCGGGTACAGATGGTGAGCAAGCAACTACTATTTTCTATAATGAGTCATTTAACTTTCTTGTAATTTTTAAACTACTTATGGTAGGTTGGGAAGTTAATTTAGATTTTGTCAAATTATTATCCATAAGTAGTATAAAGATTCAGTTTTTCTATAACATCAAGAGACACCTGAAGATGTGAAGATGGTGGCAGAATAACAGAGTTGCACAATGTCTCCTTGTGAGACCACTTAAATAGAGTCAAAAACCTCCTGTTCGGTGTAAATAGGGTTGAAAGGAGGCCAGGGGAAGAACAGAAACTCTGAAGGAGCATCAGAAGTGGAGGAAAACAGTAGCCCCAAAAGCTGCCTCAGGCAGACTGCGAACCCCTGGAAGCTGCTGGCATCTGCAGATGCTGGAAAAACAGATTGGAGCCCGGAACCTATGACTGAGATAGGAGTGGAAGGAGCACCCGAGCAACTGAAAGGAGGTCATGGGAAGGTCAGAAATCCCAAAAACATATCAGGAGTAGAGGAAAACAACAGCTGAGTGAATGTGTCCCTGAGCTATCAGCATCCACAGATGGAGGAAAACCTTAGACCAAGGCAAACCTGGATACAGGAGAAGTGGGGATTGACAGAAGCTGATAGCCCCAGCCTCCGAAAACACAAGCCTGCACTGCCAACTCCCCCTAGAAAAGACCTCCTGGAGCCTAGATCAGAAGCAATGCTCCGCAGTCCTAACAGGCCATAATGCAAGCAGGTGTTATTAAAAAAAAAAAAAAAAAGAGCCTAAGACTGAACTGATAGAATAGAAGAAAGCTCATAAGAGCACATCATGGTTTTGGTAGTCATTTTTAAGCAGTGCCTATGAAGAAATTTGCACAAGAGACAGTTATGGAGAGGGGAGAAAGGCTGCCAACCTCCAGAAGGGCTCCAGTGTAGAACCACCAAGGGTGGAAAGCACTGCCCTTGGGAAAGGGTAGCCAGAACAGGCAGGAGAGCTCTGCTGAGGGGTTGGGAATGAACAAGACACCCCAGAGGCCATCAGCATGTTAGGTCCTCCCTCTCCGCCTACTCGCAGCATAGAACTTCAAAGAATTTTGGCTAATCCATCACACTTTCATAGCCCTTGAAAGAAACTTCTTGGCTAGGCCTTTGACGTGAAGACCCTCAACAACAGTAACATGGGAAGAAGACAAGGCAACAGGATACTCACAGACATGCCTGAGACTCAAGAAACTAGTGTCATGGGCCCTGAAATAGCAGAACTCATAGGGAAGGAACTCAAAAAACAGATAAATGAGTCAAACAACCAGTTCAAATAAAATATTATCAAACAAATGGAAGCATTGATCAGTGGGCTTAAAGAGAGACTAACTAAACAAATAGTGGTCCTAATTAAGACGAAGCTTACTGAGCATGCAGAATCCAAAGAGAAAAAGTTGGCTGAAGTAAATAAGGAAAGGAAGAATATGAAGAAACATTTTGATAGAAAAGTGGAAATTTTGAGAAGAAATCTAGCTGAAATTCAGAATATGAAAAATACATTTGAAAGCAGATGAAACTGACTCAAACATTATGAGGACAGAATTTCAGACAAGGCTGAGGAGACAAATGCTATAAATAGGCACGACTCCAAAATTAGAAATGAGCAAAGTAACTGGATACAACAGCTGATGGATTCAAAGAAAACCAATCTCAGAATTATGGGTGTGGGAGAAAGAGCAGAAGATAACACTGGAAATATAAAGAATTTGTTCACTGAAATTGTGCAAGAAAATTTTCCAATCCTAGGAAAAGAAATTAATTTTCAGATAGAAGAAGCTTATAGAATGCTAAATATCCTCAACCAGCAATAAGACTCACCACAATATACCATAATCAAAACCCCAGACATACAACACAAAGACAATTACTAAAAGCAGCATGAGAAAAACAGACATGAATATTCTACCAAAGCAAACACATTTGAATGACTACAGATTTTTCAATGCAAATTTTAAAGGCCAGGAGAGTCTGGAGAAAAATCTTTCAAGCCTTAAAAGACAGCAAGTGTCAATCCAGGTTGTTGTATCCAGAAAAATTATCACTGAAAATTGAAGCGGAAGTAGAAAGTTTTCATGACCAAGAATTCCTACAGAAATTTACTGCCCCTACCCCAGCATTGCAGAAAATACTTGGAGTAATCTTTGAGAGAAGTAGAGACAGAAACAGCAGCAAAAGACATGGAGGAAAGGAAACATCTAAAGAAAAAGTGTAACAAAAAAAATAGACTGGTATTTGAATTATTCAATTGGTATACTTCTAAAAGAGTACCAGCTGTTTTATAAAAATCTGTGAAATTTCTCCACATTATTATTTGTACTAATATATAAAGTTTGTAAGACATAATAATTATATTCAACATAGGGAATTTTAAAAATATGTGTTCATGAATTTATCAAAGGATACACAGATAAAATGATAAACCAAATCAGGCAAAATGTTAGTAATTAGTGAAATGTGAATAAATAATATATAAAAGTTTAAAAATTCTGAAATAACTAAGTATGCCACTATATCTATTGCTTTAAGTGTAACACACTTATGTAATATAGATTTAAGTTCATTTAGTGTAGTAATTTAATATAGATTTAACTTCATTTATTATAGCAATTCACTTACTCTGTCTCTGATGTAAATTCATTCTAAGAAAACTGATTGATGTCATGATAACCTGTATGTCTTTTGAATGTATGAACATTTATCTTTCAGTACTCAACTAAGGCATTTAAAATTTAACTTCTCTCCTTTTCTTTCTCACATTTACTAGCCTTATGAATTACATTGTTATAGTTATTTTTTTCATGTGGACTGATGGGTGAGGCGATGGGAAAGAATCTCAACAAGCATATAGTAAGATATAGAAAAAAACTTTCATAAATTCCTACCAATAAAGGGCTCTGCTGGACCCAGAGAAGAGGCATCAAGATATGGCCACTGTAGCCCACTCGAGGGATGGGAAGCTGAGCTAAAGAGTGGTGATTTGAGTAAAAGGAGTCAGGCGCAGAAGTTTAAATATGTTAAGTACTGCATTGTTTCTCTGATTTGGAAAACCCAGAATACAGGCATTCTATAGAACCCAATGGGTGTGATAACGGGAGTTAGGGAGGATGCAGAGAGTGTGGGAGGGCCAAAAATGCAAAGGGATTGTAAAGTTGATGTGATATATATCTGCACAAAATACTCAAGCTCACTGTAAACATTATATATGCATATATATATATATATATATATATATATATATATATATAAATAAAAATGGTGGGAAAAAATAAATTGGTATTTGAATCATTTGATTGGTATTCTTCTAAAATAGTACCAGCTTTCCCATAAAATCTGTGAAACTTCCCCAATAATTATTATTTGTAATAGTTTAATAGTTCGCAAATCATAATAATTATATTCAACCTGGGGAATTGGTATAAAATCTTTAAAAATATGTATGCATGAATTTATGGATGGACAGGTAGATAAAATGATAAATCTGGCAAAGTTAGTAATGAGTGAAATGTGAGTAAATTATGAAAGTTTAAAAATTCTGAAATAACTTAGTATTCCATTATATCTATTGCTTTATGCACAATATGCTTATGTAATATAGATTATGTATTACATATGTATTTATATATATATATATATGGTAGGATATTTTTAAAAAGAGGCATCAATATGTTTTTATTACAGGATGACTATAAATTGTTAAAATTATAGCTGTATTTCAGAGTTCCTAGTTTCTACATTTGTAATATTATTATGAACAAATTCTTTGAAAATATTGTACTGACAGATACTTTTTAAGCTTTGACTTTAAATATTTGGATAACTAGGTACATATTAAAATTTTTGTGATTTATAAACATTTTAGAAATTAAAATTAATGTATTTTGAAGAATATTATGGGAACGAAATGGCAGTGTCATATTTGTGCCTATTTCACTTAAACTAGGTTTTCAATTTAAATCATTTCCTAAAGGATGCCAGTGAAGACTGAAACCATAGTTTAGTGATTAGAGTGTTTGCCTAGCATGATCAAGGCCCTGGGATCGATTCTCTAGCACTGCACAAAAATTAGCGGGGCCAGGTGGCTCATGCCTGTAATCTCAGCACTTGGAAGGCTGAGGCAAGAGAACTGCCATAAGTTTGAGGCCACTTGGTCTATACAGTGAGTTCAGGATGAGTCTGGACTACAGAGCAAAACTTTTGTCTCAAAAGAAAAAGAATGAAGATTCACAAAACTCTAAAAATGTTTTACATTCAAGTATAATATTTATGAACTAAAATCATGTCCAGTAAAATGTATTTATGTAAATGCTAGATACATATTTTCATTCTAAAATAAAGTATTAACAAATAATAGTCAAAAAATTGCCGAGCTTGGTAGCACACGTCTGTCATCCCATGATGTGGGAGGCTAAAGAAGGGGATCATAACTCTGAGGTCACATAGTCAGTTTCAGGGCAGCCTGGACTGCATAGCAAGAACCTACCACCAACGAAATAAATAAATAAAATAAATTTATTTCTAAAACAAAGTCACTGACATGGAAATAAAATCATAAATGAATAATAAAAAGTTAATAAATATTTTAAACTACTTTTACATGTCATTTTAAAATCATACATAAAATCTCATGCAAATATTTCAGCTGCTGGAAATAGCTGCTTAAATTTATAATAGTCTAGGGACAAGTGAGAAGTGGACCAAATGCAGATATTTGCCATTGCTTCTTACATCTTCAAGTAATACCATCTCTCATTTAATAATTTTAAAGAGATCTTTCTAACTTTTTTTTAAATTCTGCACCTTTTGTTGATAGTAACATACAGCTTTTGTTGTAAATCATGCTTTTATGGCTCATTTCATCTCCTCTGTTTCATCACAGTTACCGTTCAATACTATTATATCCACAGTCCCCTGGATGGAAACCCTTTGAACCACAGTGACAGCTATTGATACTGTAGAAGCTGTAACACCACCACGCCATCTCTTGCACAGAATAGATCTGTCCAGATGTGTGGATTACAGCAGACTGTCTTTTCATTTTATTGAGAGAATGAATCATTGTACTTAACCCTGAAACATAACTGAAATGGATTTCAGCTGTTAAAAAAATAAGAATAGTACTAGTAGGTTCTGGAAGCGCAGGCCTGTAATTTCAGCACTCTGGAAAGACTGAGGCAGGAAGATCACAAATTCAAGGCCAGCCTGGGCAATTTAGTGACTTAGTAAAATCAAAAATCTCAAAATCAAAAATTAAAACACGGGCTGGGGATGCAACTTAGTTTGAAAGCCACGGGCTCAATTCCCAGTACTAAAAAAATAACAGCAACAATACCCATAATAAATGATAATACTACAATAAGTAAAAAATGATTTTTATATTTAATAATAGTACAACATAGCAGAATATTATTGATACTGAAATCATATAACATAATATACCGAATAGAAAGAGAACTCAGACATTGAATGCTGTATAATTTGCGTTCCAGATGGTATCAGGGCATCTCACGTGAAAACATGGGGCAGAGCACAGAGTGCGCTGCTGTGGGACAGCAGAGGCAGACATCTCAGCAGCGAGTCCAAGGACCATCTCCCCAAGATTCAGACCTTCCCCTCAACCTGGCATTCTATGTTTCACACCTCACCTTATTTCTTCTGGGTGAATCTCTGCCTCATTTGTGTTTGGAAAGGCCGGCCACTCACTCCTAACTTGAATTTTATGAGGTCTCCTCACAAGTCAGGGCTGCTGAGAACAATGAACTCGACCACACAGGACTGAAAAGGACAGCAGAAGGAGCCCTGCTCAGAGCAGGCCTACAGATATGAGGCTTGGAGGTGAAGGCTGTTTCTAATGGATGTGCTTAAGCTTCTGGCCTACTTCCATGCTTTCCGCTTTACAAGTTTAGGTTGTGACAAGCAACATCAGTGAGGAAGCCCCTGAGGAAGTATGAACAGCAGGAAGTATTTCCTTTGAGCTCCGTCCAGATAAACACTTGGGATAAGCTGACTAGTGACACCAGAGAGTACTTTTGTGTACTGGCCTTAAAATGAAAAGAAGCCAGGGTGGGGCTTAGTGGTAGAGTACCTGCTTCACATACATGCTCAAGGCCCAGAGTTCAATCCCAAAAACCCAAACAGTAAAATATAGAAGCCACAGAACTAGTCTTGATTTCCATAAAGTGAAGAAGGCTGACCAAATTTTTTTTTAAAAATGCATGTAGTCTCAGTTACTTTCTCATTGCTGGAATAGAATACCCAACATCTACAACTTATGGAAGGAAAGGTTTATTTTAGCTAACAGTTTCAGGAGATGTCAATCTCATGGGTGGCCTGAACCTTAGAAGCACTTGGTAGAGGCCCGGCTAGAGAGAAGCTGTTCATGGCATGGCAAAGAGCCAGCCAGGGGGGGAGGAAGAATGGTGCTAGCAGCATATGTGCCCCCAGCGGTCCACCCTGTCTGACCATTTTCCATATCTTACAGCACAGAAAGTCAGTGGATCAGCCCATGATTGAATCACTTTCCAAATATGAGGCTATTGGGGGAGTTTCCAGATCTAAGATACAATATACGCACCACACACACACACACACACACACACACACACACACACACACACACGGTTTTGGAAAGGTAATTTTGCACAACGGACACTTGCATGGGCAACAACATTTCAGTCAGGGCTGGAGGAATAGCACAGCAGTTAAAGCGCTTACCAAGGAAGCACAGGCCCTGGGTTCAATTTCCCAGCAGCACATACAGGGCATGGTGGCACATGCCTGTAATCCCAGTACTTGGGAGGCTGAGGCAGGAGGACTGCCGGGAGTTCAAGGCCAGCTTAGGCTACACAGTGAATTCATGACCAGCTTGGGCTACAGAGTGAGAAACTGCCTCAAAAAATTTTTTTCTGTCACCTATGATGTATTTTACTAGGATTTTTAGTAAAACTGGGAATTGTTAACATTTTATTTTGAGACAAGGTCACTCTGTAGTTCAGGCTAGTCCTGAACTCACCATATAGCTCAGGTTGGCCTCAAACACACAGCAATCCTCCTGCCTCAGCTTCTCAAGTGCTAGGATTATAGGCATGCCCTGTTTATACAGTGCTGGAGAATCAAACTTAGGGCCTTAAAGCTTGCTATGCAAGCAATCTAACCTCTATGCTACTCCTCCAGCCCCACCAACTTTTTGTATGTTATAAAGTCACACAATTTGTGTTTGAAATGCTCAAACACAGTTCAGCAAATTTGGTCTTGACATGTTTCACTCCATTTCCCTGTCAATCTAATTCTAAAAATAATTATCAGATTATTTTTTCTTAATTCTACTAGGAAGAATATATGAATAAAAGGGATGGAAGGAGACCATAGTATGTGGAGTATCAGGGAAATTGTGATCCCTCACATAGGAGGCCAGTCAGAAGGTACTACAAACTCCCAGAGGATATGGAGTGATCTTACCCAAAGCAGAGTCAAGTTCAGAGTCCAAGAATTACCTTTAAGTATAGAAGAAGGGAAAATCCAAGCATAAACTGCTAAGCAAGTGTTGAGTTATCGAGTGGGTAGTCTATTTATGACATGCTGGGTTTGACTAGGCCTCCAGCTGGAGTGGCCTGGGAGGAAGGCCACTGGACTGGTCTAGCTTCCATTTCACGATAAAGAATTGGAAGCTGGAGGGAATGACACAGTGACCAAAGCGCTTGCCTTGCAAGCACAAGGCCCTGAGTGCAATTCCCCAGCACTACGTGAAGCTATGTGTGGCGGTGCATGCCTGTAATCCCAACACTCAGGAGGCTGAGGCAGGAGGACTGTCCTGAGCCCAAAGACCAGCCTGAGCTACACCAGTGAGACTTCAGGACTGGCCTGAACCTCTGTCTCAAAAAAATAAAGAAACAAACAAACAATAAAGAATCAGAAGCCAAAGTGTCCTAAAGTTCCATCTATCATATGGGGCATACATGTTAAGTTAAATTCCAGAAGAGCTTCCTGTCACTGAATCCAGTAAAATGTATAGCCCCTGAAGGCAAGCCCCGTTAATGATGGCAAACTGTGCTACTCTGCTGCAATTATCATTTTTCTCTTGTTCTTCCTTTTTATTAATCATGTTGATTACTTTGATGAGAACCAAAGCAAACTGAGAGTCGGGTGGCCATGAGGTAGTTCATTTCCTTGCTCGCCGTACCCAGTGGGAATCTCTTCGGCTTTCACAGCCATTCTCCAACATTGCTTCTCATCAACATTGCTCCTTCCAGACCCAAGCTCTGAATTTTACACACCGGGCCAAAGTGTTTCTCTGCCTGGGGATTCTCAGGATGCCAGGCTCAGCCAATTGGGCACAGCTTTCCTTCTAGACCACAGTCGTGCGGCCCACCTTGGAGGCTGAAGTGAAGCTACTGTACTCAGCCCTCAACCTCACCCAGTGCCCACTAATAGCATTTGCTTTATAGCCGGCACCCTGCAACCTGCTTTCTGCTTGGCTCCCTCGCGCTCCCGGAGGATGTGCTCAACTGTGCGGCAGGTCTGGTGGAAAGTCGACAGTCTCCACGCCAAGCGCGAGGCCAGCCAGCACTGGATAAATGACTTGAAGCGCTTTCTCCAGGGACCCTTTCCAGGTACAGGAGCCCTTCTTAACCAGATTTGGCCTGTACTGGCAGGCAGCCTTGTTCAGGAGTCCATTAAAAATCAAAATACAGACACCGTTTGGAAAGCATAGAAAGCCTCACTCTCACATCTTATGTATTAAAACATTGTTACATAAAAATGACCACAAAGCTCCAAATTCATACTTTCCTACTTTGTGAGATCAGTCACCACCAGGAATAAACCTGTGAAAGTGTGGGGCTGGCTGTGGAGCCTCAAAGGGCCTAGGGAAAAGGCTAGAGCCACATTCCAAGCTGGGGGAAGACCAAGCCCTGGCCCTCGCGAGCAGCCCAGGCTGAGGCGTGGTGGGCGAGCTGGGCTGTCACCTCACCCCACGAGTCTGGGGGCAAACACCAGCCTGAGCCAGAGTCGGACCGGTAGTCTCTTGCGAGGCCCCCTTTCATCTACCTCATAAAGACTGAGACTTGTTGGCATGGCTCATAGTTTTTAATGAAGCGTGGGCTACTCGCTGGAGCCAAGTGGGCATTTCAGACTCAGAATGAGGCTCTTTCATACCCACTGAGATGTGATAGAGAAGGCCAGGCTTCTAGAGTAGCTTTCTACTGAGAACTCAATGTCATGTAACTCATTGCATTTTTCCTCATTAAAACTGAGTAACATCCAGAATAGACCATTTCTGTCTTTGTTTTGAGGGAGGCCTGTAGCAGTGCCCTGTGTTCAAGGAACCCCCAGGATTGGAGCAGGACTACAAATCTCTTGGGAAAACAGGACAGGTGCTGCCACACTTTCTAGGCATTGCCTCGTTCAAGTGCACCAGTACCCCAAGGTGATTTCTTTCCCCATTTGTATGCCCACGGAACCCAAATACAGAGAACTTAGGATCATGTAGGCTACTTGTCTGGTCCTCCTCAGGAAGCATAGCACCTTTGGTATCCATCAGGTCGCAAACGAATGAGATATGAAGCGCAAGTCCAACCCTGAGAAGCTTCAGTGTGTCGGGTCCAATCAGACTTGGTTGAAATCTTGACTCTAACATTTCGCTGTTTGACCCTGAAGTGCCTCAGTTCCTACAGTGATAAAATTCAGGGTATTTAAGTCTCCAGACCTCTGCACAGAGCAACAAAAGCAACAGAGCACAATGGAAACAGTCACGCCCCACAATTGTGTAGTTCTGTGCTCCTGCTAGGACTTCAGCAATTCCAAATTTTGATTACATTTTGCTTGTCTTTTCACCCCTGGAAAGAGTACGGCATTATAAAAAGTGGTGATGCTTTGATGTCAGGACTTCTTTGACTTGACCCCGTTTCTCCAGGGTCCTCACTGTGCAAACTGGAGTCCCGAGCCCTTTGAGCTCAAGTTGCCAGTCTGGAATTGAGAATACATGAAGAAGAAATGTGTACATCAGGACAAACTTGTAGCAATTTTATTATTTGGAGATAGGATACTGTAACAAACACCTAACATGTTTTTGAAACCAAATCAGAAAAAGCAGTGAAGATTAAGTGAAGGCAAAATGTAAAAGGTCACTAGCACACTGTTGATGTGATTCTGGGCTGTGGATCTTGATAAGGATCTAAAGGAATTGTAGAAATCTCACTGGAACATGGAAAGAAGGCGATCCTGATGTGGTGGCAGGAAGTGCAGCAGCACTGTCACTGACAGCTCTGTGGAAAGGCATGGCGTCCATTGAGCTGGGTGAATTAGCTGAAGATATTCTCAGCTGAGGTGTTAAAGGACCATCTGATTTCTTCTTGATGCTTGTAGGAGATGAAACTGTAGCCGCCAGGCTTGGTGGCACAGGCCCATAACACCAGCACTCTGAGAGGCTAAGACATAAGGATTGCAAGTTCAAGCCCTTCCTGGGCAACTTGGCGAGACCCTGCCTCAAAATCAAAAATAAAAATGAGCTGAGGATGTAGCTCACTGTGACGGCCCTCAGTTGGATCCTCAGTATTGGGAGGAGGAGAGAAAAACTGTTACTTAAAAAACTGGCAATCAGAACAAGCCAAGAAACCATCAAACACAATGGTTTTGAAAAATCTGTCCTTCCAGATAACAAATGATAATAAATTTTAGAAATGGCTTTTAAGTAAAAATCAAATATAGCACAGCATGAAGAAGATAGTGTACCTAAGAATAAAGGTCCTTCAATGATTTTAAAGGTTTAAGTCACTGGCTCATTCAATTAAACAAAAGAACCTCCTCAGGAGAAGCTTTAGGTTAAAAGGGGGACTTCTCTTGAAGAGATTTATGCGTATTTTCTCTATTGGAGTAAACAAGATTCATGAAAGCCCCCACCCCTTTTTTAATGGTAGCAAAAGCACTATCTTTGACTGAAAGTCACGCAGAAGAGGATAAAATGAAAAGAAGCCACTGGACTCCAAAAATTCTGCACACAAGAAGTTGAGAAAAATATTCAGCTGCAAATCCTGTGCTAATTTAAATGAAAGGAGGAGGATGATTCAAAAGCCAGCATCAGGGGTTCAGAAGGCAGAGCCAAGAAAGATACAGGCCAGCTCCCTGTCAGGGACAGACTGAGGGCGGGTGGGAACGTTGAAGTTGGTGCAGCTGGACGCCAGAGCTATGATATTGCTATGTGCCTCCTATCTCCCTAGTGTTGAGTCAGATTATCTGTAGCAGTTACCCTGTGTTTGCATGTTTGGGTTGATTGTAGTCCACAGTTATACAGATAAATAAGAATAGTACTCAAGAAAGTGTATACAGAAAATAGAAGATTTATCTGCACTCAAGAGTGTTAGAGCATATCTTGTATGGAAGAGACATGACACACTAGGGCTCAAAGGAGGGGCTGTGATAGCCAACCTCCCCTATTCTCATCTTTCTATGATCCCCTCCAACTTTGTACCAGAATTGGTCTATGTGAGTAACAGAATATGGTACAAATGATTTGATGTCATTTCTGAAACGTGGTCCTAAGACACAGTAGCTTCTGTTTTGCTGCCTCTTGGATCACTGATTCTGGAGGAAGCCAGTGGCCAATCTTGAGCCACCCTGAGAAAAGACCCACATAATGAAAAAAACTGAAGCCTTTAGCCAGCAGCCACATGAATGAGCCTGGAAGTGGATTCTCCAGCCCAGCCAAGGTGACAGACAACTGTGCCCTGGCCATTATGTTGACTCAAATCACACCAGAGACTCAGTCAAAACTGTCCAAAAAACTTGCTCTTAGATCCCTGCTTGTTATGGTGTGGATCTGGAATGTTCCCCAAAAGCCTCACGTATTTCAGTGTTGTATCTATGAAACCATGTGCTATTAAGAAGTAGGTCCTGCTCGGAAGGGGTAGAAGACTGGGGCTTGACCAGAAAGGGCAGATCCCTGGGGGGGGGGGGGGGGGGGGGGGGGGGGGGGGGGGGGGGGGGGGGGGGGGGGGGGGGGGGGGGGGGGGGGGGGGGGGGGGGGGGGGGGGTGACCTGAAAGGAGGTATAGATAGATAGATAGACAGATAGACAGATAGATAGACAGACAGACAGATAGACAGATGTATATATATGATAGTTCTCACTTCTTTTCCTGCATGCCATGCAGTGGACACCTCTCCAGCTAGGCCTCCACCATGTGCTTCCGCCATTGCCAGCTGCCCATGAGTGGACTGACACCTGAAACGAAGAGCTAAAATAAATCTTTCCTTGCTTAAATTGTGGGTGTTAGGTGTTCTATCACAGCAATGAATAACAAAGACACTGTCCTTTACAAAGTGTGTAAATAGAAAATGTTGTTTGCTAAGCTGATAGGTTTTGGGGTAATTTGATGCCTAGCAGTAGGTAACAATTGCAGACAGCTAATACAGAAAAAAACTTATTTAAAGTGTTGCATTACTGTAATCAAAAATAATAAATGTCATATATATTTAAAGTCACATGTTGTGGAACATCACCAGACTCGGGTTCTTAGGGCTTGAACCTCAGAGCAACAATGTTCTGAGGTGGGGCCTGAAGAGATAATTGGGTCACAAATCATTGATAGGGTCATAATTTGATGGCATTATTGAGAGGCAATGGAAATAAAAGGAGGCAGGTACCATTGGGGACAACATCTGGCCCCTGACACTCTCTCGGGCTCTTTCCTTCTCTCTTTGCTTCCTGGCTGACAAGATGTGAGTAGCATTCCTCCACGTGTCTTTCCACCTTGCTGTTCCTGCCTTGCCACGGGCCTAAACCAATGGGACCAGCTGTCCAGGGATAGCGACCTCAGAAAACATGAACCTAAAGAAATCTTTTTCCCCTTATTTTCTCAGGTTTTTAGTAACAGTGACAAAAAGCTGATTAAAACATCACTAAAGAAAGAAATATTGGATATTTAACCTTTCCATCTTTGAGGAAATAGAAATCATTTGCTTTTAAAAGCATGCAAAGAATGTCTTATGAATAAAACTCTTAGTAATATACATTTGGTGCCAGAGAGTTCTGTAATCAGTGGGGAATTGCAGGGGGAGTGTTGAGTTTGCATGATATTCCCCACAAAGGTAGCAGGGTGAAGACTGGATTCTAATCCATTAAAAAAGCCTGAGATGACACAGGAGCGAGTAAAAGCAGAAGATAGATATTCGAGCTACCATCGCTCAAATACTGACTACCTGACTTGGAGAAGTAATTAAGCACATATAGCTCAGTGGTAGACCATTTACCTGACATGCACAGATTCCAGAGTCCCTGTGCCAAAGAAGAGTGAAAGAAAAACAGAGAAGAGAGAGGATTTTCAAGCCCCAAGAGGGTGTTTCTCAGGAGAGGAGAAAAGGGATGGCAAGAACCTAAAAAGAATGAATTCTGTGACCCACAGTTTTCATTACATTGAGGATATAGGAGGCATCTCCCTAGAATCTAACCGTGACAACACAAGCTGGAATTCACTGTAACTAAATAAAGCAACAGAAAAAGGAGGACATTCTGTCAGCAATCCCCAGTTTCAGCGGGATGTTTTGACTACTGAGTAGCACTCATCACCAAAAATCAACATGAGCTAATCTTCATAGTCAAAATACATCTCCTTGGGTTCTTCTTGATTTCAGAAAACTCCACCTCCTACCTCATCCTAACCACATTAGAACCTGGGACCATGAGACCCAATTTGTTTTTGACTCTTTCCCTGGAACAGTTGAGAGTTCTTTCTTTTTGATTCCTCTTTCTTTCTTTTTAATGTGAATTTAGGGCCAGCAAGAGGAGCCAGATGGAAACTAAAGCTCCCTGTTTATGACAGAACAGGTACACCACAAACAGCCGAGTAAATGTTCCACCCGCTGCCTCCCACACACCCAGACTGCCCTCGGCCCCACCTGGAAGGACCAGCTTCTAGCAGGCCTATTGCTATGCTGTTGAGCCTGGTAATATTTGCTTAAGAACAACATTTGAATAGAGGCCCCTCAGAAAATTCCCATTTCCATATTTACCAGGGGATTTCTGTTTATTACAAGTGAGGCTAGGAAACCATTCTGCATACTTGCTAAGTGAAAATAAGCAGGCTACGAAACAGCATGCTGCTGATCATAATATTAATAGTCACTTTTTAGCATTTACTACACATCAGTGCCTGTACTGGGCACCTAAGGCTGATATAGGTGATGAGTACATGAGAAACTATTCCAACCCCTAGCTTCCAAATGAGATAATATGGTGCCAAGAGGTAAAACCACCAACTCAACTGAAGATGGCTACCTCATAGGGACGAGGCACAGTGGAAAGTGAGTTATCGCTCATGCTGTCAGAAAAAAATTACTATGCACTTGTGTCAGTTCAATGCATTTGATCAAATGTGATAAGTAAATATATACACATATATATATATATGCATTTTCTTAAAGTCACAAATATATGCATATATACATCATAAGTATTTAAATATAAAGGCATTTTCTTAAACTCACAGAACTGGCAAGTGATTCAGCCACACGTGAAAGCCTGACTTACTGGGCTTTCTGACGTAAGGTTCTGTTGTAGGAAGGGGTGTCTATAGCTGTTGAGGAACTTGTGCATGGCGCTCTCCTCCAGAAGGCAGTAACGGGAATGCTACTGTAGTAGGGTGACCACCTGTGCGATCACCCAATCTCAAAACACATTTGAGAACCAAGGTGGGTGATAAGTGGACCAGGACTGGCCCGGTGTGTTAGAATGTATGACCTAAGTGTGGGTGAGTGTTTTCATGCTGCTACACAGGTTCCACATACACTAGTTCAACCAAATGCAGATCAAAAATATCAGGAAAAAAAGAGCATTTGTTCCAACACTCAGCCTTGTCATTATCCCCCTAAAATACAGCACAATAACTATCTATAGGGCATTTATGTTGTATTGGAAATGATAATTGTTCCAGAGAGGGTACAGGAGGGTATATACAGATTATATGCAAATTCTACGCTATTTATATACAGAACTTGAACATCTTTGGAGTTTTGTATCCATGAGAAGGTTTGATATACATTACCTTCAAACACCAAAGGACAACTATATATAATATCAGATATTCCACCTTGGGCATGTATTAATTAGTCCAGAGACAGAATTGTGCACCATTTTTTTAAAAATAAGCTTTTAGCTTTAACTCATGGGCTTATATTCTTGTCATTCCAATCATAAATCAAAGTTCACATAATTTGGATTCTTTACCATCAACAATTATTTGAAGCTGACAGGCATAAATGTGGCAATCAGAACTTAAATGCTGATGTTGAATGAAAGTGCTTGGAAGCCCTGTAGCAGGTGCCCCTTGACAGCAGCAGGGGAGCCACCCTAAAGCAAACACTTCCATTAGACAAGGGACAGACCTAGAGGCTAAGTGAACCTCCACAGAGGTTATGCCACATTAGTCAGCTTCTGCTCCACCTACCGTGACTTCCGCTGTTCCTCCAAGTTTAAAGACAGTTTCCAGTTCTCTGCTGCTACTCGTAACTTCCTCAGAAAGAAAGAAGAAAAAAGAGAGAAAAAGGAAGAGAAAAAGAAAAGGAAAGGAAGGAAGGAAGGAAGGAGAGAGAGAGAGAGAAAAAAAGGTCAGGTCCAGAACGTATGTTCCCTTGACAACGTTATGTAACAACACACAAACACTGTACACATCCATGCAAGTCTATCAGTAAATACCATAACTTGACTCAAAACAGAGCATGAGCACTTCTCCGTCAGAGCAGACATGTCTGGACCAGTTCGGAAGTGGCACCATGAGTCAGACAGAGCTCTTCTTTCCTCTGACTCAGCCCTGAGCCTAGGTGGCAGTGGAGACATTCTCAAGGGGGTGACGCAGAAACCCGGGGAGGCAGAGGAATGCACCACCTTCGCCTCTGCTCCATAAGCCAGGTTCTGGAACCATACTTTCCATATACTATTTCTTTTCAGAATGGTGAGTGTTCCAAAACAGAATTCCATTTTAAAGGTGAAGAAATTGAGGCTCAGAGACCCTTCCCAAGCCCCATCCCCAGGTTTCCGCATTACCAGCCCTTCCTATTGTGTGACAATATCTCCCAATGTGAAGCTGAGTCCAAGAATATAAATGGTACGAAACATTCTATGAATCTCCTACTCATCCTCTTTGCCGTGGCCTTTGATGGCTTCTGTTTAGGTAAGTTCCACCAGTCATTACAGAGCTGACTTCACTTATTCTGTTCTACCCACAAACTTGCAAGCATGTCTCTGGCATAACTTTGAGTCCACCTGGGATCCTGAGAATAACATCTGATTTTTCCGGCTACACACACAGCCTAAAGCAGCAGATAAGCGCACAGAACTCTCTCAGGAGGTCGATTAACTCCAGTTTCAGAGGCAGTGCACAAGCAGCCCATATTTCTTGGTTTCTGAGGAACCACCACAGGAATGACAGAGTCGCAGGTGACCGTGTGGCCACCGTGCTTTCACAAGCAGGAATTTGCCTGGCTAACTCCTCAAAAACAGTTGTTTGCACCATCTCAATTTTGGCGCAAGGCTTGCAGTTCACATTTTTACCACTAGGTGGATGGCGGTGCTTTCTATATGGTATTCATGACTTTACTGAGTAAGAGGAATCTTGCCCTAGCAACCCATGACTGTTTAGAGAAAGCCAGTTATACCAGATTTAAGACTGTGAGGTCCATGGGGGGGGGGGGGGCAGAAACTTAAATGAGGTGAGAGAACAATGCAAACGTGATTTAAAATACAGTTATAAAATTCCACTTAATTATGCTAATTTTGCAAAAAACTTACTTCTAAAAAAAACAATTAACAATTAACTAACTGATTTTGGACAAACAGAACCCTTTCCAAATTGCTGTAAGTGTTGCCATTCGGGCTAAAATTCAATTATTGCTGATTATTGCTTCATCTAATTTTGGTTTTACTTTCCATTTTTAAGAGGAAAACTTTAACTCTTCCTCCCCATATATACACCTACATTCCTGCATCTCCCAGACTGCATCTCACTGCAAATGTGGAGGAGGGTGAAAGCAAGTGCATAAATCATTGTATCCCTAGGTTTCTGGGAAGATCCAGCCCCTCATTCTACCCCAAAGAAGTGGGTGCAGTCTTTGGGTAGCAGGGACTTCTTCAAGGAAAAGCCAAGCAATGCCTTGATTTGTGGCGACTACCCCGGTGAATGTCACCGGTGAGCAAAGTGTTTGTGAAATTAAGTCTTGGCAGCAAGGGAGGTGATTTGTAAGAGGCTGCAGCTGGAGCCACCCTGGCTTCTGCTGCCTTTCTCCAAGAAAGTTCTTTCTATTGCATTAATTATACTTTTCAACCCGAGAGCCAGGATAAAACGGTAATAAGAAGTATAATAAACATAATGGGTAACATACTGTGCTTAAAATACATCTGGCACTATACTCACCATTTTTCATATTTTATTTTAAGCTACAACAAATGAAATACTAATGACTATAAAATATCCCTGAATAGCTCCGTGTGTTCTTTTGAAAACACTTTCACATAAACACCTGCTGAGGCCATCGTGCCTCAAACGTTCAACCCAACAGACAAAAATTGCACATCAGCCGTCTATACGTCTTCAAAAATGCCTTTCAAAGCCACTCAACTGTCGCCCCCTTCCAGGTCAAGTTATAATTACATGAAGCAGAAAATGCTCATAGATGATCATGTATTCCAAAGGACATTGCTTTTTGTTGCTTTCTGTGAAAATCATGTTTGTTTCTTGCTTGGAAATGTACCTGAGTTCCTGTCTCTGGCCCATCATTCAACTCATCAAACTGCTCTAATGTTTGAGATAATTAAAACCTAGGAGTCCTGCTGTGCATTCTTCTGATGCCAAGAAGCAGTGAGTGCACCTACCAACCGGTGAATGAAATGTTTGTGAAATTAAGACTTGTCAGCAAGGGAGGAGATCTGCAAGAGGTTTAAAGCTGTGGCCACCCTGGCTTCTGCTGCCTTTCTCCAAGTTTCTAATAATTTGGGGCCTGACAATTTTAAACTTAGGAGAAGGGAGGGAATTCACGGGCAATAAAAGGGGAGACAAGAGCCCAGAGCACTGAAGCGGTGCGAGCCTGCAGTGCCAGCACTCTTAGGAAGCTAAGGCAGGAGGGTAATGAGATCTATATGCAAAAATATAGAAATAAAAAGGGGGGAGTGGATGTAACTCAGTGTGAAGGTTTCTGGGCTAAATACCCAACACCACAGAAGGGGGGGGGGGGGGGGTGGCAGGGCTCTTGATAACATCTCTCTGGAATCTGCCCATGACACATTGTTTCAAATTTTACAGACAAGTATAAGAAAGTTAATGACTGGAATCAAAGTTATATTGTTTTCAATATTCTCTAATCTTGTTAAAGGAGATAAAATTCAAAAGAAAGACACCTGGACATCTGCAATAGTTCTTGGCCCTCTTCTTGACCCTGTGTTTTTCGGATAATCTTCCTTTCATTTTTTTGAGACTGGATCTCCCTTGTCCAAGCTGATTGCAAACTTGAAATCCTCTTGCTTCATTCTCCTGGATTCATAAACGTGTAGCACCATGCATGACTTTCTGGTTGGATTTTACATGATCAGTGTGTGCTGTTGTTGGTATTGTCAGTATCATGTCTTCATGGCAGAAGAGAGCACACAGCACACATCCTTCCAGGTCAAGCTCTAAGCACCCACTGCTTCCAGCCAGGCCTCACCTCCCAACAGTACACAGTATCCATAGGTATGTGAACCTTTAGGGGACACTCCAGACACTCCAGACCCAAATCACAGCATGCCACCCCTGGCCCTCAAAAGACTCATGTTCATCTCCTTATGCAAAACGCATTTAGTCTTTCTCTAAGAGTTGCCAAAGTCTTAACAGTGTCAAACCACACTGCTCCACATGCCCCAGGCATCCTCCACTTCCAGCCAGGCCCCACCTCGCACCAGTACTCAGTATCCATAGGTGCATGAGGCTTTTGGGGATACTACGGAACCAAACCACAACGATGCTGTCCACACTGAATATTCTAAGAACACAATTACTAAATAAATTAAGAAAAATTTGTACTTTTTTGCAGTCTAAATTTAGTAATAAAGATGTACTACTGTGGAGTTTAATGTCACTGATGGCAAGGCCTCTGAGGCAAATGAGTCACGGGTACAATATGCCTTTATCAGCCTGCCTTAATTATCACCGTCATAGTCACAATGACTGCTTAGATGCAAGTATCTACCACTTCAATGTCTCTGCTAAGAGAGGTGTCCCCCAAAATGTATATATTAATGAACATACCATTAAATTATAAACTATTTTTCTTTGTTTTCTCCCTACCAGCAGGGTACCATATTGGTTTTTCGATGCTATATGTAGAGACACTACATTTTTATTTTCCCATTTTATAGACATATATATATGTATTACATAATGTTTACATCAAACTTGAGTATTTTGTGCACATATGCATACCAGAAAATCACAAATCCTTCCCCTCTATCTTTCCAACTCTCTCCTACCCTCCCTCTCACTATTTCTCATTATTCCATCATTTTGTTACATCAGATGGCTGTGATCTGAATTTCCCATATTAGAGAAACCATTTGATACTTAACCTGCTGCTTCTGAGTCACTTCACTGAGCATGGGAGTTGCATCCACTTACCTACAAATTCCAAATTTATAGAAGAGTAGTACTCCATTGTGGAAAAACACCATTTATGTATCCATTGGTCTGTTGATGGGTATTTTGATGTTTTCCACATTTTAGATATTGTTAGTTGTGCTGCTATAAACATATGCATATATGTATCTCTGTTACATGATGTTGTTAACTCTTTTGGAAAAATTCCCAGAAGTGGTACTGCTGGGTCAAAAGGGATATTGATTTTCAATCTTTTGAGAAACTTACATATTGCTTTCTGTAGCGGTTGTACTATTTTACATTCCCACCAGCATTGTAAGAGGGTTGCTTTTTCCACCACAGCCTTGCCAGCACTGATTTCTGTTTGAGTTCTTGATATACACCATTCCCTTTGGGTTAGATGGTACCTTAGTGATGTTTTGGTTTGCATTTCTGCAATGACTACGGCGGTTGGACATCTTTTTATGTATTCATTGGCCATTTGAATTTCATCTGAGAACTGCCTATTCATTTCTGTTTCCCATTTTTCAATAGGGTGGTTTGATGGTTCTGTTTTTCTTCAGTTCCTAGTATATTCTAGTTAATGAGCTTCCTATCTGAGATATAGGTGGTGAATTTTTTCCCATTCTGTTTGTTCTTTCTTTATTCTGTTGATAATTTGCTTTGCCATGCAGAAACTTTTTAATTTGAGGTAATTTCATTTGTTAATATGGGGAGCTATTTCATTTGTGATAGGTGTCTTATTAAGAGAGATTTTGCCTACATGTACATCTTTTAGGTATTTGCCTAATTTGTCTTCCAGAAGGTCCAGTGTTTGCTCTTAATATCTATGTCTTTTATTCACTTTGAGGTAATTTTGGTGCATGGTGACAGGTGTGTTTCTAGATTCATTCTTCTGCATGTGAATGTCCAATTTCCCCAGCACCATTTGTTGAAGATTCTTTCCTTTTCCCAGAATATGCTTTGACTCCTTTGTCAAAGATCAAGTAGCTGAGGATATTTGAGTTTGTCTCTGCATCCTCAGTTCTGTTCCACGGCTCAACCTGTCTGTTTCTGTGCCGGTACCATATAGTTTTTATAATTGTTGTTTTGTAGTATATTTGATGTCTGCAATCCTAATGCCTCCAGCTTTAGTCTTGTTACTCAGGATTGCTTTGGCTATTCTAGGTCTTTGGTTCCAGGTGAATTTAACTATTGTTGTGTCAAGCTCAGTAAAAAAAAAAGTTGCAGATATTTTGATAGGAATTGCATTAAATCTATATATCAGTTTGGGAAGTACAGCCATTTTGACCATATTAATTTTGCCTACCCAATACCAAGGGATGTCTTTCCATTTTCTGACATTCTCTTCAATTTCTTTTTTCATTTTAGTATGGGTTTTTTTTTTTGTATAAATCCCTTACTTCCTTGGTTGGACTTACTCCTAGGTATATAATTTTTTGCTGAGCTATTGAGAATGGAAATATTCTTCTGAGGTCTTTATCAGTAAATTATTACCATACAGGAATGATACTGACATTTTAGTATTTATTTTGCAGCCTGAAATCTTGGTAAATTTATTTATTATTTTTAAGAGTTTGTGGTAGAGATTTTGGGGTCTTCTTTGTAGATAATCGTATCATATGTAAATAAGGACAGTTTGACTTTCTCCTTTCCAATACATATTCTCTTTATTTCACTTTCTTGCCTGATTGCTATGGCAAGGGTATGAAGGATGATGTTGAATAGGAGTGATGACAGTGAACAGCCATGTCAAGTCCCTGACTTAAGAAGAAATGTTTTCAGTCTCTCTCCATTTACTATGATATTTACCATAGGTTTGGCATATATGGCTTCTATGAGTTTAAGGTAAGTCCCTTCTATACCTATTTTACTCAGAGTTTTTATCATGGATGGGTGTTGGATTTTATCCAAGGCCTTTTCTGCATCAATTAAGATGAACATGTGATTTTTGTTTTAGCTTTTGTTGAGGTATTGATTTACATGTGTTGAACCAGCCTTGCATCCCAGAAATGAAGACCACTTGATCATGGTGTATGATCTTTCTGATTAGTTACTGGATTCTGTTTGCCAACATCTTACTGAGAATTTTTCCCCACTATTTTTATTAATATACATATATAACACATAGTGTTTACAATGAATTTGGGTATTTCGTGCACTTACATATCATATCAACTTTACAATCCCTTCCCATTTTTGACCCTCCCATGCCCTTCCTATCCCTTCCCCCAACTCTGGCTACCACTTCATGTGGTTCTGTAGAATGTCTGTGGTCTGTGTTTTCCAAGTCAGAGAGATTATATAGTACTTAACATATTTAATCTTCCACACCTAAATCATTTCACTTAAGTCACCACTCTAACTCAGCTTCCTATTCCTCGAATGGGTCGCAGTGGTGAAATCTTCATGCCTCTTCTCTGAATACAACCAAACCCTTTATTCAGATATTTACCAAAAGTTTTTTTCTATATTTTGTTATATCGTTGTTGCTATTCTTAAACCTGGCCTTACCCACTGGTCCACATTAGAAAATAACTACAAGCATGTAGTTCTAAAGACTAGTAAATTTGGAAAAGAAAAAAAAAAAAACAAGAAAGTTAAATTTCAAATGCCTTAGCTGAATACTGGAAGGTACATATTTGTACATTCACAGGGTTATCTTTACATCAATCAGTTTTCTTAGGATAAATTTTCATCAGTGACATAAGAAATGTACTGCTACAATAAAACAAAGTTAAAGCAATATCACATTGCTACATTAAATGAACCTAAATCTATATCATATATACTTAAAGTAACAGATATGAAGGCAAATTTAGTTATTTCAGAATTTTTTAACTTTCATAACTTATTTATTCACATTTCACTGATTACTAACATTCTGATAGATTTGGTTTATAATTTTATCTGTCTATCCATTCATATAGTCATGCATTTGTACTTTTAAGAGTTTTTATGTCAATTCCTCATGTTGCATTATTAATTAGTAATTATCCTATTTTGCACACTACTATACTATTACTAACAATAATAATGTGGGGAGATTTCACAAATTTTATAGAACTGGTACTGTTTCAAAAGTATATCAATCAGATGATTTAACTACCAATCTATTTTTTAATCACATTTTCTCTTTCCTCCAAGCTATTTTGGTGCTGCTTATGTTTCTGCCTCTCAAAGAGGATAAACTCACCTTCAACATCAAAAAAGTGAATTGCTTCATTCAACAAGATTAAGACTTTCTCGATTTGCTACATTAAATGGACTTAAATCTGTATCACATAAGTATGCTACATTTAAAGCAATAAGCTATGCTCAGTTATTTCAGATTTTTTTGACTTTCATACGTTGATTACTCATATTTCACTAATAATTAACATTTTGCCCGATTTGGTTTTTCCTTTTACCTTTCAATTCATCCCTAATTTCATGCATAGCCTTATTTTTTTCTCAGCTCATTCTCCTCTAGCTGCTCTCACTTTTCATCTGGGATCATTGGTGTCGCTGGCCTCCCTTTCACTTTCTAAGTTTCCTTTAAGTATTCTCTGCAATGTTGGCTTAGTGGCTACAAATTTCTTTAAGCTGTCTATATCATGGAAAGTTTTAATTTCTCCCTCTAATTTAAATGATAATTTTGCTGGATATGGCAGTCTTGGTTGGCATTTATGTTCTCTTAGTGCTTCAATGACATTGCTCCATCATCTCCTGCCTTTTATAGTCTGGATTGAGAAGTCTTCAGTTATCCTGATGGGCTTATCTTTGTAGGTCACCTTCTGTTTTTCTCTTACCACGTTTAGCATTTTCTCTTTGTGTTGGGTTTCTAGTATTTTAATTATGATGTGTCCTAATGAGGATCTCTTCTGATCAAAGTTGTTTGGTTTTTTAAATGCCTGCAATAGTTCCATGTTCATTTCTTTTCTTAGATTTGGGAATTTTTCTTCCATAATTTCATTAAACATGTCTTTTAAGCCTTTAGCTTTGTCCTCAGTCTTCTCCTGGACTCCCATAATTCTGAGGTTGTTTCTCTTTGAATCATCTATCAGCCATTGTAATGATTCACTTTCTTTCTTATTTACTTTGTGTTCTTCATGGCCTGTATGTTGCAGCTCACTTTATTTTCTAGGTCTGGCATTCTATTCTGAAGATGTTCAGTGTGGTTGCTTATTATTTCCTGTGTTTTTCACTTCCTGAAAATCTGCATTCAGTCTTTTTATATCTCTATTGTGTTCTTCTTTAATTTCTTGTATTGCCTTCATTATCTTCTGGTTTATTTCTTCTATGGTCTCCACTTTTCACGGCTTGCTTTTAGGTTAGCTATGTGTTAGTGTAGCTCTTGCACGGTCTGCTTTATTTCCTGCCTTAATTCAATGAATTTCCGGACACAGAAGTTACTATCATTTTTGCCATTTTCATCTTTGGATTCTGCAATATCAGTATCCCTGGTATCATCTTCTGGGGTGTCAGGTCTTTCTGTAGGAGATGTGTTACCACGTTTCTTCATGGTTCTGCTGTCTCTGGCTGTCTCTGGTGTGCAGGAAGGAAGGGTTTGTGAAGGCCCAGTCCTAGATGCCTCTGGACTCCTCTGGCCCAAGGGCCTGACAGGGAGATGGAATTCCCAGTCCTAGATGCCTCTGGAAGCCTCTGGGGCTCAGGATTGACAGGATGATGTAATTCCCTGGAAGCCTCTGGAAGCCTCTGACTCACAGGACAGATGGGTGATGGACTTTCTGGTCCTAGATGCCTCTGGCATGCAGGGCAGCAGTGAACCGGAAGCCTCTGGCACATGCAGGAGGAACAGGGTGATGATCCCCCTTTTGAGATATCTTTCCTCAGGTCCATTCAGCACAGCTCTATCTGTCCTGGCTTCCCTCCCCCAGAGCAGGGCTCTCCACCCTCGGAGCAGAGGCGCTCTTAGCTAATCAGGGAATCAGCAGCCCTTTCCCCTCTTTTCTCCTCTCTCTGCTGCTTGTGCCAGTTTCTTCCTAGGTGCTGTTTAAGGGTGACCCCCAAAAGCCCTGATGTGCTCTTCTGAGCTTTCTTTTACTCTAAAGGGTTCAGTCTTGGGCTTTTTTTTTTTTTTTCCTTCTTTTTTAAATGGCTCCTGCTTACGTCTTTGCCTGTGAAGGCTGCTGAGCCCTGTTTCTGACCTGGGCTCCCGGAACCTTTTCTAGGGGAAGTGCACAATGTGTTTATAGTACACACTACCCACGGGTTGGTTTTCCGGAGAATGGGGCCACCAGCTGCCAACAATTCTCACGTCTCCAGAGCGTCGCTTACCTCAGGCTGAGGTTCTGGCTCCGGACTTTCCTCTGTCTGTGGTCTGTGGATGCCGGCAGCTCAGGGCCACTCCAAATCGGCTGCTTTGTTTGTCCTCTTGCAATAAGACTTCAGGATTTCTGACCATCCCACAGCCACTTGTCTGTTGTTGGGGTGCTCCATCCTCTCCCAGCTCCACCAGATATTCCAGGCCCAAGCAAGCTTTCCCCCACCTGCAGCTGCCTGCGGCTCCCAGCCATCTGCAGCTGGCCTGCAGCAGCTTCCAGGGCTGTTCTGATATTTTTTCCTTTGCTTTCCATGATCCTTCAGAATTTCTGGCCTTCCCCTGGCTTTCTTTCTGTTGCTGGGGTGCTCCTCTCTTTCCTAGCTACACTGAACATGCATTTTCTAACTAAATTCTTGACTTTCTAAGTGGGTCAATGAGGAGACCTTGTGCAGCTCTGTTGCTCGGCTGCCATCTTGACCAGAAGTCCAAGGAGTGCTCGAAAATTTGTGTATCTATATTCATTAAGGAAATTAGTCTATAATTTTCCTTCTTCATTATGTCTTTGTCTGATTTTGGGACTAGGGTGATGCTAGCCTCCAGAAGTAATTTGGTTGTGTATCTTTCTTTCAACTTCATGAAACAGTTTGAGAAGCCATTGGAGTTAGCTCTTCCTTGAAATACTGAAAAAGTTCTTCTTTAAGTCCATCTGATCCTAGACTTTTCTTTGTGGGTAAAGACTTTATTACTTCTTCAATTTCTGTGTGATTGGTTAAGTCTTTTTGGTTCAATTTTAGTATTTTTTATGTGTCTAGGAAGTCATCCATTTCTTTCAAGTTCTCTAATTTGTTGGAATATAGGTATTTGAAATATGTCCTTATAACATTCTGAATGTTTGCATTGTTTATTGTAACTTCACATTTTTATTTCTAATTGCCTTACTATGTTTTTGTTATTGTTGTTCCTTTGGTGAGTTTAGCTAGCAGTTTGTCAATCTTGTTTATGCTTCCAAAGAACCAGCTCTTTCATACATTGGTCTTTTGTATTCTTAATTTCAATTTTGTTGACTTCAACTCTGATTTTTGTAGTTTCTTTTCTTCTACTACTTTTTTTTAGATTGTTCTTGTTTCTCTAGGTCCTTAGTGTGTTTATTTGTGATTGCTCTGTTCTTTTGATGATTGTGAATTCTTCCTGTTCTTTTGTTCTGTTAACCAGTGTAAGTGACCATCTTTGTTTCACCTGATCTGTTTTGCTTTGAAGACTGATGTGTCTGAAAATAGTATAGCAAGTCCTGCTTTTTTCCTGGATCTTGTTGCATGAAATACTGAATTCCATTCTTTTATTTTCAGTCTATGTGTTTCTTCATGGGCAAAATCTGTCTCTTGTAAGCAGCAAATTGTTGAGCTTTGTTTTTTGATCCAGTCAGCCAGCCTGTATCTTTTGGTAGGTGAATTAAGGCTCTTCACAGTCAGAATGATTATTGAGGTCATTTGATAGGTCCCACCATCGTTTGTGATTTTTCAAGGTTATTTACTTGATTTATTTATTCTCTTGGGGTTTCATTCTCCTATTTCTGTTGTTTCCTTTTCCCTCCAGTCTTTGGTGCCATTAGTCACCCTTTCCCTATCTAAGTTTCCTTTAAGTATTTTTTGCAATGCTGTTCCAGAGGCTGCAAATTTCTTTAGGCTTTCTTTACCATGGAAAGTTTTAATTTCTCCCTCTAATTTAAAAGAAAATTTTGTTGGATAAAGCAGTCTAGGCTGGTATTTATGTTCTCTCAGTGCTTGGGAGATATTGCTCCATTATCATCTACCCTTTAGGGTTTTGTTTGAGAAATCTGCAGTTATCCTGATAGGCTTATCATTGTAAGTCACCCTCCATTTTGTTCTTACAGTTTTTAATATTCTGTCTTTGTGTTAGGTCTCTGGGATTTTAATTATGATGGGTTGTCATGAGGGAGAACCTATATTATTTATAAATCTATGTACTAAAGAGAGCATTACAGCATTACAAATAGAATAAAAAGAACATACTGAGTCTGATGAGCTGAGATTGCTGGTATAGATAATTTCCTTGCAACTTTAGATCTCAAAGGAGTAACAGAGTAACAGAGCAGTCAAATGTCCAAAAGAAACATGAGGCTGAGACTTGACTACAAAAGCATGCTTCTGCTTGTGGAGAAGGTTCTGGCATCAGTCTGTCATAGCCTCTTATACATAGGTACTTCCGTAGTTTCACTGTTACCTATCCTCTCCAATTGCCATCCTTGGAAAAAGTGTCTATTCATAAAGCTTCAACTGCCGCCTCTCTAGAGTTAACCCCAAATCTATACCCGAGGTCTGACTATCCTCAGCCCAATATGCATATATCATTATCAGAGGTGCCATGTGCAGTGTACATGCCAATAAACTCAGCTACTTAGGAAGCTGAGGCAGAAGGAGCTCTACTTCAAGGCCAGCCTGGCACAACTTAGCAAGACCTTGTCCCAAAATAAAATATTTAAAAAGTACTATTATGTATATTCATGGTAAAGTGCTTGCCTAGTAGGCACAAAGCCCTGGATTCAACATCCAAAATTATAATAATAATACTGATAGAGAATCCATTAGATTGCCTTATCCTCTGAGATGCCATACCCACACAACAGCCCTCTGCAACTGGAGAGCCAGAGAAACCGATAGCTGCTCAACCCAAGAAGCTAGACGCCTCACAAGAAGAACCAATGGCTTTTGCAAAAGTTCACATTTATAGGCTGAAGAATGTAGCTTGCAGAATATCACTGGGTGATGACTGTAGCCAAAACAAAACAAGCAAACAAACAAAAAAACCCTGAAATGCAGGCCCTGTGCAGAAACTTATTTCTTCCTCTTTCTCTTCCACTCTATTGGATGCTGCTGATCACACTCAGGGCGAGTTTACTGTCTTGCACGCTGATCATGTCTGGAAACCACACAGGCACACTCAGAAGTGTGTTTTCCCAATTTTCTAGGCATTTCTCGATCCAGTCAAACTGACAACCAAGATTAACCATCACATGTACCTTTTAGCTTGACATATATATCTACTAATAAAAACTTAATTTCTCAGCTTTCCCCAAAGTTAAGCACAATCATACGTCTAAGTGTTTGGCAAAGAAGTAGTGTACATTAGCTTTCAAAAACACTGCTACTATCCAATATTGGTACCTTGTATTTTCATTGTTTCTTGCCAACTAATTGTGTCACTTAGTGGCTCGGCCTTTTTTCTCTCTTTCTCTTTTTTTCCATTTTATTGATACATATAAGTGCAAAATTTAAAGTTTATATTGATCTTGAGCATTTTGTGCACATATATATCTTGGCAAGGTTAAAGACCTTCCCCTCTCTCCTTTTGGCCCTCCCCCTACCTTCCCCCACCTCCCCCCACACCCCTCAGTTTCCAATATTTTCCACATTAGGTTCCTTGAGATAATTGTGATCTGGGTTTCTCATACAGAGAAACCATTCAATATTTCACCTTCTGCTTCTGACTCACTTCACTAAGCATGATGGTCTCAAGTTACCTCCATTTGCCTACAAAAGCCTCCAACCTATCTCACTTTATAGATGCATGGTATTCCGTTGTGTATAAATACCACAATTTGTGTATCCATTGGTCACTGATGGGTATTTTGGTGCCTTCCACATTTTAGCCATGTTAGTTGTGCTGCTATGAACATGAGAGAAATGCAAATTAAAACATTGCTAAGATACCATCTCACCTCAGAGACAATGGCCTGTATCAAGAACTCAAACCACAATCAGTGCTGGTGAGGCAGTGGGGAGAAAGGAACCCTCTTGCACTGCTGGTGGGAATGTAAACTCATAAAGCTACTATGTAAAACAGTATGGAAGTCTCTCAAAATACTGGAAATAAATATCCCCTTTGATCCAGTGATTTCTCTTCTGGGAATATTCCCAAAAGAGTTAAAAACAACACATAACAGAGCTACATGTACACCCATGTTCATAGCGGGTTGGCCTCTGAAACAGCTTTAGACTAGAAAATGACAGTAAGAATGAGAGTTGCCTTATAGGATGGCAGTGTAGCAAGACAAAAAGAGCCAGGGGCCCCTAACAATGTTTAGGAGCTATAAACAGTGGCAGAGAAAGAGCAAAGCCCTGATCTGCCAATGCCTGTGTTGTAAATTTTCCACCATGGCCAATTTCAAGTTACTAAAGTGACACGGAACATAGGCTGGGAAGAGAGGCTAACAGTCAGTCCTCAAAAATTCGAACAAACCATACCTGGTGCACCACTGGTAGTGCTGTCTTTGGATTGCTTGCTTCCAAGCTTCTTTTTCACCAGAGAAAATTTAACTTCTATCTTTTCTAAGACCTTGTTATCCTAGGGTTTCTGTCATGCAGACAAATCTTATCCAATGGTAATTTGTCCCATTTTCTCTTTGAATACTGACATTTTCTTCCCATGGACTTTTCCATGTGTTGACTGTGTCTGATCTTAGCAAGATGATGAGTGTGCAAGAAATGGCCTTCACAGCAGCTGCCTGTTTGATTCACCCTCCCACTCCTTGACTGGGAAAGCAGGATAACTTTATAGAACTTAAAAGGAAACAGAGGGGCAAATGTGCCAGAGAAAAACTAATCATCATGATTACAAAGACCCCTGAGCAGGCACTGTGATGAAAAATATTTTGCAATAATACAACAAACATTAAACCCTGATTTTCAAAGTTGCTTCTAAAGACAGGTAGACTTCAAGACTCACCTCTAGAACAAATAAGCATCAGCTCAGTAGACAGGAAAACACCTATTAAACTCTTTGAAAATGGAGCTGAGAGAAGCGACATGCCATGCTCATTTCTTCAGGTTGTATTGGCTCAGAATCTGCTGCAGCACACTGCAATTTGCCATGTTCTCACCCTCCTAGAGGCCAGCAGTCATCAGAATTTGGAATCTTGCTTCCACCAATATGAACAATGAGCACTGGCTCCTCAATTTTAGAATGGCCTGATCCGATTGGAACCCACGGCCCAACAATGAGGTCAGCAGTTCTATAAAACCAGGGACATTCTGCCTTCATCCACAAAATCCTTTTCTGGGCTGAGGATGCAGCTCAGTGGGGAAGGATCTGCCTAAAAGGAGAACAGCCTTGGATTCAATCCCTGGCAGGCCCTGCCACCTGGGGTGGAGGGAAAAGTCCTCCTCTACCTCTGTGTGAATTCACACCTCAGTATTTCTTAAAAATAGGATCAGGACAGTCCCATGATAAATTCTCATTCCCCACAAGTGCCTCCACAGCACACAGGTTACATGGGATCCAGGTGCTCAGCAGTGTAGTGGGGCTGAGGGGGTTCCTAGGATGGGAATAGCACTGCCTGGACTCTACAGCCTTGGCTCTTGCCATGGATAATCATTTCCCACCATGGGTGCTAGCTTTGGTGGCATCAAGCCTTGGGTTCCATCAAGGAGCCCTGAACTAAAGTGAGCACATGACTGCAGTCAGACAGTTAAAATGCCTACTCCCTCTATTTCTTATTCTTTTCCTTCCTTCCTTCCTTTTTTTTTTTTTAATTTATTGTTTGCTTTGTTTGAGGTTCTTGGTGGTGCTGCGGGTGTGGGTGTGTGTGTGTGTGTGCTAGACAAGTGCTACCACCGAGGTATCTCTTCAGCCTTTGTTTAAATTTTGAAAGAGTCTCACTAAATTACCCACACTGGATCTGAACCTGGGATCTTTCTGCCTCAGCCTCAGAAGTAGATGGGATGTCGGGTCTATGCTCTGCACCTGACTACTTCTATTTATTTATTTATTAACAGTCTTGCTCTGTACTCCAGCTGGACCTGAACTCAGTTTGTGGCTCACGCTGGCCTCAAACTCAAGGCAATCCTCCTGCCTCAGCTACCGAAGTGCTGGGATTACTGGCATGCACCACCATGCCCAGCTTTATGTGGTGCTGGGGAACTGAACTGAGGGCCTTGTGCTTACAAGGCAAAGTCTTTAACCAGTGTGCTATTCTTCTTCCTGCACCTGACTACTGCTTAATTTTCCATTTTGGGCTGACGGTATGAGGCCTAATGTTGGTGAGGGTTTACTTACCACTTTGGGGGATTCCTGAAGAAAATGTCCTGGAGTTTCCACTGGCATAGTTGTCTTGGTTAATGCTTCTTTGATTTCTTTTTAAGCATTAAGCTAATCAAGATATTGATCTTTTCAATAATTTTCTTCCAGTACTGGAAATTGAACCCAGAACTTTCACACTGGGCTGCATCCCCAGCCCTTTATTTTTCATTTTTTACTTTGAGACAGGGTCTCATTATGTTGCTGAGTCTCTCAGGCTAGTTTGTACTTGCCATCCTCCTGGCTCAGCC
Source organism: Ctenodactylus gundi (assembly GCA_004027205.1). Lineage (NCBI taxonomy): Eukaryota > Metazoa > Chordata > Mammalia > Rodentia > Ctenodactylidae > Ctenodactylus > Ctenodactylus gundi. The sequence continues at coordinate 350,149 of PVKB01001627.1, forward strand.
TCTCTGAGTGCTAGGATTACAGATGTGTACAGACACATTCACCTGTAAATTTTCTTTTAACCCTGTTATTATATTTGTCATGCAGAAGTTTTCCAGTCAGATGTAATCCCATTTGCCCACTTTTGCTTTTCTTATCTGTGCTTCTGAGGATACAGTGAAAAGTTCTTTGCTCAGATCAATGTCCTAAAACATGTCCTTATATTTTCTTCTGGCTAATTCAAGTTTTAGGTCTTAGACTTCAAGTTATAGATTCATTTTGAGTTGAATTTTTTAATACAGTGAGAGAAAGGAGAATAGTTTTATTCTTGGACATATGGATATGCAATTTTCTTAGCCCCACTTACTTTCAGATCTTTTTCCAGTGAAGGTCCTTGATGCCTTTGTTGAAAATCAGCTGGCTGTAGTGTGGGAGTTTATATCACATTTGTACATTTTGTTCTCCTGGTCTGTGTCTGCTTTTATGCCAAACCATACTATGTTGATTACTGTGTCATTGTCATATCTGAAATCTGGTATTGTGATGCCTCTGATTTTGTTCTTTTGTGTTGTTACTAGCTAGCGTCTTTTGTGTTTCCATACAAGTTTTAGAAAATTTTTTCCATTTCTGTAAAGAATAACTTTCAGTATTTTGATAGGGATTGCAGGTTGCTTCGGATATAAGACACTTTACCACGATTAATTCTTTCAGTCCCTGAACAGAGAATGTCTTTTTAGTTTTTGATGTGCTCTTAAATTTCCTTCATCAATGTTTTATAATTTTCATTATAGTCTTTTTCCTTCTTTTGTTAAATTATTACCTAGGCATTTTTTTAGCGAGTGTAAATGTTAGGCTTTATTGAGTTCTTTTTCACCTAATCTGTAATTGGTGTACAGAACAATTCTAACTTTTTTATGTTGATTTTGTATTACACAACTTTATTAAAATTGTTTCTCAGTTGTGACAGTCTTTTGACAGTCGTTAAGTATTTCATATCATCTATAAGCAAAGGTAGTTTGAATTCTTCCTGTATAATTTGGATGGTTTTTATTTCTTTCTCTTGCCTAATTGTTTCATGTAGGACTTCCAGTATGATGTTGGGATAAGGGTAGTGGAAGCGAGCAACCTGGCCAGGCATGGTGACATATGTCCGTAATCCTAGCACTCTAGGATGCTGAGGCAGGAGGATTACAAATTCAAAAACAGGCTAAGATATAGAAGAAGTTTCAGGCCCTCCTGGAATATGGAAGAATCCCATTGTTAAAAAAAAATTAAATAAATAAATAAAACAGAAAGAAAGTAGCTTTCTTGTTTTGTTTTATATGATGTCAGCCATGGAACTGTCATATATGCCCTTAACTGTGCTGAGGTATTTTCCTTCCACACCAAATTTGTTAGAAATCCTTATAAAGAACAGATGCTGAATTACAATGAATAGGTACTGAGTACTTTACGCATATTGAGATTATTTTGTTTGTATGACTTCTTCCGTTTGATGTGACAGATCATATACTTACTGATTTGCATTTGCTGAATGTTCCTTCTACCATTTGGATAAATTCTGGTTGACTGTGGCATATAATCTTCTTCATGTCCTGCTGGATTCAGTTCACTAGTATTTTGTTGAGATGATTTGCATCTGTGCTTATCAAAAATTTTGGCTTATAATTTTTCATTGTTGTTGTTAGTATATCTTTATCTGGTTTGGGTATCGCTATAATGTTAGTCCCATAAAATGAATTTTGAACAAGTATGTGTTATTAGTTTTTCATATCATAAAAAAACTATGAAAATCAACTTAAAGAATAAATTAATTTTGCAGTACACTGCTTTTGCTTTAATGGAAATAAAAAACAGTAAAAGTGCAATATTACTGTTTTGAGAAAGACAGACTTGGAGTTACAGACAATAAGGGTGGTTGGTGTATAACTTTTAAAAAAAAAGAAAATTCAGCACACAGAGAGAATATGAAAATTAGTAAGAGAAAAATGGACAATGCTACAAGATAAGCCAATCCAAATAACTGCAGATTTCTCAATGCAAACACAGGACAGCATGAAGCAGTCTTTCGAGTTTTAAAAAAATTAAAAAGCCAGTGTCAACCCAGGCTGCTGTATCCAGTTGTATTCAGAAAAATTATTCCTGAAATCTGAAGGAGAAATAAAAGTTTTTAGAAACAAAAAAAAAAACCAACCTCAAATTATTTATAACCACTAGACCGCACTGCAAACAACACTTAGGGGAATCTTAGACGGAGACAAGAGAGAAGAGGAGCAGCAAGGAATTCAGAAAAAAGGGAAAGATTAACAAAAGAAAAAAAATAGAATCCACACCAGAACAACATAACAATGACAAAACTCAGTAAAAATCTTACAATAATTATTCTCAATGCTAACAGTATTGTCAATCAAAAGGCAGACTGGCAAGTGGATCAAAAAACAACACCCAACAATTTGTTTTCTTCAAGAAACACACTTCACCCACAAAGAAGCACACAGACTGACAGTAAAGAGTTGGAGACTATTTATGGTACTGGAGCCCAAAAACAAACAGGAGAAGATACACTATTCTCAACAACACAGCCAATTTCAAAACAAGGGGCCGGGGGGAATGGCACAGCTATTAAAGTACTCCCCTATTAAGCGTAAGACCCTAAGTTTGATTCCCTAGCACCACATTAGCCAGGTGTGGTGGTGCACACCTGTAATCCCAGCACTTGGAAGACTGAAGCAGGAGGATTGCCATGAGACAAAGGCTAGCCTGGGCTATATGGTGAGTTCAGAAAAATAAACAAGCAAACAAAAATAGACCAGTGAGAAAAAGATCAACATTATATACAGGCAAAAGGAACAACCCAACAGGAAGAGTTCACAATTATAAACATCTACGCACCCAATGTTGGCACACTCGATTGCAGAAAATGAAAGCTGTTGGACGTGGAAAGCCAGAGATCACAGTGAAATGAAACAGGGGGAAAATATCAGCAGGAAAAAAAATCCTACAGAAACTATACAAATAAACAAGTTTCTTGATGGAGAGTAATTTCTTATTGAACAAGCAATGGACCACAGAAGACACGAAGGAAGACATAAAAAATTTACTAAAGTCAAAACACAATGGAAGCCCATACTACCAGAATTTCTGGGACACAAAGAAAGAAACGCTACGACAGAAATTTAGTTTTCAAAGCACATATTTTAAAAAAATCAGACTGGTATGGGGGCATAGCTCAGTTGTTGGAGCACTTGCCTATAACGTGCAAGACCCTGAGCTCAATTCCCCAGCACACATAAACCAGGTGTGGTGAAGCACACCTGTAATCCCAGCACTAAGGAGGCTGAGGCACAGGGACTGCGATCACTTTGAAGCCATCCTGGGCTACAAAGTGAATTTACTCAGTTTGACGCCAGCCCGATATACACAGTGAATTCGGGACCCGCCTCTGAACCTCAGAGTGACACCCTGTCTCAAAAGAAAAAAAAAAGCTAAAGTAAATAAGCTAATAATGCAAATCGAAGTCCTAGAGAAACAAGTACAAGACAATCTATTGCTAGGTCTTGCAATCTGGTGAGTTCTATTCATCTACTGATCCTGGGGGTTTCCTCTTTGTCCTTCAATTATTTCCAGCTTGACCTGGTGGGCTTTAGATGGATGACCCAATAAGACCTTGACTTGGTGCATCCTCTGGGTGTGTCTGGCAGTGCTGGGTAGATCTAGGCCTGGGATGGATTCCAGGCAGGTCTCTGGATGAACACAATCTGCTGGGCCTTGAAAGGGCACGGGGGGATTCTGATGGCACTGCATGGGAAGCACCTGGGCCTCATATGGTTTTTTGGTGGGTCTGCTGGGGTTTGCACATTCTTTTAGTTTTCTGACTGGGACTAGAAGGTTTAAAATAAATGTTTTATGATTGACTTGAGGCCAAAATGGCTGTTACAGTTTATATCTGGAGTGTCCCACAAAAGCCTCATGGTCCTAAGAATACCGTGTACTATTGGAAATTGGGGCTTGGCTGAAAGGGGCAGATGCTTGGGGCTTAATCTGGAGAGGTGTGTTCTGGTTCCACCCTTCCTCCCAGACATCTCTCTGTTCCGCCATGCTGCAAGGATCTATGTCTCTGGAGCACAAGCTCTGGATCTCGCTATGGCTCTGGCTCTGGCTCTAGCTGAGGCCCCACCATGTGATTCCACCATTTTCCAGCCACCCACCTGTCACTGAACTGAGAGATCTTCTGAACTGTGAGCTAACATATAACTTAAAACTTTTCCTCTCCTAATTTGTGCATATCACGTATTGAGTCACAGTGATGAAAAAGTAACTAGGGCAGAAATTAGTACCACAGAAGTAACGCTATTGCTGTGACTTTACCTGACCATGTAGTTTGGAAGCCTTTGGAACTGGTTTGTGGGAGGAGTTTGGAAAGGTTTGAGAATGCTGGCTGGAGAAACCTTGGGGTGCTATGAACCAAGCTTGATGCAAAATACTGGTCAGATCTCAGAAAACCGGAATGCTGATAGAAGTGTGGGTTGGAAAGGCCAGGTTCACAAGGTTTCAGATGGGAAAGAGAACTGTATTGGAAGTTGTCTAGTGACCACTTGCTATGTTTTGGCAGAAAGTTTGTCAGCAGTTTGCCCTTGTCCAGAGGCTTTGTCTGAAACTGAAATTAAGGGCTGTGGACTCCATAAGCTAGTGGAAGAAATCTCAAGGCAGCCTGACATGCAGGCTGTCACTTGGCTGTTTGCAGCTTTTAGCCAAAGCTATGGTGAAGAACAGGAAAAAAAAAAATGGCAGAGAAAAATTATATTAAAAGTCTGTAGTGCAGACTACAGAACGGCCTGCAGTGGTGGAGCCAAAGAGCACAGGGCAGAGACTAGCATTTAAAAGGAGTCAAATTCTTACACTCAAGACTATAAGAAAGATGCCTTGAGGGCATCTCAAAAGTCAACTTCTACCAACTCAAAGGTGCAGAGGCAGAAGACTTTCCTCTGAGAAGTGTACTTAAGGGCCAAGGATAAAAATGTTTGCCAAAGATTAGTCACCTGGAGTTCAACGATCTAAGAACTCAGAGACCTCTATAGCCATTTGTCCAAGGAGGCCAGGCTGCTGCTCAAGCCAGCAGCAGACTTTGGTGATGTCCATGAGGTCCTGACTTTACAGGATTGCAGTGTGCAAGAGTTGCGGATTCATGGAGGCTTCTACCATATTTCAGAGGAAGTCCTTGGAGGCCAGGCAGTGTGGCATATATAGCATTGCTTCATAGCCCACACTGGCCCTGAACTCATTATGTAGCCCAGGCTGACCTCAAATTCATGGTAAGCTAGAGTGTTGCTAGAGTTCAAAACCAGGGTCCATATTCTACCAATGTCAAAGTAAACACTGTGAACAAAGAAACAGTTTGGAAGTAGAAAGTAAATTTGCTGGGAGAAGTATGAAGGAGAAAGTGAGATAGAAAGAAGTAGGAACTCCCCTACAAACAGAACGGGCAAGGGCACCAATTATTTGGCAGTTAAGGTCATCTTTTATAGCTTTTCTATGGTTTATGCAGATTGATTTTCCTATACACAGTTGACCTTTACTGATTTGGAGCATATTAGCATAAAACTAGTTCATTGCTTTAAGATCAAATTCTGGGCCCAAGGAAAAGGCTCCAGATCTTGGGGTATGAGGGTCTATGGTCTCATGACCTGACCTACTTTACTTTCACTTTGTCCTTGGCCATTCCAAAATGTGGTATTTCCTAAGCCATCAGAATTCTTTACCTGGGAGGGGTTCCTCAACTGAGGATAACTTCCTCATCTGGGGACATCCTGACCCTCCCAGCCTAGCTAGTCAGATTCAGAGTAGCTAGGCTAGGTGGGTCTAGATGTTCCCAGATGAGGGACTCCACAATTTAAGAACAACCACACCTTGGAATGACCAAGGGCAAAGCTAAAGTCAAGCAGGTCATGAGACTGAAGACTTTGTGGTCCCAGGGCTGGGATCTTATCTTGGGCCCTCAAATTTGATTGTAAGCCCATGGATTAGTTTTATGCCAATCAGTCAAGGGGAAACCTGTATAGGAAAATGAATATGCATAATCTATAGAAAGTATATAAAAGATGATTGTATTTGCTAATCAAAAGGCACTCAGGACCTTCCCCTTTTTCCTATTTTCAACTTCACTTTCTCCCTTGTACTTATCCCAATAAAATTTACTTTCTACTCTCTTACATTGCTCTTTGTTCTCGGTGTTTGACATCAGCAGAACACAACGCTGGTTTTGAGCTCTTTGGCACCAATAGCAATCCTCCTGTCTCTGCCTCCCAAGTGCCTGGAGACAGTGTTTTTAAGTTACCCTTTCTGTCGGCAAGCAGCAGCTAGCAGAGGCTCAGGGACCACTTGCCTTCAGAAGTATGAAAGCAGGTCTCTGCTCAGTCAATGCAGCATTAACAGAAAATACACTAAGGCTGAGCCTTTACAAAAGGCAAGGAAAGGGCAGGAATTTCATCTTCCCAGTCCCTCCTGTCACATAAGAGCAGTCATGTTTCCTGAAGCAGCATGCAGTGGGATGGAGTCTGGCAAGGGCAGGCCCCACTGCTGTGGGTTTCCTCAAAGGTAAGGGACAGATGGTATTGAACCCGAACAAGACAGTAACACACAAGAGAAGAACCACTTAGTGAGCAGAGGTTAGGAGTCTTTTGTTAGCTGGTGACTGAGAACAGGCTCAGGGCCCAAAGAATGCTCAGTTCTACAGGAGGGCTTTGGAGGGATATATAAAGGTGAAAGCCACAAGAATGGGAAGCATCACAGAATTGACAGAAGAAGATAACACCTGTGTGTAAAGGGGAAGGGGCACAGGGTGGGGGATTCACAAAACAGATTAAGCAGCAGTAAATCACAGAATTCATAAATTAACAGTAATAAACTAATAATGACAATAAACGAACAAGGATTCAAATATTAAAGTATGCCTTGTGCCTGATTTTGGGTGAGATTTCCAGTAACAGCTTAGGGACAGCACAGGGTGAATCATCAGGTCTTGAGGCACCTGCCCAAGGAAAGTGACCAGGCAAAGGAGACATCAGGAAAAATCTAAAATGGCAGAACTCTTGCCACTTCAATGGCACCAGTAAGCTAAGAGTTAAGGGGAGAGAGATGAAGCTTGTGTCTAAGGGAAACCAAAAGCAGACTTAAGCTCAAAAAAGAGCTCCACAAAATCTGGGCCTTTACCCCAGGGTTGCCAGAGACAAGACTTACCAGCATCTGTTGTTTGTCGTGGTACTGACTGATGCTGGGGCATTCTCACTTAGTTACATCCCAGCCCTTTGACACAGTCTTGCTATGTTGCCAGACTGTGCTTGAACATGTCATCCTTTGCAACCCAGAATGCTGGATTACAGGTGTACACTGCCAAATGTGGTTCCAACTGGGTTTTAAAAAGGCATTTATTGGCAAGAGAATATTGATGGTTTGCAAACAAGGCCCTGGGATCCCTTAGCCTCTAAGGTTTCCAGGCTTTCTTCTATGTGTCTCTGGGAGCCATGCCCGCAGGAAGAAGGCTGTCACATGAGCACATGACATGGGATATCCTGCTGCAAAGAAGAGGCAGGCACTCACTCCCAGTCTGGGTGACCCAGAAACCCAACAGGCATGAAACTTTGCCAATCCACACCAGCAGGCAAAAGTATATACTTGGTGTCAACCCAGTGGCACAGGCCTATAATCCCAGTACAGTAGGAGGATGAGGCAGGCGGATTGTAAGTTTGAGCCAGCCTGGGAAACTTAACTTAGCAATATTTCATCTCAAATAAAAAATTAAAAAATAATGGACTGGGGAATGTAGCTCAGTTTGAAGGCCCTGGGCTTGATCCCCCATAACACACATACACACAAAGTGTATATATTTTGAGTCAGTGATAAGTCTATACAGTTTCCTATTCTCTTTTCCCAAGTGATGGTTTTTAACCAGCAATGTTTGAGTATCTTCAACTATAGAGTAGAAATAACATTTATATTTATCACGTGAGGGTTAGGTAAAATAAATAGGAGCCTGGAGGAATTCCCAATAGAGTGAAGGCTCAATTAGGATCGGGTGTCACCAACTGCACTAGCCTCCTTCTCCTCCACCATTATGTTCTGGTTGTGCGAGGAAATGGTTATTTACTGATTCAGACTGTCTAAACTGAATGATTACTACGGGGTTAGAAGAGATGGCCATCCCCAAGAGCCCTGGACTTGACAAACAGGGAGCTATGCATTGCTACTGCATGCAGCAGTTTGGGAAGGAGGTGGGCATATCTTTAGGCTTTTTATGTGATGGCTGTAGAAGAAAAGAGTGAGCTCATTGTTAAAATTGTACATACGACAAGACTACTGTATTTCCTGTCCATTGTGCAATCAAAAACTGGAAAGAACTATGCAACAATATCTTTTCCTTGAAGCCTGTGTTATGACAGTTTTCCATCCCCGCTTCCCAGCCAGAATTACAACACAACATACAGGCCAAGAATTGTGTGTTGCAGCATTTCTAGAGGGAAAAGTAGGAAAAGTAGGAAAATTTTCAAAATGTAGGGAGACAAAGATCATTAGGTTCTACTTGCTACTCAGCATTCTAAAGACTCAGAGGTCACAGCAAAGCTGACGAGGAGTCCAGGGGTACCAGGGACCCTGTGCCAGACTTCCTTGGATCTTTCTGCTGGGGTTTCCAAGGTCTTTCCTCTGCACCCTTGTTCTCACTACCTGCTGCTCAAAAGGCCTTTCTCTCCATCCAACGGCTACCCTCTTGCTAGCTCCCCACCTTGCATCCTGACACTCAGGAGCTCTTCTAGCTTCCCCTCTCCGGCCCAACCCAGGCAAAGCCCCAGGTATCTGGAACAGGGAACTAACACACAACTAAAGCTGAGCTAGAACAATTTTATTTGAAGACGTGTTCTTCTAAACACAAATGAGTGCTATTACAGTGAGTGCTTTGTAGATAGAAACCGTTCCATCTCAATGAATCGTGAGAATGTTCATATTTTTAAGCCACACTTGAAAACTAGACTCAATACAATCTTGTAAGCAAAGAAAATAACAGTCATAACAAAACACAGCTGCTACTCACCCTATAGATTATCATTTTCCTAAAAACAACTAGTAGGTAGAAAAAACACTGTAGAGACAGTTAAAGTACCCCTATTCTGATGTTTTTTAAATGATAAAACAATACAAATCAAAACCTCCTTTTCTTTATCAGTAGCAAAGTATGGCAACCAAATGAAAAAGCACCAGTGGAATCTACAAAGCTATTCCAAAAACGTTTTACTCTTCAAATTGGCCATCTTTTGTATTTAGTCTGTTTCCTGTAAGAACAGGTAATGATGGTTATATCAAGTCAAAAAAAAAAAAAAAAAACAGACATCAGCATTTGTATGTTGGTATGTTTGATACTGTGTTCCTACATTAACATAAGACAGTGAGAAACATTCTTATGTGAATGAAACTAAAAGATGGAAAGTTTTTCATTTGATAATGATCACAAACACAAAACCAACAATTTCAGTGGCCCAGTGTCTGGGTGAACACTTCTTTACAAATACTTTCATGGAAGTGTTTTAAAGGCATTAGTGTGAATACAAGTGACCAGCTCGCCTCTCCAAATGCTCCTTTCCCTGCCTTCGCTCCTCCTGTGACTAGACTGGGCTGCTGCTGATCCCTCAGTTGTAATGGCTGTGGGCCTTAGTGTGTCTAAATAAAGCAGATTATATGTAATCGTAGTGTTTCACAAAAATAGAGACTAAAAAATATGGTGAAAATACAGTAAAAACCTAAAACCTAGGATGTGATACTCGAATTTAAAGAACAAATGGTTTATAAAGATGATTATTATTAGATCATCAAGACAAAAAAAAAAAAAAAAAACTCAGATCAGGGCAAGCCTGAAGAGGCTGCCAAACCAGGCAGCCCATGATGCCTAAAAGTGACAGCAACTCCGAGAAGGAAGTCCTGGTGGAAACATCAGAGGGGCCATTTTTACAAAGCTGTAAGCTCCTCAAGGTCAGAGACTGTAGCTTATTTATACCTGTGCTCCCAGTTCTTAGCACTGTTTCATACTACTAACAGACACTCAAAATAGTGTTTCTGGTAATCAGGGAATTGAGTTGCATCAGTTCCCTGTGCTCCAAGCCCTGTGAAGAGCTCTCTACTCGTTTAATTCCTGTGTTCCTTTGTGTAAGGCAGGGACAGAGAGAGGCTTCATTTGTCTGGAAGGATTGACTTGATGTGGCCTACATCTATCACAGAGCAGCGCTGGGCTCCACTCTGCACACTGCCAGGTGTTATGCATAGCTGGTTCTTGTCTAGGAAGCAGGCATCCTCCATCTACCCATCATCCATTCCTGCTCCTTCTGGGGTGACCCGCATTGAGCCACAGCTCAGGAAGTGCTGGCCACTCGGGAAGACCAAGGCCCTGCCTCTCCAGTCACCCCCGGCCAAAGAGTCAGGACCGAGAGTTTTATCTGGAATACTACATCCTCCAAGCTCAGTAAGCAACAGTTTATTCAGAAAAAAAAAAAAAAAACTTTTACTTCATTACTCTTGTGCATAGAAAGTTTCTCTACCTCAGAGTAACTGATATCTAAGGCATTTGGGAATACATGAAGTTCTTAGTGGCAAAAAAAAAAAAAACAAAGTCTAAGTTATTCTCTTTGGTTTTCACATTTTATCCTAATTATTCCTTTTGTCTGCTACTTACTGGTATCCAGAATCCCCTCAGTATTTTCCTGTTATGTCTTAACCAATTATGCTGAAATAACACTTCTGACACATTTATCATAATATCTTTTTAAAGGATGTGAAAGGGAACACAGAGCAGTGGCAGGCTTTTAATCCCAACAGTCTGAGAGACTGAAGCAGGAGGATCCCAAGTTCAAGCCCAGCCTGGGCAACCTAACAAGTTACCAAGACCTTGCCTCAAAATAGAACACTAAAAAATGGGCTGAGGATGTTTATGTAGCTCAGTGTGAAAGCTCTGAGTTCAATCCCTCATCCAAAAAAAAAAAAAAAAGAATGCCAAGGGGAAAGGCCTCCAAAAACGCTTTAAAAAAAAAAAAGCCAGAAAGAACAACAGAAGACATGACTTCCCTCCAGCAACTCACACCAGGGATGCATTCTCTCTCACTGTCTGACTACACTTCTGTCTAGGCAGCGCCCACCCCACCGAGGTCTCCCAGCACTTCCTCCCCACAATGGGAGGTCAGCACCTCAGAAGCAATAAATAAAACACCTTTTGAAGGTGAATGGGAAGAAAACAGAGATCTTCTCAACGAAGGACAGTTCTGAAGAATAAGACAGTATTTTTAAAGAAAAACCGCCTTCATCTTAGGTCACCTCTAACACTGGCATCATCCAGAGGACAGAGCTACACACTACATCTCCCTCAAGATGTTTACACAGTTCATGTGCACAGCAGGGAGAATTAAGTCATAAAATCCACAGACTGTTCCTTTTACACATTCTCTTTCCAAAGCACTGCTGGCAGCCAAGAATAACAAAATATCATTACGAGTCTGGCCTCTTAGATACACAAGCATATATACATACCTGCACTTCAATATTGATTTATAAAAAAGTTATACTTTCATTTGGTCTAAGAATTTGTTAGCATTGGGAAAAGATTCAAGGAATGCAGTCAGGAAGAGAACTGGTTGGCAGGAATTATACTGTACATCATACAATATAGTGTAAGTTAACAAACTAATCTCCAAGTGTTTGTCCATTACTAATTCAATTAGCTTGAGTGTTCTAAATACACAGAATTAATTCTTTAAAAAGCTTAGTGTGCAAAAATAAAATCAGATTTTTAAATATATGTAGTAAAACTACAGGTCACCGGAAGTCTAATTCTACATGAATATAAATCAAAAAAATCTAAGTACCATTCCTATGAAGATATCAGTTCAGCTTTTTTTTAGTGGCTTTTAATTTGACAGTACACGGATAAGGCTTAAGAATCCTTAAATATAGCCAGATGAGGTGTCGTATGCCTACAATCACAGCACTCAGGAGACTGAGGCAGGAGGATTGTGAATTTGAGGCCAGCATGAGCTACACAGTGATTCCACAGCTAACCTGGACTACACAGTGAGTCCTTGTCTCAAAAAAAAAAAGGAAGAGGGAGATGGAGCAGCTCAAAACCTGTGAAGTGTTATAAGTAGCCTACCGATAGAATTATTTGGTGACAAGGTACATTAAGATCTATCTGTCCAAAATAAAGGCATACTCAATGTAACTTAATAAAAATTTTCCTGAAAAGCTGTATAATAGAACTTTTATAATTAGGTCCTTCTTTTAAATACATCAGAGGTCATGGCTGTGGGCAAGTCCCACGGTAAGGAACTTCAAAGCGCCTGGCTCCATGCAGCTCACCTCACGGTGACCAGGCCCCGCACACCCCCACCCCCAGCTGAGTGTGTCTGCGGGATCCTTCTCACTTTTCTTTAGAGCTTTCCTAAGGTGAGGTAACTAAGATGCCTCTGCCTGTTGCTGGTGCAGAAAACTGGACTCTGACTCATGCTTTGGCGGATTCCATTTCTAAATACCAGGTAATCTCCAAAAGCATTTTTCAATCAAAACAAAACTTCTCTGAACACAGGGTTTTGTTGCTTTACTGTCAGAGCTAAGGAATGAAGCCAGGCCCTCATGAACACCTGCACCCTGCCACTTAGCCACACAGCAGCAGTCCTGAGTGTGTGTTTCCTAAGGAACGGGGCCTGTGGGTGTCCCCGGCGTCACTCACTGCTGACTGGCATGGCAATGAAGCATGCACTGTGCACCGCATCACTGTGTGAGCTAAGCTCCCACCTAAATCAAGAGTGTGGCCCAATGTCATGTTCTTCCACTTTATCCCTTCTTTCTAGCACCAGTACTATACAGCGTCTTCGACTTGGTTACAAAAGCAAAACAGGTATTACAAGGGCATGGTTACACCACAAACTATTCCAATTAAATATGATACAGTTGTTTCAACATTTAAACAAGAACTAACTAATATACATTCAATAAAAGGAATTCTTAAGGCAGCTTTTTTGTTATCAGTATTCCCATCCCTTAAGACTCAATTTTTAAAATATATGCATTTATCTATTGTTTTAAACATGTCCCTCCTTAATAAAAAGAATGCCTAGCAATGCAATTTTTGTGAACCACAAAGATCTGCAACTTGCCACATATGAATTAAGATTTTTTTTCACTCTCTTCAATGTTCTTACTTGGAAAAAGAAAACTGCAAACACATCTGGTAACACGAGAAATTGAGGAATGAATGCTTCCAAGGATTCACTTCCGGGTTCCCAAACTGTAGGCTTCCTGAAAGTAGTGTGCAAATATCTGAACTTAGAACCCCATGATAAATATGTGGGAGAGTTAGGGGCATGGCCAGGAGCCACAGAAGAGTGATAGCATAAACATAAACGTTTGTCAAATAAACAGAGTCAAGAAAGAAAGTCTCTCACATAAGATATGAATGACATTGTGATTCAAATAAAACTTTTTTCTTTCTTTCTTTCTTTCTTTCTTTTTTGAGACAGTGCCCCACTCTATAGTCCAGGCTGATCCTGAACTCACTGTGCAGCCAAGACTGGCCTCAACCTCACAGCAATCGTTCTGCCTCAGACTCTTAAGCGCCAGGATTACAGACATGTGCCACCACACCCAGTTTACATAGTGCTGGGGAATCAAACTCAGGGCTTTGCACTTGCTAGGCAAGTGCTGTAACCACTATGCTATTCCTCCAACACCCAAATTAAAACAGATTTTAACACTGTCATTACCATTTACATCAATTCTAGACTTTGGTCCTTTGCCAGGCAGGCACAAGAAATTTACCTTTGAATGATGAGTTTCACTCACTGGCCTGAGCATCATGTTTTGATGAAAACACTTCCACAAATTTGCTCCCATAATTCTAAAAATCAATAATTTAAAAAGAATAAATTTGTTCTTTTTTCCACAAGTTTTCAAGTCATTAGTTCAAGTAAGCTTATGTACAGAAGCTACCTGTGTGTATGTGACGCATTTTCCCCTTAGCAAGCAGTGTCCCCTGACAAGGTGTAAGATGTGCACGTGTCTCCTGGAATCTGGCATCTTCTCCATGTGGTGCCACCTGTCATGGTTCCGCTTTATTGGGCAGGTAGAGAGAGGAAATCAGCAGGTTGTGGCCAAAGGCTGGGAAGCGCCGGAAGGCCTCCCAGCTGTCAGCAAAGAGGTTGTACTTGAGGAAGACACGGTGCTCCAGGCTAGTAGACAAGGTCACGTCCCTGCTCATGATATAGATGCCATCATTGTGCAGAGCGCACGTCAGGTTGAGACCTGACTTGGACGTGTTTTCCTTCAGGTAGAGCCACTGGCGTGTGGCTGTGTTGTAGGACTGCACAGTGAGCATGTCCTCACTCTGGCTGCTCCGGCGGTTGGGCCCTAGCTCGTGCAGGCAGCCCCCCACCATGTAGATGGTCTCCTCCACCGACACCATCTGCTGCTTGCGGATGTGTACGTCACACGTCTCAAACAGCGTCCACACATCGGAGGATGGACAGTACTGCAAAATGTGCATGTTGCGGTCTGAAACACAGGGGAAGCCACAGGATGACTTAGTCGCTGGGCATCAAGGGCTGCCCAGCCTGGGCACAAACCACTTCCTCCGTGTATGCCTTATTCACAAGAAGCAAAACTCTTTCACAAAAACAGATTTACAATTTCCAAACGACCAGGAAAACTCCACCTACAATTGGCCACTATCACAATTCAGACATGACCCTCTTCAACAATCTATACTGGGAAAGCAGCTGTGACTTACCTACAGTTCCATCTCTCTAGGACTTGCAACCTTTTGAGCTACCTAATCTATACTGAATGGATCACAGCCTCAGAACCCTCAGCAAGTTTCAGAATGACTACGGAACATGGAAGACAGTCCCCTAGAAGGTGTACTTGTTCCCACTCTCCCTCACATCATCACACTCTACCTGCCAGTACTGGAGACTGAGCCCAGAACCTTCACACTGAACAACATCCCCAGGCTGTTTTTACTTTTGATTTTGAGACACAGTCTTGCTAAGCTGCCAAAGGTGGGCTAGAACCAGAGATCCACATGCCTCAGTCTCCCAGAGTGCTGAGATTACAGAGGTACACTACCACATCCAATTCAGAGAGTCTATTCTTGAGGACTTAACTCTAAGAAACACGCTAAGAAGCAAAGTAGCATCTCTAGGGATCAACTAAAGAAAAGGATACCAAGTTCAAAATTCGGGAGAAATACAAAAATGTCTTAATTCCCACCTTTTAATAAAACGCAGACTCACTTGGCCAATTGTGCTTTCCAATTTGAACACCAGCAACCACGCTCCTCCAACCCCATTCCCCGACACAAGAAATGACTAGTTGGTGTGAGAGTAAATCAAAGATCAGAGATGCAAATGTAGCCCCTTAAGACAGTATTCGTCTAGGATGTTCAAGGCCTTGGGTCTAGCCCAGCACCACCCACCCTCAAATATCAAAGACTACATTAAAGGCTGCTCTGACATTATTTTTAGTTAACAATTATTTTCCTTAGGGAAAAATATTGCCTCCTCTCATTTTGCAAAAATGTTTGTGAAATTTAAACTATTTAACTTTGTCATTCTTTTTTTATTTCTTCTTTAGAAAAGAATGAAATACTTTTTTGAGCCTTAGCAAGAAAAAAAGAAACACGTTCTAAGTTATCAGAGACAGTGAGTTTTCTGTTTGTTGCTATTAAACAACAAAATGTATCAGAAGAAGAGGCAGTTCATCCTGAGAGCTGCATCAATGGAAGCACAGGGCATTTTGGCATTTCGACTACCGCAGAAGCTGGCAAGAAAACTAAGCTCAGCCAGGAGCAGGGTAGGCATCTTGTTATCCCAGTTACCTGGGGGACTGCATGTCTGAGGTCCGGTTAGGGGACTTAGTGTCCTGTCTCAAAAATAAATAAATAAATAAATAAATAAATAAATAAATAAATAATAGGGCTGATGAAGAGCACAAGGAAAGAAAACACTACATCTTCTCACAGGCTTGCAGCCACCTCCTTCAATTCTCGCTCTTGGGACAGAAGAATCTCTCTATAACTAGCAATGCCAAGAGCTCCACGGTCAGCCAGGCTCCATCACACATGTCCAGAATTCCAGGAGTCTGGGAAGCTGAGGCAGGAGAATCACAAATTTGAACCCAGGCTGGGCAACTCAACTTAGCAAATCCTGTCTCAAAATCAAAAGCAAAAACAGGCTGGAAATACAGTTCAGTGTGAAGGCCCTGGGCACCACCCCCAGTATCATAGGAAGGGGAAAAGGAAAAGCAGTCTGCAGCCATATCTTGTACCTCCAAGAGGGCAAAGAGAGGGCACAGCATGCCCGTGGCCCGGGCCTACAGACATTTCAGATGTGCCAGAACTTGAGGACACTATCTTTCTGACTTCATGTACGCGAGCACCTCAGTGTTTCTTTTTGCCATTACCCTGTGACGCATCTCACCCAGATCACCCATGTGCCCACAGCGCTTCTGACTCTGTAGCCCGAAGGCCAGAAGGTCTTGTGCAAATGTTCTCTCCTAACTCAACAAGGGCTCACATGAGTATGAGGAGCTCTGAGTTAATTGGATTTAGTTTTGACATTTAAAGTTATTCTGACTTTTTTTTAAAAAATCACCTTTCTTTCCTTTATGATTACTATAACTTATACTACTATAATTACTTATACTTACTATAACTTATACTGTACCTACTGAATTTCTCTTCAGTTCCTTAGTGCTTGCCAATATATTAAGATAATCAAATAAGTAAAATAAAAGTCATGAACTGTCCCTTATTTGTTTTGTTGTTGTTTTTGGGGTTTTTTGAGACAGGGTTTCGCTCCATAGTCCAGGTTGGCATTGAATTCACTTAGTAGCCTAGCATGTCCTTCAATTCAACTTATTGTGTGCTGGGACTACAGGTGTGTGCCAACAAACCCAGCTTATATTTATTAAATTTTAAAAGTCTCATTTAAGATGTCAGCAGAGTTAAGAATTCAAGTTTAAGTCCTGACTTTTTTTAAATAAAAAGATAGCATGTCTGAACACAGGGAAGTATTTAGAAGCACCGGGAAAGGTCAAGCAAGGAAGGGCCAGAGAGCAGCAGCCACTGACCTGCCTCTCAGGGTAGACAGCAAGACCCTTATCCAGCTACATTGCCTACCCACCCATCATGGTCCACGGCACAGGGATTCCAGGAAAAAATTCACAGTGGGTGGCCTCAGAGAAAAAAGCACCAGTGCTGACCTGTAGATACCATACACGGGGAGGGCTTTCCAATCCAAATCTAGACAACATTTCTTCAGCCAAGGTTGAGAAATTTACTAGCAGAGCACTCTCTGGATTCCACTTTTGCCTACTGGTTCTCAGCAGCTCCTGGCCAGAAAAGAAGTTAGGATTGTGTGTGCAGCAGGTCAGAATGCAAGGTGCGTTCTGGTTACCAGGGAGGAATGAGACTTTTAGAACTGTTCACATGGCGTGGTGGCACAGTCCGGAAGGCTGAGGAAGGAAGACTGCAATTTTAAGCCCAGCCTGGTCAACTTAGAAAATTAAAGAGACTCTGTCTCAATATACTCAATAAAAAGGGGTGGGGCCCTTGGACACCCCCATGTTCCCCATCCCATTCCCCCTGCCCTCACTCTCATCCTTGGAGCCCCAAAGTGCTTGGCTCAGAGAACTTCCTGGCCTCTTGGCCTACTGAAACCTTCCTCTAGGAGATTTACAGCCTGAGGGCTTCCCACGCTCCTGATGCTGGGCAGCTGAAGAGAAGTTTAGTGGACAGACTGGAGACTGGGAATAGCAAGGGCGGCGAGGACCTCAGGAGAACGGGAAAGTCCCAAGGACAGAAAGCAGTCTTCAGAAGCCAGACTCTGCTGTGTATTTGACCTCAGGTACCAGTTTGCTGAGTGGGCTGAGGAGGAATCAGTCTCCCAGTCACGATGGGCACTTCAGCACCCCAGTTTGCACGTCCTCGCCCAGATTGGTGGTCCTAAAGGAGGACTGAGGCCTGGAGGAATAGTACAGCGGTAAAGCGCTCTCCTTGCAAACTCAGGGCCCTAGATTCGATTCCCCAGCACCACATAAACCAGCGGGGCAGCACGTGCCTGTCATCCCAGCACTCATGAGGCTGAGGCAGGCAGACTGTCCTGAGTTCAAGGCCAGCCTGAACTACACAGTTAAGAACCAGCCTGGGCTACAGAGCAAGACCCTGTCTCAAAAAATAAAATAAAAAATAAAGGAGGACTGAGCCCATGTTCTGACTTCTGAGAACAACAGAATAAGTGTAGAAATGTATATCCATCTGGCCTGAACAGAGGAGAGGGATGTACCGAAGATTGTGAATGTTCACAGAGAGAAATGGAGGAATAGAAACACAATGGGGACAAGGTCCTCATGGATGGAATCTGGCAAGTTCACAGTGTACACGGAAGGCATGAGTGTTTAGAAACAGAAAAAGAAAGGTTTAATACACCCCTTCACTTCTGTTTTGTCTTGGGAAAAAACTGAACAGAAAATAAATTCCATAACATGAAATTTACAAGAAATACTGAACTTATAGCAAGCCCAAGCAAGGAGACCTGTGCAGGTGGGAAGAGGGCCTGCTGTAGGGTGGAGCATTGCACCGCGGGGTGGCGCGAGCTCAGTCTTTGGCTAATGCCATCATGAGATGTGGCTGCTTTCCCTACCAGTGTCTGGGTATATACGCATCCACTCATGCTCATCCAAAAGTGTGCCCACAGCATGAGCAAATAAAGGGATTTTATCTTTTTCCTTACACCAGAAGTAGAGACGTTTTCCTGTTTTCAGGCCTTTGAACTTCTAAGAGCCTATCTAAATTCCTTGTATTTATGATTACTAAAGTGCACTTTTATAATTTGTATTTTTATACAGCATCAAAAATTTAAAAACAAAAAAACAGAACGTGGGCAGGAGTCAGAAAGGATTTACTTTAAGAAGGAAAATATGGGTGGAATTAACAGATCTTGCTTTTAATAGTACTCCTGGAAAACACAGTGGCCAAGGGATACAGACACAATTGCCTGTCTTTCAAATTTCCTTGGAGGCTTGAAGGGTTAAAGCAGAAGTGCAATGCATAAGAGTTAGATTATGTTGTATACTTATATATTTAAATTTTTTGTAAGGAAAGTTGGTTGAGCCTTTTTCCAAATTAAACTCTGCATCTTTTTCATGAAAGATAACGTGTATTTGCACGAAAAAAATTCTCAGGCACATTAAATCATTGTAAATTGAAATAAACCCCCCCAAAAAAATAAATAAATAAAAGGGGTAAGGGTGTGACTCAGTGCTAAGGCCCTAGTTTTAATCCCAGTATGCAAAAAAGAAAAAAAAAGGAAAGAAACAAATGTTCAAAATGTTCATAGGTAAATAATCTGGGCACTACTTTCCTAAGAAGTAAGAGACAGAGCCAAACCCAGGAGTCTGGGAGTGTTGAGAGACTATCGTTTTCAGATGATAACCGTAACCTAATGTTGAGGGGGAAAAAATCTGCTAAATTTCCTATTTTTCCCATGACTTGTAAAGAAAAATCTGACAAGTATCTTCAGGGGAGAGTCACTACAGAGGGACACTAGAAACAGTTCCACAAACGACGGAAACCTGAGATGGAGGAATAAGAATAAAACCTCACTGTCCTCCTACCCACCCCTCTACCACTGCTCCCCCCAGTCGCTTCTGTGGTGCTGAGGATCAAGCCCAAGCCTTCACACTGAGCTATAACACTAGCCTACTTCGGTTTTTGATTTTGAGACAGGGTTTCACTAAACTGTTAAAATTGCCCAGGCTGGGGTCAAACTTGTAAACCTCCTGTCTCAGCCTGCTAGAGTGCTGAGATTACAATCCCTTTCACTAGGCCTGGCACTACCTCTTCTTAAACACATGAACACACATACTACACTTGCAATAGGTCCCTTGCAATAGGTCCACCTTCTCAGAATCTGTGGATGTGAACTTATTTGGAAGAAAGGTCTTTTCAGATAATGCTAACGATCTTAGAATGGGGTTATTCCGGATTAGCCAGGTAAACTGAAATCACACCAAGTCAGGCACAGTGACTCAGGACTACAGTGTTAATTTCTCAGGAGGCTGAGATGGGTAGATCATTTGAGCCCAGAGTCTCAAAACTAGCTTGGGCAATAATGATCCTGCCTCAATTAAAAAAAAAAAAAGAAAGAAAGAAAGGTGACAAACACCTATGTACAGTTTAATGAGCAGCATAATCACTTTTTGCTGATAAAGAAAAAGACTTCCCTTGCACTCATGCTCCTCCTTTGACATGGAAACTGTACCCAAAGGGCCAGGCCTAGGAACCCACAGCTGCTATGCCTGAGCCTAGGAAGGTGAAAGATACAGGGAGGCCCCAACAACACACTGATGGGCAGGGTGGCCTATGTACATCTGGGAGGATGCTTGGCTACCTCACACATCAGGCCTGCCCAGGTCACACACAGCTGGACACAGGCTGGGTTTCTAGAAGGAAAAGAAAACTCATTCTTTTCTTCAGAGCTCCCCTGAGCTGACTCAGTTTACACACAGTCCTCCCTGTCTTAAGGTAACTCAGCATATAGAACTCCCTTCCTCCCAGAGGCAGGTGCCTCCACCCTTTCCCAGGTGGCCACAGAAAAGCAGAACTTACCTCTCGTGGTATATCCTCCGATGACATAGATTTTCCCCTTACACTCACATGCAGAGAACTCAGCCAGGGGATTTGGCAAGGGAGCCACAAAATTCCATGAGTCCTGCTCAGGATTATAACACTCAACATTAGAAATGGCCTGCCCACCGATGGCATAGAGTTTGAAATTAGCAGCCACAAGTTTGAAGTTGGACCTGAAAAAGACACAAAGCCCACAGAGTTAGTTCTGATCACAACGTACAGCAGTGGCAGGAAATACTAAAGCAGAGTCTGAAATTGCCTGAGAGCTAAAGGACAGCAGTTTTCCAAGCTGGGGGTCATCTACCTGAAGTCAGAGAATGAGAAGAATGTTTCCCTCCAAGGTTCACTCTCGGTTCAGGCCCAGTGGTGCAGGTCTAGCAACTTGACAAGACCATGTCTCAAGTGGGGGAAAAAAAAAAAAAAAGCCAGGGATATAGCTCATTATGAAGGCTCTGGACCCAATCCCCAGTATCAAAAAGAAAAAGATCACTCTTATTCCTGGACCCAATCCCCAATTCCAAAAAGAGAAAGATCACTCTTATCCCAAGGATTACAGACAGTACCAATCATAAACAAGCAGCTCAACATAACAAGAACTCACTTTGTTTAGTTTTAACACACTGGATCCACTAAACTCAATCATTGGCTTGTGCGTTTTACTCTCAGGGATTCAAAATATTTGGGAGAAAGTGCATCTGTACTAAAAACACATACAGAGACAGTGTAACAACGACATAGCACACACACTGTGTGTTACAATCATCTAGAGACGATTAAGTACACAGGAGGATATGAATGGGTTATATGCATATTTTAAGCCATTTTGAATAAACAGTCCCATGAATTTTTGGTTGGCCAGCTGGTTCTGTAACTACAGCATATCTACACTGCATTTCTGTAAGTACTCTAAAGATGAAAAGTATACAGGAGAACTATGCAAATGCTATGCCTTTTTTTAATAAGAGACTTGAATATCCATGAATTTGTTTGTTTGACCAGTTGCTTTGTTAATGTGGTCCAGGTTGGTCTTGAACTCACGATCATACTGACTCAGTCTCCTGACTATAGGCATGTGTTACCATGCTTGGCCATCCAGAGATTCTGATGTCCAGCAGGGTCTTGGAACCGCTTCCTCCCGCATACAGCGATGACTACACAGGAGCAAGAATCCAGGAGAGAAGCATCTACCCCGTCCTGTCTTCCTCCACTCCACACGATGATCCCACTCGTCCTCTCCAGAGTACACTCGTACAGCACTGCCTCCAGACAGGCAGCAGCAATGGTAGCTGCGGAGACCCTGCCAGCACTGGTGCCTGCACAGACCACAGGGACACTACCCACCACTGCTTCATATAACATAAATGTGGACAGGAAACACTGGGAAAATTACAAATACTCTGACCAGTGATTTAAGATATTTATAAGTGTTAATAAATACCAAGAGCAATAAAAGACACATTATCATAATATTAAATTATTTTAAGAAAATGCACTGGTTTCAAGCCTCATCTGCTACTCACTGGCCTCAGATACTAGATAAATCTTATTAGTTTTGAGTTGTAAAATCTGAGTTGGCTCCCATGGAGCACAGTGGGAAAGCAGGAAGCACTAGTGTGGGAGCGAGAAGAAAGCCAGCTGCAAGACGCACAGCAGTCGTCAAGGGAGCAGGGAAGACCTCAGCACAGGCCAGGAGGCCCCACTCCACAGCGGCCACGGGCCTGGCAGCTCAGGAGCCTGGCTATCTCCTTCCAGCCCCACTTCTGACAAGGGCTCAGTTTCCCACACAGCGCCCACCTGGCTGCTCAGAAAGCACTGTACACATAGAAGCTACTGTCATTATACTTTTCCAGTTTTCTATTATGCATATAAAAGATGAAATAACAGTATCCTAGAAAAGAAGAGGGGTAGAGGCCATACCCTAAAACAAAATGAAAGTTATGCCAGAGGGTAGCCATGCGGCCGCAGTGACAGACAGCCAGGCCTAGTCTCCAAACACGCAGCAACAAGCAACACGAGAAGGGAAACACCCAAGTGCTGGGTGGTGGTGCACACGGTGGGAGGCCAGCCCGGGCAACACAGCGAGATCTTCTCAGAGTGAAAAAGAATCTTTCAAAGGGGCCAAGGTGTAGCCCTGTGGTAGAGACATCTCAAGCATACACACAGCCCTGCGTTCAACGCCCAATACTGTATAAAAGGAAAGGAAAGGCTGGATCTGGCAGCACACTGACAATGCCAGCACCCAGGGAGGCTGAAGCAGGAGGATGACAAGTCCAGCCCTGGCAAGTTCAACCCTAGCTTGGGCAACTTGGAGAAACCATCTCAAAATAAAAATTTTTAAATGGGCTTGGGATATGGTGCAGTGCAAAGGCCTAGTCTTGATCCTCAGTTCCAGGGATGATAAAAGGATTATCCATTATTAACCAGCTACTAAAAAGGTAAGTTTTTTTTAGGTACCTAAGATGCTTACATGTAGATGTGTTTTCATTTAGTTTTGTTTTGCTCTTCAAATCAGAACGTTAACAGAGGACTGTTTGTCAAGAGCCTCCTCCTGCCTAGTAACCTCAGCCCACCATCCAGTTCCTCAGGCAGCAGGCCTGCCAGGGATGCCCTGACTGGGAGGGTGGGGGGTCCTGATTCACGTCGCTTACCTTGCCTTTTGCCAATGGTCCTTAAAATCCACATGATGCCCTCTCTATGTGTACAAACTTGGGGGAAAAAGGAAATAAAGCTTATAAATAGACACTAAATTCTACCAGCCTTCAAATATTTTACTCACCAAAGTGTCTCAGTTACTTTTTCGTTGCTGTAACTCAATACCTGACACCCACAATTTTAGGAAAGGAAAGGTTTATTTTAGCTTACAGTTTCAGATGGTCACAGTCCATTCAGGGACGGCCGGCAGCAACTGAAGTACATGGCAGAGAGAGAGAGGTGGAGGCAGCTTCTCAGGACATCACCGACAGGCAGGCATGGGAGACTAATGGAGACTAGCTCTAATCCTAGTCTTAGTTTCTCCTGCATCCGGGTACTGAAGGCGTGGCCACTACACTCCTTTAGTCTTAACTCACACGCCCCTAATCCCAACAACTGCAATCCACCCCTCCAGGCCAGACCCCAATCCACCAACATTACATGGCTCCATGGACAATCCATAACATTAAAATCCATGAGGCTTTTGGGGGATACTCCAGATCCTAACCACAACACCAAAGGTACACAGATAATAAATTTTATAAGATCAAAAGAGCTTTTACTATTCACCCTAATAATTTTCTGCCCTAAGCAAACAGATGAGGGACTTCTTCTGAGGCTGAATGGATTGGCAGCTAAGAGTAAACAATCCCACTTCATGCTCAAATTCACTTGAAGACAAGCACTTTATTACTGTTGGGTCTGTCTTAAGATGAAATTGCCACCTAAAAACAGACCATTTACTCAGCAGGCATATGCTGGTTTGGGTGCCGACTCCAAGGTAAATCTCAGCTCTACTGCTCAACAGCTATGTGACCTTGGACAGATTATTGAACTTCGGTGCCTGAGTTTCCCTATCTGTGGAGTAGAGATCACCAGAACACAGCATATGGCACACAGTAAGTACTGGAAAGGGTAATACCTACAAGAAGAAGCCACGCCCCCTAGGACTCTAGGCAATGCATCCCTGTGGCCCCTCGGCCTCAGGAAGGCTAGCTCCTCACATGGCAACTGTGATGGCTGCTGGCTGTGACATACCTTGGAATTCTGCACAAAGTGGTCTCCCACCTAGAAACTCGAGTTAGAGGGGACCTCATCTCCACCTTCCTGAATACTTTTCCTTTCTTCACCTTCCCAATGGTAACCATGTGCAAGTGAGCTATCAATCCCGTTGTGTGTTGGTGGGGGGGTGGGGAACGTGGAGACAGGGAATCAAACCCAGGACTTTCACAGGGAGCTACATCTTCAGTCCTTTTTCTATCTGATTTTGATACAAAGTCTTATTAAGTTGCACCAGCTGGTCTCCAACTGGGAATAAAGGCCTGTGCCACTGGGCTTGACTTAATCACTTAAAAATTATTATATCTACCCTATTTACTTCATACTGATCCCACATATACTATGTTCAGGAGGTTAAAACAATCCTAAAGGCAAACAGCAAATAGTGCTTCATAGCTATACACTTGATTCTCTTGATATAAATTAGAATGCAACTGAGAAAAATTAGATACAAAAGCATCTGAACTTCTGCTTCACTTGTAAGAAACAAGTTGCTCTTTAGGGCAAAGGGTGTACCTCAGTGGCAGAACACACACTTAGCGGGCCCAAAACGCTGAGTTTATTCTCCAGCACAAAACCGAAACAACTGTCTTAAAATCCTTAAAAGCTAAGTAATACGAAACATTATACATATCATGGCAGAGGTAATATCAGTTATCAGTAGCTATGTACACCCACAGAGGCACAGTGCTGGAGGGTTATAGATTGCTCAGTCAGGCTCCTCTGTGATTATGTGACTTACACACTCACTGAGCCTCAGTTTCCTCTTTGTGGCACTGGGATCAATAATAAGACCTAACACTCAGATTTTCTGTGGGCCAGCATGGTGGTGCATGCCTGTAATCCTAGCATGTTGGAGGCTGAAGCAGGAGAATGCAAATTCAAATATTGCCTCAGCTGCAGCATAAAAAATAAAAGGAGCTGGGTGTGTAGCTCAGTTCCCAGTATCACCCACATCCACCACAATCCTGTGAGGATTGCCAGGGGTGACGGCACCTCACCCAGGCAACAGACATAAGAAATGGAAACCATCATGATGACTTTCTACACAAAGTTTGTAGCATCAGAGTAAAAAATTCAACTGACCCTCTAATCCTTTCTCAACTACCCTGAAAGTGACAGAGCACTGTGTGGACCTTCCTACCCTGGGTCTTCTCTTCCCCTTCTACAGTCCATCTCCTGTCATTTCCCAGTGTAAAGATTAGGAAGGGGAGAAGCATAAAGTCAGAAAGCAGCAGTAGTTATTGCTGACACCCACCATCACTTCTGAGAAACTCAAATGTCGATTTATTTACTTTTTTTGTGGTACTGAGGACTGAACCCAGTCCCTTCACACTGAGCTACATCCCAACCCACTTTTTAGTTTTGATTTCAGGACAGGTTTTCACTAAGTCACTAAGTTCTGCCCAGGCTGGACTCAGACTTGTGATCCTCTTCTCTCAGTCTCCCACAGTGCTGGGATTACAGGCCTTTTCTACTCAAGCCCAGTACTGAAAAAGCAATAGAAACTGATGTCCCAAATTAAATTAGGGTAGACATGAACCAATGTACAGCTTTCCACCCCCCCCTTTGCACTATTCCCACTAATAACCATGTAGGACAAAATAACCCAAAGGTTTCACAAGCCTAGAAACGCCCCTCAGCCTATGGCTGTGAGGTAAGCGCTAGCTCAGCCACTTCTAAGGCTGCCCCAGTCCTTGCACCTCTGCCAGAGCATCCCCTCCCATACTTAACACAGACACGCTCCAGTATACACTCAAAAGCAGTGCTGGGTGGCAGAAGAGACTGGAAACGCAGAGAAGAAAAAAACTGATCCTCTGTGATAGTGGCCAGTGCCCCGAGTCACTGAAAACTAAAGTGTGGCGGGAATCTGGGCCTGGTGGTGCAAGCTTACAAATTCAAACCTTATCTAGCAACTTAGCAACTTGCTAAGACCCTGTCTCGAAATCCTGGCTCCAACCCTAGAACTATCCATAAATGATGAATGAATGTATGAGTGAGGAGGGCTGGCAATCGTGTGGTCCCATAAGCTTCTATGTGGAAAGAATTCTGTCCTAATGATTCCTGGGATCAAGTCTCTGTTCAGACAAGACAGCAGTGTTACACATCTGTCCCTCAAAGACTTCTCTCAAAGAATATCTTGTATGCATACTGGCATTTTCCAGTGAGCGCGCAAAGCATTTCCTAAACATATGCTTCTCACCTCACTCTGTCCTAGAGTTCCTGCACTTTAATATTCTGTTATTTAAGATTCTGAATTGCTGCACAGTTCAGTACCTGGGAAGAGTGAACTGCTTAGCATCTGACACCCTATCAAAAGTAAAAGCTAATCCTCGTACTTCCCAAAGAATTATCAGTCCAAAGCAAATCAGGGTAGATGTGAATAGTCACAAGCCTAAAGTCAAACTCTTTCTTACTCAAAGCACCAGACCTTTCCATTATCTAGGAACAATTCCAATCAAAACTTTATTTTTATTTGTCTCATTGTCTAAACTCAAATTCCAACTCCCTGAGAACAGGAACCATAACACTGGTTTCTATATAGCCAATGGTGACTAGAAAAATATGTGAAAAGCACAGATCAATGCACTTAGAAATAAAAACAGTGAAATTACAACAGACCTTGCAGAAATTCAGAATACTATGAGAAATTATTTTGAACACCCACATTCTAACAAGTTAAGAGAACTGGGAAGAAATGGATGACTTCCTAGATACAGATACATACAAAATACCAAAATTAAATAAAGAAGACATAAAAATCTTAAACAACCTCATTACACAAAGAAACTGAAGCAGTAATAAAAGCTCTATCTGCAAATAAACGCCCAGGACAAGATGGATTCACAGCAGAATTTTTTCAGTACTTTAGGGAAGAACTAACTCCAATCCTTCTCAAACTGTTCCATGAAGTTGAAAGAGAAGGAATACTACTAAACTCAATTCTGGAGGCTAGCATTACCCTAGTCCCAAAAACTGACAAAGATTTAACCAGGAAGGAAAATTATAGACCAATATCCATAATGAATATAGATTCAAAAATGTTTAGTAAGATTCTGGCAAATAGAATCCAACAAGTAATCAGAAAGATCATACACAATGATCAAGTGGGCTTCATTCCTGGGAGGCTAGGCTGGTTCGACATACATAAATCAATGTAATAAATCACATCAACAAAAGCAAAACCAAAAACCACATGATCATCTCAATTGATGCAGAAAAGCCTCTCATAAAATCCAACACACTTTCATGACAAAAACTGAGAAAAACAGGCATAAAAGGGCCTTACCTCAAACTCATAGAGGCCATATATGCCAAACCTATTGCAAATATCATAGTGAATGGAGAGAAATTGAAAGCGTTTCATCTCAAATCAGGAACATGACAAGGCTGTTCACTCTCAGCTCTATTATTCAACGTAGTCCTTGAAACATTTGCCATAGCAATCAGACAAGAAAGTGAAATAAGGGAAATCTACATCAAAAAGGAGGAAGTCAAAATATCCTTATTTGCAGGTGATATGATTATCTACATGGAGGACCCCAAAAACTTCACTATGAAACTCTTGAAAATAATAAATTCAGCAAAACTGCAGGCTACAAAATCAATAGTAAAAAAAAATCAGTATTTTTTTCTCTACACTAACAATGAGCTTACTGACAGAGCTCAGAAAAACAATCCCATTCTCAATAACCCAGCAAAAAATTAAATACCTAGGAGTATACCTAACAAGAAAGTGAAGGACCTATATAAAGAAAACTACCTTACAATGAAGAAAGAAATTGTAGGCGACATCAGAAAATGGAAAGACATCCCCTGTTCTTGGATAGGCAGAAAAAATATAGTCAAAATGACTATACTGTCATAACTGATATACAGGTTCAACCTATCAAAATACCAACACATTTTTTCAAAGAACTTAAAACAATAATCCTTAAATTCATACGGAACCAAAAGAGAATAGCCAAAAGAATAGAATAGCCAAAGCAATCTTGAGTAACAAGACCAAGAGAGAAGGCATTACAATACCAGACATTAGGCTGTACTATAAAGCAATAGTCGTAATAACAATTTGGTACTGGCACAAAAACAGACAGATCAGTGGAACAGAATTGAGGATGCAGAGACAAACTGAAATACCCTCAACTACTTAAACTTTGATAAAGGAGCCAAAAGCACACTCTGGAAAAAGGACAGCCTGGTCAACAAATGGTGCTGGGAAAACTGGACATCCACATAAAGAAGAATGAATCTAGATACACACCTTTCACCATACACCAAAATCAAATCAAAGTGGATTGAAGACCTAGATATTAAAACTGAAACACTGAACCTTCTGGAAGACAAATTAGGCAAATATCTAAAAGACACAGGTATACTCGAAAACTTTCTTAATAAGACACCCAAAGAAAAAGAGATTGTCCTCATTATTAATAAATGGGATCGTGTCAAATTAAAAAGTTTCTGCACAGCAAAGGAAATTATCAACACTGTAAAAAGAGAACCCACAGACTGGGAAAAAATATTCACCAACACCTCAGATACCAGAATATACAGGGAACTGAAGAAATATAAGCCCTCAAAAGCAAGGACCCTATTGAAAAATGGTAAAAGAAATGAAGAGGCAGTTCACTGATGAGGAAGTTCAAATGACCAATAAATCCATGAAAAGATGTTCAACATCCGCAGCCATAAGAGAAATGCAAATCAAAAACATTGCTAAGATATCATCTAACTCCAGAGAGATTGGCCTATATCAAGAACTCAAACAGCTATCAGTGCTGGTGAGGCTGGGGGGAGAAAGGAACCCTCCTGCACTACTGGTGGGAATGTAAACTGGTACAATTACTATGGAGATCAGTATGGAAGTGTCTCAGAAGACTGAAAATAAATATCCCCTTCGATCCAGTGATACCTCTTCTGGGATTATGCTCAGAAGAGTTAAAAAAAAATGTACCAGAGATACATGTACACCCATGTTCACAACAGCACAACTAACAACAGCTAAAATGTGGAAGACATCAAAATACACATCAACAGACCAACGGATAAACTGTGGTATTTATACACAATGGAATATTATGCATCTATAAAAACAGATAGGTTGGGGGCTACTGTAGACAAATGGAGGCAACCTGAGACCATAAGCTTAGTGAAGTGAGTCAGAAGCAGAGGGTTAAATATTGAATGGTTTCTCTGATACGAGAGACCCAGACCACAATTATCCCACAGAACTTAATGTGGAGAATAATGGGAACTGGGGGTGGGGGCGAGTGGGCAGAGGGCCAAAACGAGAGAGGGAAAGGTCTCGTGACTTTGCCATGATACGTATGTGCACAAAATGCTCAAGATCAATGTAAACTTTAAATACTGCACTTATGTGTATCAATAAAATGGGAAAATACATGGCATATATCCAAAAAAACATGAAAAGCTGACATAAGTGGTGAAATTTTAAAAGGCAGTACAGAACCATAAAGAGTATAACAATTTTACTTCTCAGAAATGTGTGTTTGTGTGTGTGTGTCACTGGACTGAACCCAGGCAGCACTGAGCCATATTCCCAGCCCATTTTTAAAATTTATTTTGAGACACGGTCTCCTAGAGTTGCCCAGGCTATCTTCAAATTTGTGATCCTCTGTTTCAGTATCCACACGGTTAGTTGCATGAGGCATTGTGTAGGACAGAAATCATTTTTTTAAAAAGAGGAAAAAATGCCAAAACCTATAAACAATTCAAATGGTTACAACTACTCAATGACTACTGACATTCTAGTTACTGCCCTTACTACACATCCCAGAGCAATTCGGCTTTTCTGTACCTCACTTGTTGCCTCTGTAAAATGGGAAGCCGCCCAACACAGCCTATATGAGGAGTGAGATAATACATACAAACCAGTCAAGGGGTCAAATGAATGCTACTGCCCTTTTTTAGCTACTTGGTTAATGATCATCACAAAGGAAAAATATTCACTACAATATATTTGAAAGGCACTTACAATTTAAATAGAAAATGTTTGCAGAAGAGTTCAGAGATGAGGACTGGAGAGATAACTTCCTCCTTGGCTTAACTGGCAGATAAGTCCCCCACTCTGGAGGCACACTGGGAGGCAGGCCTAACTGGGCGAGAGCTGACTGGGAGTGCAGCTTTGAAGGGTATGCCTCATCCGGTCCCAAGACCCTCTCACTCTCCTCCTGTGCTTCCTCCCTGCTGGGAAGGGCTGCTTCAGCCACATCCTTCCACCAATTTGTGAGCCGCAAATCTTTCCTCCCTTAATCTGAGTATGTCACTAGGGTTGGAGGCATAGCTCAGCAGTTACAGCGACTGCCTAACAAGCACAAGGCCCTGGGGTGAATTCCCCAGTGCCACATAAACTGGGTGCAGTAGTGCCTGTGGAGACTGAGGCAAGAGGATTTTGTGAGACTACAGTGAGACTCTGTCTCAAAAACAAAAAAAAGTTGTGCATGCCAGGTATTCTGCCCCAGTAACTGGAAGATGACTAACACAGGCAGAATATAAAATCATACATTCACTCTTATTATAATAGCATAAAAATACCCTGTAATTACACCTCCTCACATATTTTAAGCACCTATTATTCCCTGTACACCACGCTCACAGGGCATAATGTAGTAAAAAATGGTAAGTGAGCCTCATTCAAAAGGGAGACACAGAACATCAAAAGAATTCACTTCCAAGTGGAGAGTTGGGAGAAGCTACTGGAGCCCTGAGCAGGGACATTTCATACAGCTGAGGATGCAGGACAAAGTTCCTGGTACAGATGATGACAAACCTGAGGCAAAGCACATGGCAGATGCCACGTATGAGCTCCAGTAAAGCATCAATAGCCAATTAAAAAGTACACCAGCCCAAGTTTCTATGCAGAAAAACAAAATCACAAAATACCTAATGATAATCCTAACCAAAGATAAAAAGATTATATGAAGGTAATAAAGAAGTCAGACCCAATGGCACAGGCCTGAAACCTCAGCACTCTCAGAGACTAAGGTAGGACGATTCAAGTTCAAGCCCAGCCTAGGCAAGTTAGTGACTCAGCAAGGTCCTGCCTCAAAATCAGAAACAAAAATGGGAGACTTCCAGGGAAGATGACAGCCAAGTAACAGATCTGCTCAAAATCTTCTTGTGGATCTTCCTAAAAAGTTGAGATTGTAGTGAAGCAGGAGACAGAGAGAAAGTGCAGCCTCCGCACCAACTGACTTCGGACCAGCTGCTGCACCACAACCATGCCCCTCCCGGAGCTGCACCCAGCTGACAGCACCACACAGATGCCTGAGGAGGAAGGAGGATGGGTGGGTCATAGGCACTGCTGGTGCGGGCCCAGGACCTGGACCTGCCAGAATGCACTACCCTCCCCCCATCCATGGCTGCCACCACCACGGCCTGCAGAGCACCAGCACCAAGCACACTCCAGTCATTGGAGCATCCTTCCCTGAGGGTCCCAAGCAGCCCCTCTGCTGAGATGAGCCCAGATCCACACAGTAGAGGACTCAGCTCACCCAAGGCACAACTGATACAGACAACTTAGGGAGGAAGGGATATAGAAGTGGAGCCGCCAGCTCAGGGAGAGAAAACTGGAGCATCCACTTGGAGCTGCTGGGACCAGGTGGGAACAAGACATGGCCATCTGGAATATTCTCCAGGAAGTGACTGGTTAGAATGCTATTAGACTAAAAGATCCAACACCCAACATCCGCTTCACACAAAGAAACAGAAGTGTAATGACTTTTCTTTTTCCCCTTTGGTCATCAATTTATACTCTGGCCTTTCTTCGTCGGTTTGGTGTTTGTACCTTTCTTTAAATCTTTTGTTTCTTTTTTGATATAGTTTCTTATTTTCCATAAAACTAATTAGATTTCCTTATTGTAATTCTACCTTAGCATTTATTTTTCTTTTTTTAATTCTTTATTTCTGCCCTTTCCTTACCTACCCTTACACTGCCTCCTGTCCCCCTATTAGTTTGTTCCCGAATCTTTTTTTTCTCTTTATCAACTCCCCAAGCTCTTTTTCATTAATCTTTATGCAGTGCTAGAAGCAATACCCCCTACTTCATTCACAATTCTCCTTAACTCATCTGAATATTACTTATAGTACTTTTCTCTATCTCTTACTCCCTAACTAAGTGTATTAGTTTGGGTTTTCTCAAAAGGCATAATTTACAGAAATTATAACCAAAAGGATCTGGAAGGCTTACAAGTCTGAGGATACAGTCCAAGATGGTGGCCGGCACACGTGAGAGCTGGAGGGTCTGATGGCTCAGCTGCGAAGCAGAACACCCATCCGGGACTGCAGGACAGTCAGTGAGAACCTGCTGAGGATCTCCGATGTTCAAAAAACAATAGCGAGGACCAGAGACTGAAGATCAGTAACTGAAGATGGGCAACAGGCAGACAGGTGCAAGTCGAGACTGGGGCACATCTGTGATAAAGATCCGCACATGCAGCAAGTTGGTTTTCATAGACGATTGCCAAGGCAAAAGTTTTCCCAGAGGATAAAGCTGTAACAATCTTCCTTCTTCCTTCCTTCTTTACAAGTTCCTCATTGGGCCTCCATTGGGTGGGTGTCCTTCTCTCCTTCACTGGCCCACAAATCACTCACAGTCTAATTCAGGCTGGTTCTTAATAGCCTAATCTAGGCGTGGTTCCCAAGCCCTAATCCAGGCGTGATTCCTGACTGCCTCACCTTGACATAATCTCTCTAAGGATCACACTGGAGTAGGAGTATTGCCAGGCTTTCCTGTATCCCATAAATACTTCTCAACTTTCCATTTCATACATCAAACTAATTTTTAATCTTAAATCTGCTATCTTCCTACTCCACTTTCTTTACTAATAAAATTGTTAAGTATCAACAATTCATAATCATATAGGTAGACTCAGAGACATATTACCTATATACTATTTAGCTAATTTATTAACAACAGTTTTGTATATATGTCACTATAAATAATATAGTGGCACTATGAACAAATTACTTTAACAGGCCACCAAACAATGTGCATATAAAACACCATTAG